>JAHDVE020007604.1:0-390870 GCA_022606495.2 Halesus radiatus
G
The DNA here is from genome assembly GCA_022606495.2 of Halesus radiatus. Lineage (NCBI taxonomy): Eukaryota > Metazoa > Arthropoda > Insecta > Trichoptera > Limnephilidae > Halesus > Halesus radiatus. Next base: position 2 of record JAHDVE020007604.1, read on the forward strand.
GCCAAAATTCTATAGGTAATCGTATGACAGAGAGGTTAGGTGGCGAAGTGTCACTTTTTGGTTGATTTAAATTTAATGAAAAAGGGCCCGAAAAAATACTATTTCTTCGCCTTTAATAATGCAGTAATAATAACAATAACCCTTTTGTCTGAGATATTATATATTCATTGTTACATAATTAACAAAATATCATTTACAAGCTAAAAATGAAATACGAATAGTAACAGGATGAATCCTCACAGGGGGTTGGGTTAATTTGAATTGAATTGGCAGTAAAAGCGGCTCTTTCTAAAATGTTCTTTGTCTAAACATGCACAGCTGTTTATATCAGCTTTTCGAGTTAAATATTTTGCGAAGTTCACTAGCATTGCATGTTCGTTTCTGGGCGTATTTGACAGTTTCAAGTGTTTTTCGATAATTTTGCGTAATGATAGACACGAGACGTTTCGACAAAATGACATTGTGTTTCGCCCGTGTCATTAATTTAATTCAGAATTGACGCATTCCTTTTCGTCAGGTCACAAAATTTTGTTTGCATTTCGTGAGGAAATATCTCAGCAAGACAGACGCGCGCCGTACTTTGTATATACAGTAGTTCTAAAAGTAATGAACATTACAGATAAAAAACGTTCATATAAAAATAAAAGAAAAATATAAATTAATATAATTTAAAAAATGAATAGAAACAAAAATGGAAGGAAATACGAGTAAGTAGATGTAATTTATTTTTCTTTAAATATACAATATTACATAGGTATATTATTAGAATATAGAACCACTGAATATTCTTTAGAACATAGGAACACATGTGCTCGTCTTTTTTCTACGTAGGTATAATATGAACAAAAGTGTAAAATTTAAGTGTAGAATTTAGCTAATTATTGTTTTATAACAGTAAAACTTTTGTTTACTGTTAAGGTTGTAAAAATATCAACATCAATCATATTCAATCTTATTATTATTTTATTTATTTATGGAAACAAAAACATAATTTCTCAATAACGAAATAAGTACTTACTTAGGTACTAAATATCACATCGTTTCTCAGCAGGCATAAACAGAGAATGGAGCCAATTCCTTATTGGCACATATCTCTTTCTTCATTGACATTCATTCATACATCGTTTCATATCAAATTTAATGTAATTATTTAGTTCTGCAAGAATTTTAGTTTTTTTTTTATTATTTTGACAGCTGTTTCAGCGTTCAAGACCATTTTCGAACTGTGGTTGGTTTGTTGTTTATTTTTTTAATAAATGGAGTTCTACGAGTTACAAGACAATAATTAATAATTAATAATCGTCTCATACATACTCTGCTATAATACCGACTTTTGACACGCAAGAAAAAAAAAGTTGTTACTCTAGGAGTAAAATGAGAAGGGAAAATTACAAAAGATAGAATAATTGAAAAAATTAGCACCAGAATAAATACAATATATACATGGCCTAAAAAACACAGAAAAGCAGTAAAAGTGGTGTAGAAAAGGGGTTCTTAAAAAAATCACCTTTGAGAACTTTTATATCGGTACATTACTTCTGTCCATGGAACTATAATATACAGAAGATAACGCGCGATTTCCAAAACGAAATTTCAAATTCAAACACGCTTCGCTCAGCGTAGACAAGGAGCATTGCCATTATTGCCAAGTCAAAAAATAAAAACTCGGTTAATATATTTTTTCCGTGGAAGGCACTTAAGGGCGAGTGGACGTCGGAGAGTTATTTATTAATTCAAAATAATGATAGTATTATTACGCAATACGATAAACATGATTTTTTTAAACAGAAAAATATTTATTAAATATTTTATAAATTTACGTAGGCTTAGCATTTATCAAAATATAACCAGAAATATTACTTTTTCTGACCGTCCCATTGTAAGTTTTACAAAATATTTAAAATACGAATATGATTTTTAAAGTGGGGAAAAGTATTTTTAATCCTTTGTCGTTGCGTTTTTGTAAATAAACATAACCAAAGATTTGTAATCCGCATTACAAATAAAAAAAAACAAGTTACGTAATGTTCATGAAAAAATTAAACTACACACTGTTCTTTTTTTTAAATTTATCTTATCGACAAGTTACAGAAAAACCTTCACAGCATTTTTTAAGGATATTCAACTTAAAAAATGTTTTTGTAAAATATGCGTAGAACGGTCAGAAATGTGTAATATTTAAATGCCAGGCCCATGCAAATAAAAAAAAACGTAATAAATATTTTTCTCTTTAAAAACACCTCGTTTATCGTATTGCACAATAATATTATCATTATTTTGAATTAATAAATAATTACTCTCCGACGTCCCTCTCCCCGTTAACTGATGTAATACATTATTTTTTTAAATTTTAGAGAACATAAATTTAATGATATTATTATTAAGTTCTGCAAGCATTTCCCTTTTTATTATTGTGAGAGAAATTATGTTCCGAGATATTAGCATATGACCACAGAGTAAACGATGAAACTAACAAAAAATATCCCGACTCCCCAAGTTAGGCGAATCCTTGCAAGGACTACATTAGGCTAAATAAATATCTCCGGGAATAACCATTGCCATCTGTCGACTTATGACCACACCTGTTGACCACAGACTTATCTCGAAATTCCTACTATAAACTACTGTTATTAACAGGTGTCGTTAATTTCGTTTCCTATCAAATTTCAAGGCCGTTTAAAGCAGCTTAAGACGCCATAGCACTTTGAACCACCTGAATACTTTCAGAAATAATATTGCCTGCTTTAGTCTTCACGGATTCAGAAAAAAATGTCCTGCTATTACTTAAAAATACGAGTATGTAACAATGATTGGGCTAATTATATTTTGTTTCACTTGTGTCTCTCTTTGTGTCTGTTGTTTTTATTGTATTATTTATCATTGAGTGAGTTTTAGTAATTTTATGTTTTGTGTATCCTTTTTCTGATTATTTGTAATTTGTGTATATTAAATTAGTTTTTACAACTGGTTTGTTCTCACGTAAGTGTGAACATCTGTAAAAACCCAGTATAAATTAATTAATTCAGAAACGGTTTGAACCAGCTAAAACGTCATTATGATGTAGATAACGCCACTGGCTGGTAAGTCGGCTGTCACCGGCTTTGATCGGTGTGACTTCAACAACGCCATATTAACGAACAAAAACGAACATGTTATTTTGGCGGCAATTCAAAAATACCGAATTTTAAATCGTATTAATAAATGTGTGCGTAAATATAAAAGTACAATAAAAATGCCGTCGTTATCGTAATATATATATATATATTTAATAATAAAAAAGTGAAAATACCCTATTCGAAATAGATTTGTATCAAACTGGGTATATTTGAATTTTTTAAGATTTTTCAAATTGGTCGAAACATTTTTAGTATTTTGTTATTTAAAAGTGACAAGAGCTTTTTTTGGCGAAAAGTTTGATACCCATATTATAATATATCGATTTTCTGACTTGTTGCGGTTTAATACCGGTCCATCGATATGAATGTTATTATTATCTCTGCTGTGGCAGGCGACTTAGCAATATCCTGTTTAGCCATTACCATTGACCGCTAGGCCGCTCGGAAATAAAGCAAACCCCTCGGTCTTACAACTTATCATAACATTGCTCCATCGCAGACCTCTTCGCTGATTGAATACATTATGTCTTCGTTGATTCGGCACAATTCGTTTGGCACTGGTCCAATACTAACGGGGACTTCCAACTTTCAAACACGACCAAATACCAATACCCCAGCGTATCCCAATGTATGTGGGAGTGCCATTCTGTAACTCCTCTACTACTATACAGCTGAATGCGATATTTGTCGTCATTCGTTTTCTTAATGGGCTGTCTGTTTTACTCATACACGGTTTCTTTATTATTGTTGGCGACAGCCTCTATGGTCGAGGGGTGAGGCTCTCGATTACGAATCCGAAGGTCGCGGTTTCGAATCTCGGCGTGCGCAAGTAAATTTTATTTAATTAATTTGTGTTGTTTCACAATTAATTCATTTAAAAATAATATATAGTATATTTTTTCAGTATCGCGCTGGTGAAAGACCACCATTCAGAATTGAAACGTTGCTTGAAATGGCTTTTAGCCGTGTTTGGTGACCAGATCTGAATAGCCAGGTATTCCCCACCTTCCTCTTCCCCTTCTCCTTCCCCTCCCCAATACCTTCAGCTTCACAACATTCCCCAATTGGGAATGCTCATTGGCTCCAGACGGTTGGGAGCAGTTGGGACTCTTGTGCGGTATTCATATAAAAAAAATAAAAAAATGTTGTTTTGAACTCGGCAATCTTGTTAACAGTAATCTAAAGGCAAGTAAGTAAGTAGCAAAGTATGTACAATGTATGTTATTTAATTACATTATTGACTTACAGTAATGTACTTATTACGTGTTCTATTTTTTTATTAATGGGAAACTACATCGAGATTGGTATGGTATTAATTTAATGATACAGCGGATTATAAAACAAGCTTTTTTTATAAAAAACATGTATATTACATATTTATTTACGTATTATTATGTATAATGTATATATAACATAAAATGTCACACCGACAGCCGGTGCGTGTGTTATTTGGGTTTAGTTAAGTGCAGTTAAAATGAACTAAACATTATTTTTATATATCAATTGTGTTTTTACAGTAGGCTCTTTATAGTAATAATAGATTAAAAATTACATTTATGGTATGGGTACTACAGATAACAGAAATATTTTTATATATTAATTGTGTTTTTACAGTAGGCTCTTTATAGTAATAATAGATTAATAATTACATTTATGGTATAGGTACTACAGATAACAGAAATATTTTTATATATCAATTGTGTTTTTACAGTAGGCTCTTTATAGTAATAATAGATTAAAAATTACATTTATGGTATATGTACTACAGATAACAGAAATATTTTTATATATCAATTGTGTTTTTACAGTAGGCTCTTTATAGTAATAATAGATTAAAAATTACGTTTATGGTATAGGTACTACAGATAACAGAAATATTTTTATATATAAATTGTGTTTTTACAGTGGGCTCTTTATTGTAATAATAGATTAAAAATTACATTTATGGTATAGGTACTACAGATAACAGAAATATTTTTATATATCAATTCTGTTTTTACAGTACGCTCTTTATAGTAATAATAGATTAAAAATTACATTTATGGTATGGGTACTACAGATAACAGAAATATTTTTATATATCAATTGTGTTTTTACAGTAGGCTCTTTATAGTAATAATTGATTAAAAATGACATTTATGGTATAGGTACTACAGATAACAGAAATATTTTTATATATCAATTGTGTTTTTACAGTAGGCTCTTTATAGTAATAATAGATTAAAAATTACATTTATGGTATGGGTACTACAGATAACAGAAATATTTTTATATATCAATTGTGTTTTTACAGTAGGCTCTTTATAGTAATAATTGATTAAAAATGACATTTATGGTATAGGTACTACAGATAACAGAAATATTTTTATATATCAATTGTGTTTTTACAGTAGGCTCTTTATAGTAATAATACATTAAAAATTACATTTATGGTATAGGTACTACAGATAACAGAAATATTTTTATATATCAATTGTGTTTTTACAGTAGGCTCTTTATAGTAATAATACATTAAAAATTACATTTATGGTATAGGTACTACAGATAACAGAAATATTTTTATCGGTGCCAAGGTAGCTTACGAGTACATTGAGATAAAACAATTATAATTATTTGAAAAACAAAAGTTTAAAATAGAATTAAGGAGTTATTGTCCCATGCTTGGAGGAAGATCACACGGAAATTGATTTAGTTTCTGTTTTGTTTGCTTGCTTGTTATTATTGTTTTGTTATGAAACAATCCATAGATATTGATGATAATTTATAAGTTAAGAATTTAGACAGGTATAGTTGGAACTGTTCGGTATATTTGATTATTATAGTTGTTTATAACATTTTTGTGTGTTTAAAGGTTCTATCGTTTGGTAACTTCAATCTTATAGACAGTAAATTATTTTTGGAGCAATGAAAAAATCGGTACCCCTACGGTTGATCCCTCAACATTTGGCCCCCCGACAGTTAATCCCCCCGACAGTTGATCCCTCCGACAGTTGATCCCTCCGACAGTTGATCCCTTCAAGGATTATTTATGCTTTACCTCTTCATTTGTAAAGGAAGTATGCAGAGAGGATATGCGGCCGTATAACAAAAATATATAAGTATGTCGTATTTTTTTTCGGCCTTATATCCTCACTGCATACTCCTTCGGGGACTCAGCATTATTGTTAGTAAAAATATTTTTTGTGTCGGATCTCCACTCACGACTACTGCAGATATAAGTGTATCGACTTTTGTTATCCGGCCACATATCCTCTCTGCATACTTACTTTAGAAATGAGGACGTACAGCAGAAATAATCCTTTAGGCGATCAACTGTCAGGGAGCCAACTGTCGGGGGATCAACTGTTATGGAACCAAAAAAAAAAATGTCTCTGCGGTGCGGAAGTCTAGTCTAGTTTTACAGAGAGGACCCTCAAGTGCATTATTGGTTTTGTTGCTAAAGCGATTTTAGTTTTTTTGGAAATTGTAGTAATATCGGGAAAATGTATATTTTAGGTACTGTAGACAATATTTTTCTCTCATATCTAAGGGTTCAGCTTCAGCATCATTGGCGTGATCATTTGTAGGTCATCATCATGACGCTGATGAGCTAAGGGTGGACTGCTGTGAGTTGGTATTTTCAGGAATACACAGTTCTGATAAGTAAGCCCGAGCCATTCCGTTAAGTGACTTAGATACCATCCAGCAGAGCTTGAACTGGACATTTGAGCCAGTGGAGATTTTAGAGATGCTCTGAAATGTGAGAATATTTAGATACGCCGGTGATAAGTCTCGCTGCAGCGTTGAATACTGATTGCAATTTGTTAATTGGGTATTTGGGGAGACTGGCATATATTCCGTTGCAGTCATCTAGACGTGACATCATTGTTATAGATCATAAATGGTATTGCTCGATTCTTTCGGCAATTAAATTATAAAATAATAAAATGTTGAAACTACGGCAGCTCCCTCACGGGTCGGTAAGGAATCAACATAAACCGGGTGCTATAAGAATGCGTGGACACTTTTGGTTGTCAATTTTGCTTAATAATTTTGTAAATGTGTAATTTCTTCAAACGATTGGTATTCACTTTGTGGCGTCATTATTAATAAACGAATTAAGAATTATTTTTTATTCACCACTTTATTAATATATACATATCAAGAAAGCGATGCTTTCCTCATCAGGAATTCTGTATATTCTATATATTAATATTCTGTATATTCCTGATGAGGAAAGTATCTCTTTCGAAACATGTTGATATGTATATAAATAAATTGGTGAATGCAAAGTAATTTTTAATTCATTTATTATAAATGCGTTTTTTTTAGTAATGGCGATATTTAAACTTAATTTGGGTGACTTTAAGCTCTATATTTGTCGTTGAGTATAAACAAATATTCGAAGAATTATGGTATATTCGTGGGCAAATAAATTGTCAATACGGAAATTATGACAATGCTATTGTGCATACTATTATTATTCTTGTAGTTGAAGCTCATCCTTGTTCTGACATTTGACATTGTAACCTTAAAACCGACCGGCCACATATTTCGTGCGTTCTAGCGGTCTTTGAAAACATGAAACTTTAATACTGTAATAATTATTTTAACTATGAAAACTATCTTTTTTTTAAATGCTGGTTTAATAACCGCCCTACCCATACGAACGTACGTGATACGGCCGCTATATTAACGGCCGAACGTAACTACCGTATCCCGTACGTTTAGGTAAAAAGAAAAACTATACCCGAAACCCACAAAACAATCGTATACGTCAAGTTTGTTCCTGCGTCATCTCGTTTACTATTTCGTGTGTTTTGTTCGGGTATTTTCGTCTCTCCCATACAAGTTGGTATATTGTATATACATATTGTTATTGCGAAATCTAATGAAAAAAACGATGTTAATTTTCATACTTTTTGGATAATAACCCAAAGGACCTTCGGTTAAGTTATGAACGTCCTTATTGATTTAAAAAAATGGACTGGAGTCGTCCGACCGTAGTTGATATATCGATGACTGGAGTTCCCTGTTCTCACTCATTTGCTTATCTGGCTATATTCTTTACTTCATGTTTGTTACACCGTATTGATAGATAGGAATTCGAGAAGTAGGCAGACAGTTAACATATTATTCTGGACAGATATTAGGAATATATAATGAGAATGAATAAATCCACAGCCTCTATCTGTTATAAAATCATGTGACGTCTAATGGTGAGCTGGGCTCCTGGTTCCTGGTTCGTGTGACATCTGAATGCTGGTATCGATATCGATAACTCTGCTCGTGGTGTCTGAGATTTACAGACCGCAGACCATCGATTCATTCAGAAATCAGGCGGAATCCATCAAGTATATTGTATTTTTATAAACATACCCCTTGCAATAAGGCTAGATTAACAATCCGTAGATTAACTACTAATGTCGTAAATAATTAATCATTGAAGAAGATACTCACCGATCCTAAATGAAACACGAAGCTGAAAAAACCACCGAAAATAAAAAGGCATCAATCGCATCTGGGAATCGAACCCAGGACCTCTGTCTTACCGGGACAACCGCTCTACCACTGAGCTAATGAGATCTTCATCGATATCATACCTCAACTTCAAGACATGTCAATATTAACCTCCAATATTATTGGCTGCTTTTTTATGATGATTACAAAGTTCTACCCGAATATAATTACAATCTAGAGAGTGTCTCGGATATACCAGTCTTATTTTTATTTATACTGCACATTTATTGACTTTTCTGCAAGTCTAGAAAGAATACTTAATTTATTTTAATAACTTATTGAAACTTTCCTGTGGTTTTTTTCGGTTTCGTATTTCATTTAGGATTTGTTAATATTATCTTCTCCAATTATTAAATATTACAATGGGGTTTATAAGCTTCAATAAGTTGAAATAATTAAATTAAAATAAATTGAGTAGTAAATGATATTTATATTACTCAACTATTATTTATGTTTTTTACAGTAACTCTACACAGGAGGCCCTGAGGGAAATTATTTCCCTCAGGGGTGAACTTGGGTCTTGAAGATACCCATGTTGTAGGATGAAGGAAACACAGAGGCCGGCAGATCATTCCACAGCCGAGCTGTTGAGCACGAGAACGAGTCGTAGAAGCGACCCGTTCTCATGTGACAAATGTCAACCATGTTCAAATGTTGGGCGCGCGTTTGGCGTGTTTCCCGACTATGCCCCGGTGTCGAAGGGATCAATGACGCTAGTTTCTCAGAGCATCTTCCATTAAAATACCCGTAGAACAAGGACAGCATTCCACCTGACGTCTGTGCTCCAAAGATTGCAATCCGTTTGTTAAGATAGGCAAATCTATCAAACGGTGAATATTTTTAATAATAATGCGACAAATTGTCACATGGTTATTTCTTACTTTTTATCACGATTTTCACCCAAGATAACTTTTTTTCCATTGCACTTGAATTGAGGCATGTTGATATTAATAATAATTTTATTATGCAAATGAGGACCGCTGTTTGTAAATTACACTAAATATATTCTGACGTATTTAATATTCGACCGAAGGAAAAACTACCCAACAGATGTTCATTCTTCTACGAACTCTAAATTAATACATTCATTCCTTTTTTATTTCGCTGCTTCGTAAGAAATCGTTCGCATTTCTTTTTCCTAAGAGAGTATTATTTTATAATTTCATCTGAAATTTATTTTGTATTCGTAGTTTTTGTTTTAAAGAAAGACAAATATTCCCTGGTTACGAATAACCTGACAATATTCGAAAATCTCCTACTACCATCATAGTAAGTGGAAGATGTTGCTTGTGTCGTGATGGAGGACTATTGTTATGAAAATACTTTTGAAAAATCTCTATAAAAACAGCTATGCTTTACGTCCAAGTTTTCCTTCTGATATTATTTATATTCTCCCCCTCTCTCGAGTTATTTACCAAGGCGAGTATGTAGTATTAATTTTCGATAAGAAGTTTGCCAAATTCATTATCACTTGTCGCATTATCTGTCCCAGTCGTAGTCCCAGGTCACTTGTTCGCCGGTAGAGTGAAGCGGTGAAGGCACCGAGGCAGTGAGCGAGCTAGCGCGTCAATCTTATCTCCAGTGCTGCTTATATTGTTGTCAGTGTGAATTGTGAAGTAATTCGATGTAAATATTTTCCACGGTTTTAAAATAAAATAAAACAATCATTGGGTGATTTTGCGTGGGCTGTTATTTAAATAATTGTCATCTGAAAAGTGATTTATTTTTAATTGCATTTATTTAACAAATTACAAAGATCAAAATGTTTAAAAAACATCTGTAAAATAATTTATTTTATCGAAGATGTGTGATGTCTATAGTGAATAATAAGGGCTTAACATAAAACCGTCATAAATTGAACATAAAATCTGCAGATACTTTCATAATAAATGTGTTTAATATGAATGCAGTATATACCTGTATATATATTTTTTAAAACAACTGAAAATTCAATTTCTTTAATTTCATTTTTAATTATTTCACACATATTAGAAACACTAGATCTCGGAGTCAAAAGCACAACAAGTCCAACAAGGATCCACAAACACAACATTTGGACAAAAAAGCTTCTTATATTATGGTACTAAACTTAACGACAAAATCCCACTATCCTTTAAAAATCACAACAACCATAATAAATTTAAAAATCAAATAAAACACTGGATACGTTACATAGGGAGATCTGAAATAGAAAATAAATTAACACCAAATACAGACTAACACCGAATCCAATCAACTGCACTTGAAACACCTCACCTTACAATTATTTTTATTTTTTTCATCAAGCACATCAATTTAATATAAAGTAATTTAATATTTTGTAAATGAAATCCCCAGCACGGGAAATCCCAGTGAGGATATCATTATTTGTTGTAAAAAAATATAATAAAACATTATTATTCTTATTTTTTAATAATAAAGGAAAAAAATAAAAACAGTTTTTTAACTAAATCATTTTTTATTATTCAAGTACTAATTTGGATAATTTGTATAGCGCCGTTTTCGTCAAAAATTACCTTAAGGTCGTAAACATAACTATTATTATACTACTTAGCAACGATAAACTCATGTAATGTAAGACGCAAGGCATCGTTATGCGTTACTTTGTTAGGTTACATTTAATAACAAAAAATCCGTTCTGTTGGTATCGTCATAATAATGTGATTAAAAATAACATTAAACTAGTTTTAGAATAAATTAAAAGAGAATTTTTATTTCAACTACTTTAAGTGCGCTCAAAGTGACTAATGTAAGTGTGCTAAATAATATCCAAGTGAAGCGCCCATTCCATCAATAGAAGCTCAACATACGAGTACACTAAGTGTGACTACGTTAAAAATACATTTTACGTTGAGAGTGCTCAAATTAAAAGTAAAATTCATATCTAATAATAAACTTGCTGCACCTTCAACAATTATTATACTATCAAAACTGTCCCAAAAGTCAGTTTTGCATCGTTTGCCTTAGTTCTGCGGTTGTCCCAATGTTCTTCGGTATGAACTACGTGGATAGTAATCTGTACCGGGATTTCCGGGAGCGGTCGCCCTCGTGCGGGGTTCCTCTGTCCGCCCCGTGCGGGGCCCCCATGGCCCCCCAGCTGGGGTACTTTGTGCCCATGAACGCCTGCCGATGCCTCGTACCTTCGAACTTGACAAAATTGAGGTTAGTAACTGGTCACTCCTCGTCTTAGCTAATCAGCTAACTTATTGTTTTGACAAATATGTATATGTGTAAGTGTATGACACAAACAAATACGATATGAAATAATCCACCTAACCTAACCAGCTTTCAACATTCACGTCAACATTTCTGTATATTATAATACAGGTGCAATCTTCATATTGCATTTACTGCACACTCTAACCATTCTTTTCGATTCTATCCTTAGGTCATCTGTAATTCTAAATGAATTTTTAAAAATATTATTCCTCATACATTTAAACCATTAGGCCCTTTAGGTAATTCTGACATTACCGGATTACTGGTAAGTATCCAAACAACTCTTTCCTCAGCTAATGTATCCAGCCTTCTTCCATATGATAATATTATTCCTCGTACATTTAAACCATTAGGCCCTTCAGGTCATTCTGACATTACTGGATAACTGGTAAGTATCCAAACAATTCTTTCCTCAGCTGATGTATCCAGCCTTCTTCCACATGATAATAATATTCCTCATACATTTAAACCATTAGGCCCTTTAGGTAATTCTGACATTACCAGATTACTGGTAAGTATCCAAACAACTCTTTCCTCGGCTTATGTATCCAGCCTTCTTCCATATGATAATAATATTCCTCATACATTAAACCATTAGGCCCTTCAGGTCATTCTGACATTACTGGATAACTGGTAAGTATCCAAACAACTCTTTCCTCGGCTTATGTATCCAGCCTTCTTCCATATGATAATAATATTCCTCATACATTTAAACCATTAGGCCCTTCAGGTCATTCTGACATTACTGGATAACTGGTAAGTATCCAAACAACTCTTTCCTCGGCTTATGTATCCAGCCTTCTTCCATATGATAATAATATTCCTCATACATTTAAACCATTAGGCCCTTCAGGTCATTCTGACATTACTGGATAACTGGTAAGTATCCAAACAACTCTTTCCTCGGCTTATGTATCCAGCCTTCTTCCACATGATAATAATAAAACATTTATTTGTGGATAAGTTATTTTACACACATATTTTATTTTTACATAATCTTTAATTTTAGCAATTGACAAGTAGGTTACTGCTCAGCTATATATTTCGGAGCCCGGAGTGCTGCTGGTTTTCAGCAGTGCCTATAGAAATCAGATAAAGTTACTTATATTACATACAATCTCTACACTTAATAAAGTTTATAAATGTAAAAATTACAAAACACAAATATCCATTTAATTATTTAACAATTATGATGTTTTGCGGCTGACTGTGCATTCAGCAACAATTAGCTGCAGAATTCTCAAAGCACTGCAGCGATGTCGATGTTCGAATAAATAGTGGTATTTCATTCGAAAGTTTTGTTGAGGAATAGCTGTAACTACCCTCAAATACGGCGGTTCGATGTCTGGGGAGAACAAATAAATGGTCTCTTTGACGTGTATTGCGTACATCAGGGTCACAAGACCACTTTATATTCATATTATAATATTTCCTGATTGACAGATTCAAACAACTGATACTCAGTCATAAGTCGCCATACCAAATCACTCGTTCGGATCCATGGACCAGGTCCCCGCAGCAATGTCCACCGAAGACTGCCGTGGCCGTCTCTCTCTCCGCTGGCAAATAATCTCAAATAACTCTTCTTGCTTTGTTTAGATTATACCTGTCGCTGACATTATGCGGTCGCCTGTCCATAGCACAGTAACCGGGGTGTTAAGTAGTTTTTTAATCCATTACCCCATATTAACACTTTGTGTTGTGTTTTGTTGCTATTTATAATGTTATGCTTTTCTTCTGTTGTTTTAAAAAGATATTTAATTGGGATGGTCAGTGGCCGTGGGCTGCAACAAAATTTAAGGGTTAACGCATACCTTACCTTAAAATATCAAAATTATATAGAAACTAATAAAAAATATTGTTTATTTTTAACCTTCAATGATTGTTTTGTTTACGATGATTGATTGTGAGATATAAAGGTGCGTAGATTAATTTTGCAATCAATAAGTCTATTCTGATAGCAGAATATATAATAATGTTGTCTTTTCAATATCTGTGATAATTTGGGTTTGTTTGCAAACCATATAAATGTACGGTAATCTTTATTTTTATTGATAAGTCCTGTAAACCACGTAAATATGGTGATAATTCTCAAGCTGTTTGTAGAATTTAATATTATAATTATAATTAGTTATCCTTGGTTAATTTGTACGAGGTTTGTTCAAAAGAAAAGGTGAATTTTGAATTTTCGCGGGCTGTGTACATTCGATTATCGATTTTTTTTGTTATGTTGGTACACATATGTTTATCATATGTTAACATTATCAGCCATTTTGGATTAGTGGTTTGTTTTTGACAACTGGAAAGGTTAGTCACGTTTTTGTGTTTTCTTCGATTTTTTACTTTTGAAAAAAATGGATCAAAGAATATGTATTGAATTTTGGGTTAAAAATGGAATAAAGTGCTCCAACGCACTTAAAATGTTGACTGTGGCATTCGGCAAGTCTACTTTGTCTAAAAAAGTGTTTATAAGTTGTACAAGCGCTTTACAGAAGGCCGAGAAGATGTTAATGACGATGAGCGTCCTGGAGTTGCAACCACGTCAACAAACGAAGAAATCATCGAAATTCACATTTTGTTTTGAGCAAACCTCGTACGTGGCCATTATTTATATATTTTACCTAAAGGGAGTTTCACGAAGTTATAAAACAGCTTGTAGTTAACAGAAGCTAGCAGTCCACAATGCAATGCTGATACTAATCCCGAGGCATGGAACTGCCAGAGAAAGGATGAAAGTAGACTGAATGCTGTGGAAATTACATCTCTGAGGCGAATGTGTGCTAAAACCATGTATGAAATGGCATTATGGTTAGTTAGTTTTTCAGAAGTTTACCTTCACTTACTATCTATTTACGGATGTTATTTTGTGAAAAGCCAAAGTTTGAGGTTGGCTCTACCATGTATTGTTCTATGTATCCTGTATGTATATTGGAAACTAATTGAGGACTCACAGCTGCCCGTTTTCTCTCCCCCCTGTTTTATTACCATGGTTCCCTTCTAAGCCTATGTAAATTTATAAAATATTTAATAAATATTTTTCTATTTAAAAACATTATGTTCATCGTATTGCGTAATAATACTATCATTATTTTGAATTACTAAATAATAACTCTCCGACGTCCCTCTCCCCGATAATCCACACATTGCTTGAAATGACTTTTACCACGTTTAGACCAGATTTCCCACTTATACTTACCTTACAACATTCCCCTACTTAGAGGTGCCATAGTTCCACTTCGGACAGTTGTGACTTTAATTGTAGTTTTTTGAATCACCGTGTTACTTACCTTACAACATTCCCCTACTTAGAGGTGCCATAGTTCCACTTCGCACAGTTGTGACTTTAATTGTAGTTTTTTGAATCACCGTGTTACTTACCTTACAACATTCCCCTACTTAGAGGTGCCATAGTTCCACTTCGGACAGTTGTGACTTTAATTGTAGTTTTTTGAATCACCGTGTTACTTACCTTACAACATTCCCCTACTTAGAGGTGCCATAGTTCCACTTCGGACAGTTGTGACTTTAATTGTAGTTTTTTGAACCACCGTGTTAATGAATGACATTGTTTATGTTTGCAGAGAAAGTTCATCCCCAGGCTGCAGGCGCTCCGTGAGTCGTGGAGGCTCTGTGACTCCCCTGGCCGGCTCCCGCCGCCATTCAATGACCCCCGACGCAATCCCCGTACAACCACAACTCAACCGCACCATCGAGTTGTACACCGAGCCTGTTGTGGAAGATGATGATGTAAGTGTCTTTATCATTTATTTTCTATTTACCTTCACTATAATAGTTGGATGATCTTCAAGTAAATTTTCGCTTTTGAGACTGCTGCTGTTTTGCAGGTTTGGATCCAGAATTTATATCTTTTACATAATGCGTGTGTGTCTGTATACTCATCAAAAGTACATATTGTTATATACATACATACATACAGTTTTTATATGGCAGGTACTATGTTGGTTGTGATTAATTTGTAATGTCGGTTGATTAAGCTTATTCTGTTGAGGGACGCTGATAAGAAAACAAAACCCTACCTTAATCCCTTTGATTGAATACCTCTCGTACAGTGTCCTCCACTGTGTAGTAAGGTTTATTTTATTTGTGTGAAATTGTGTTTTGGTGATTAATATAATTTGTTTATTAGTTTTGATGTTTGATATCATAACATAATAAATAGTGGTATATCAAAAAAGGTCAGATTTGCCCAAACAGGTACAGGAAAATCATTTTGTATTGAGTACGTTTGAATGTATTTGTGCACACCGATAGTGGTTCAAAGTAGTAACACCCTCCCGCAGTAGTCCTACGATACAGTACATTACCACAAAATTAAAAAGATAAGATAACGTGGTACGCTGTATATTCGATAATCAAAGTGTTTTATTTTTATTCTCTGAATTCAATTTAAAATAGTGAAGACTGGAGACATCTATGATGTGTATGTTGAAATATTATATCTTCTTTCCAGGAAGATAGCAACTAAACCTCTTATTTATATACTATAAAAATGCCATAATGAAACTACACCCGCTAAACAATTTAAAAGATGAAGACTGGAGACATCTATGAAGTGTATGTTGAAATATTATATCTTTCCAGGAAGTATAGCAACTAAATCACTTATTTATATACTATAAAAATGCCATAATGAAACTACACCTGCTAAACAATATTGAATAATAATAATAATAATTGGATGATTTGTATAGCGCCGTTTTTGTGAAAAATCACCTCAAGGGCGCTCTGTATGTGTATATGAATATTGTAATTGTTAGTCTGTTGTTGTCATTGACAAAATTCACTATGTAATGAGTAATGATGTATCAGTAACAAAAGTAATGCTTTATGATTATTTGCATTCTTTATTTTACAAAATCACAAGACTTTGCTGTGGATTGTTTTTCAATAAAAGTAGCATTTTGTCTAACATCTCCTGCGGCGTCTGGATGCTCGTAGGACTTTCTTCATTGACTTGACGATTTGGTCAGATTCGGTGTACCAGTGCCTGTATTCTGGGTTACCTCCTTCGCAGTAGATCTGCTTCAATACGCCCTTACTAGGTGACACGAATATGACTCTGAAAACAAAAAGCATATTTTCAATATTGTGCAGGTATATAGATGACATTACAGAGGTGATAAAAGCGCCGGTTATTCAATAAGGTCACTCGGGCATGTGCCGCACCTAATTTTTAACCAATCACTTCATAAAATACAAATAATTTTTTCATTTACCGTCAAAGTTACAAGGTGACATGTAATTTTACAAAGAATTACTGCCATCTCTTGACGCATTTTATTAACAGACACATTAACCTAGCGGTGAGTGGACACTGATACATTCTTACAGCTAGCGGGGCACATTTTAAATGATGGCCGAATATTGGGTCCTCTGCGCATGCACATTCGGTATTGCATAATTTTTCTATGGGAACGTTTTGTATGGCAACCGGGCTCAAGTACATTTTGTCCTTGTTTGTAATAGAACAGCCCACAAAAAAATCGTTCCAAAATTTTCCAAATGTTAATTTTTAGCGGAAGATTGAACGGGGGGGATAAAAGTTATAATAAATATCTAAAACAATGGCTTCGTGTCGTGTTCGTTAAAAGATAATGAGTTTATTAAATACCTAATAATACAGTAATAATTTATTATTTCATGAAAACATTAATCGATGGATATCGCTAGCTTAAAATTTTTTTGTAACTGATGTATATGATCCAACTACATTAGAAATTACGATGTTTTTACGTATCCAAAAAAATGTTAATTTTTTCGTTTTTTATAACTTCATTAGGTAGATAGGTATATGTGAGCCCCACACACATTCGGTTCCACAAGCCGTCACTGGGTGATACTAATACAAAGTATACAAATAATCTTTTAAATCATTATGAATATGTTAAACAGCCATAATAAGGTTTATTTGATGTACTATATCAGATATAGTTTTTCTTTTAATTTATACACAATAAACAACAGTGCTGTTAAATGATCATTGACATCTGTCAGTGATTTTTGTTATTTGTTAAACTTTTTAAGGTTTTTTGTGTCTGTGCTATTTAATGAAGACCGTAATAATAATAATAGTTAGTAATAATTATTTATCAACTGGAAGAAAAACTTTCTGGTTCATTGCGCAGGGATATTTCCAGTTTCAATTAGTTCCTTACTCTAATGAATAATTTTATATGGAAAGTATACCATTTTCTTTTTAGTCAATTTAATAACCAAACCAATCTGAATCTCAGACAAAATGAATCGCCGAATTTCACTTATTTTAACATATGGCTGAAAAATATTTATTTAATTTTACAAAAAAATCTAGTCATTTGATATTCTTCGGCCATGAGACTTGTAGCCGGGAAGATCAGAACTTGTGAACTGCAACTACAGATCGCAACGTATGAGCCATTATATATTTTAAAAACAACAAATTTACCTTTGGTAATAGCTTCCATCTGGAGCATATTCCTCATCCTCGGGTTCTGCATCATCCTCACAGTTGATAAACACAAACTGGTTGCTCAGAGCCTTGATGTCCTGGCTCCCGGCGAACACGGGCTTCAGCTCCTGGCAGCGCGGACACCAGGACTGGTGGATGATGACCAGAGCCGGCTTCCCGCTGGACTTGGACACCGCCAGTCCCTCGGACAGGTTGTCGTACCACTCGTACTGATCTCCATATCCGTTCCCTTTGCCATTGCCACTGACCAAAGCTGCTAAACTCACCAGGAAAATAAACCCCAATTTCAACATTTTTCTTTTCTTTGTCACTGTTAAATGATTGTATTTATTTGGGGTCTATGCAGCTTACCCACGATTTTTGAAATGAGAGGAGTGCTCTAATTCTTTCGCTTTATATAATATTGTCTCAAGTGGTCCGTCATTTGATTTATTTGTATATTATACGAGTACATGTATGTAATTTAACCATTCTGTGTTTTAACATCATTTCACAGCTTCCAAAACTGTTCAACTAAAATAAATAAACCTCTAGGCTTAAAAATGCTTCTGCAACTGTTCAAGACTACGTTTGACTTTTTCAAATGCGTGTAATCTTACATTTCAATCCCTTACTCCGCTGTGGTCATGATGGACCCATCTCTTCGATAAATCCCTTTAGTGCTTTAAATCACCTTCAAAATAATAGATTCTTCTAATTATTTCATTTTTTTTATTTTTGTATATTTGAGAGACCAACAGTTTATACAACAAAATGAAGTATAATGAAAAAGTGATATAAATTCGACCATTTACAGGTTTCCACATGGGTACAAATTTAAGTAACATGTAATTTGTTATGGTAAGGAAGGGGGGGGGGGGGATCTAGTTGAAATGTATGTGTGATTTTACAGTAATAAAAGAACAAGAAAAAATAGTGTGTGTATACATATATATATATATAAGAAGAAAGTTAATGACTGGTGGTAGTATGAGGTGAGTAAGTAACTGAAGTTATAAAGGCTCGATAGATCGCCGGTGTGACTTTATGGAGTGAGGTGCAGAGTTAAAGATGTCAAATTTTGAGAAATGTTGGATGCCCGATAATTGGGGGAGTTTTGCTTTGAATTAGCGTTGCACCGAGGAAGGCTAAGAATTTGGTCCAATCTGGTTAGTCTATTGTGAACTCGTAGTTGGATCCGTTGTAGGAGTTCCGAGCAATCTGCGGTGGATCTACCAATTTTCTGCAGAAAGCAAATTTGTACTCCACCTACTCGGATCCACTCGGTTTTTGGAGTGTTAAACATTTGTGTCAAATAGTCTAGAATATAACCATTACCGAATGTGCTATGTGTTTTATATATTTCCTGTGTTGCAAATCGCATGCTTGTACTTACACAATGTTATTGCTGAATTTGTTCGTAAGATATTAATATTTAGTTGTTATATTTCGTGAAGGTTATTTATTCTATCTATGTACCTACTGTGATATGTTTTACACCTGTGTCACTATTGTAATTTAAATTTTTAAACATCATATGTAAAAGCCCAAATAGGGCATACGAGTATACTATATAATAATAATAAATAATGAATCTACCCCGATCCCCGCTGGAACAGCTCCTCCACCTGGAACTGGAACCCTTGTCCACAGACGAATATTCTTCTTCTCCTTCATCCTCACCTTCGGTCTATTTCTCTTCTTCTCCCAGCATATATTTAAATCGAATTATCACTGATCTTGTTACTTACGAATCCCACCCAGAAATTATATACTCGTATATATCGTATTTTAAAATTATTGTGTACAGTGCCAGGCAACATTTCTCCCTCCCTTTGTGTCAACTACAAGAATTACACCCTGGGGACTTTCCTGTAAAACAAACATCAATCATGTTCAATAAGTACAAAATTCATTGGTTAAATTATTAGCTTATAAAAGTTTATACGAACAAATGCATAATATTCCATACTTTTATCAGTCTCAAAATTCTTTCAGTTAGATCAATTCTGTGGTACAAATTATATTTCAGCACATTAATAACCCTATATATATTACAAATAGACTAGAGCACACTTACAATACTCGTCTCAATTTTAATGAGGGATTTATGGTTCCTAAGCATACAAACAAATATGGACAAAGAACTTTAGATCACATGATTCCTAGCTGTATAAATATGTTACCCGCTGAAATAAAAAACTGTATTAAAACTAAACTGTTAATTAAACCATTGAAAACTTGGCTAGCTGAAAGAAGCTATTTTTATTAGAATTAAGGAGATATTATTTTATTTATGATTTATTGCTTTCGTTTATGTTTTTATTTTATTAATTTTTTTAATATATTTTTGTAGAAATATTTTAGGGTAAGATTCTTGATAAATATTTATGTTTTCAGCTTGTTATTGTGTTTATATATAAATATATATATATTGTTATTTTAAATATTTTGTAACCTTGTCTGTAAATTTTAAGTTTTAAATAACAAGCTCCCGTTAGACAAACTACAAAACAGTAGTTTATCGGAACTTTTTGCATAGCATTTTTCTCCTGTAAAATTAAATAAATAGAATTAAAAAATAATTTAAAAAAAAACTCGTTAGAGGTGCATAAATGTGGAGATAATCTTCTCTACCCAGTGATCGGGTTGCCTATTGCTACTGTAGGGCTTTTATTTAATTTATTTCAAAGAATTGTTAACTGTGTTGTATGTGCTAGCGGCACTTGCTAATAACAATCTTATATTTAATCCCGCTCACTACGGAAATGGAGGGTATAAGAAGGAATTTGGGCGGAATTAATTGTATTATAAATAACAATATTTGCGTAAAGTTTTAACTTCGTTTTTTTTGTGAAATTTCGAACGTCACTACCTTTGGGTAAATAGTAGGGAGGCTAGTGGCTAATGAAATTACTGTTTAAGCATCTGTGTTTGTATTTGTTAAATGTTCTTTTAGTTCAAAATGCGCCTCTATTGAACTGAACGATTCCTTGAATACATCGTAGCTTAGGTAATGGTATTGACCACCCACACACATACGAGTATATATCGGTAATGAATTAGTGTAATGCTTTCATTGCAACGGTTTCTAGAAATGGGGAAAATTATTTCGTCACCCGGAGCGAGAGGTTGACCTTGGCGCTTTTGCGTAATTAATACGGTTATGTTAATTAATTAATAATATATGTATTTTTTTCTCTGAAACATAAGCATACGTGCATTTGTGCAGCAAAACGCACCCAAAATAAATAATAATATTTTTACAATGTAAAAAAATCTATCCAAAAAGTTGCTTCTCAATATCACATATTCTCATTTGTAGGTACCAAAGTGCCGTTTGCCTCCAGAGTATATGGCCCCCACTTGGAGTCTCCCAGCCGTTTACGTAAATAACCCACCTAAGATGTAATTCGACAGGTCGCCAGGACTAGGTATAGGTAGCTGCAGTACTTACGGCCTTAATAATAGTGCACAATAATATACATTAATGTTTGTCCATCTCTCCCTGATTTTATCGAAAATTACTCAGCACAGTTTATTCTTATTAGTGCCGGGAAGGTTTAGAGAGTAGTTTGAATGATATCCAATGTGTAAAACTGTTGCTATAACGTTTTAAAATTAATATGAAAAACATTGAACCCGCCGTGTTTTATTTAGGTTAGCAAATAGATATACCATTCTGGTTAGCCACAGATTACACCTTCAAAAGAAGAAGTTTTGTTTGGGTAGAATATTTTCAAAACTGAAAACACAAGTACATAGGTACATACCTAAGAACTTTTTATTTATTTAAATATACTTTTAAAAAATAATTTTTTGAAGGAAATACAGTTTTGAAATGTTTTTGTTGTTTAGAGATAGTAGATCGTTGTAGAATGGATTGTGGCTAGTAAATAATAAATGAAATAATTTCGTATCGCCGAACTAGTATACTTATACTATAACGTGTTAGGTGTTTGCCAGCACGTCTAACGCAATGTGGATACACGTGCAGAGCGATATATTTTATTATATAATATTTATTATATGCAGTGGGAACTTATACCCGCTAAGCCACTGCAAGTAGCTTGTCACCACGACTTTACTTGTACAATATTACAATATATAATCCCAATGTTAACAACGACCACCACTATTTGTATTTAGGTATAAGATGGTTCAATATTGTATTGTTATCTACATTGTTATTGTTGTTATCTATTGTTATCTATAAACAAAATGACTATAACCGACACTTTGAAATATGAACAATTTAAAAAGCAAATTAATTACCTGAACTTAGATAATGATATATTGTACCCCTAATAATGTACTATCTGGCGAATATTACTATTTGGTTAATTATTATTATTAGTCTAAAAGTGTTTTGTTGATTTACGTTTGTATTTATTCAATAAGTTTTTAATTTCATTTCACCTACTCTAACTATGTATTCATTTTACCTTATGTTTGTAAATACTCCTCCCATAACCACGAGCTACTGGACCTCAACTTATGGAGAGTAGATAATAACAAGTAAAAAAAATCATGTATATCATGTATTATGTTATAATTTTGTAATTTTTTTTTGTAATAAATAAATAAAATAAAAATGCAACAATAAATAACAATCATCATACAAATGTAGCGCAAAATTAGGATATACTTGTAGAGGCACATGCATGTTGTGATCAATGTACGTAATTTGGAAAAAAATAATGGAAACAACATTACAGTTTTGTTATTGAGATACTAGAGTCCAATTTTACAACACCGATTTAAATAATATTTTTAAAATATCAAGATTTTAAATATCAATATTATAAAAATATGAATATTATAAAAATACCAACATTGATAAAAAAATACCAATATAATAAAAATAACAACATTGAAAAAAATACCAATATAATAAAAATATCAACATTATTAAAACATTAACATTACAAAAAACATAACTATTATTCTAAAATTATCAGAAATATAAAGTGAATTGAGAATTTAAAAAAAACATATATATTATATATAAAACAGCAGCACAGGTTGGTTGGTTGGTTGCAGCGAGGATAGACTTAATATAATAGTAACACCGTAACAGTAAATACACCAGATATCGAGGAGCCATACATCTATATATGTATACTTCTTACCATCAATACACAAGGTTACTTTCCAAAAGCCAACACTTTAACATCAGTGAGAATTTCATCATAGATCAATTGTTTTTAAATTCGTACGGCAATTTGATATATATGGTACAACGTATTCAAGGGTTCGTTGACCATATTTATTTTGAAATATTGGCACTGTCATTCCTATATTTTGCGTTAAACGTGTTTTGTGTACATGATCCACTACTGCCTTATACGGACTTTCAGATATATGTTGCAGTAGAATTTTTTTGTTTAGCGCCGTTTTTTTGAAAAATCACCTCAAGGGCGCTGTACAAATATTACTTTCTATTCTTTATATAATTATGTACAAACAGATATAGAAAAATATACTCACCTGGCAGGTCGCTTCACATGAACACAGTTTTATTAGAAAATTTAAGTATAGAGATGAAAGTTTTCCAGTTGCTATTTTATCCTCCTTTTCTATTGATGTTACATTTATTAGAAGATTGGTGGCACAAGAAGAGTTTGTATTTATTGAAATATTTCTATTTTTTAGGACTGGAAAATATTTATAAGATGACCTTAAAAAGCCTAAGAAGCTTTTAATAGATATTAACATTTTTTTTAGTTATTTGCAGTGTTGCGGGCTGTGGACGCATTAACGCACCGATGCGTGAATTTTTAATCTTTTTCTATTTAATGACTTTCTAATTTCTAATTCTTTCGAGTCTTTGATAATTCTTAAGACAGCGACCTATATATGTTGAAAACAATCTAACTGCTGCCGATATGCAGGCGATCCTCTGATGGTACTAATTCACAAAATAATAATATTTACTCAAAATATTTGACCTAAAACATTAATGTTTTTTATTTCAATTTCAGTTTCAGTAGAAAAAAACAACATTTTAAAATAAGGAAAATAGTTTTGGGTTCATAAAAATAAATAAAAAATATTTGGGTACGCGGAGGTCCAAATAATGCACTTCATTTTTTTATTATCTTTATATAAAAACGCGTAAATATTGAAGAAGAATTGACGCCATTTTTAATGTTAGTATGAGATGACATTTGCCAAAAGTGCCAACTGTATAAAATGGATATTTAAATGTTAGTATGAAATGACATTTGCCAAAAGTGCCAACTGTATAAAATGGATATTTAAGTGTTAGTACGAAATGACATTTGCCAAAAGTGCCAACTGTATAAAATGGATATTTAAATGTTAGTATGAAATGACATTTGCCAAAAGTGCCAACTGTATAAAATGGATATTTAAGTGTTAGTACGAAATGACATTTGCCAAAAGTGCCAACTGTATAAAATGGATATTTAAATGTTAGTATGAAATGACATTTGCCAAAAGTGCCAACTGTATAAAATGGATATTTAAAATTTATGTTGTTAGGTTCTTAGTTTGTTTGTTTTTTTTTTTGTAAGAAAGAAAAAACCCAAACTAATAACCTATTTATATTTTTTATTTATTTTTATGAATCTGAAAATATTCTTTTTTTAAATGGTGAGTTTTTCAACTGAGTCCCAACTGGAAAACATTACCGATTTTTTTTGAAGGAATTTTATTAGAAAGGGAGATTACATTCATAAATTGCATTGTTCCCGTAATGAGATCTGAATAACTTCTGAGATTACGATATGTACTCAAGTAGATAACAAAAAAGTCACCTAACAATTCCATAGAACGCAAAGTGAATTAGGCATGTCGGACTATTTGAACAAGTCTGTAGATAAAATAATGCCATTAGATGAAGATTGTTTGTGTTAACGTCGTTGAAACTAAATTACAGTTACTCGACTGAATTTATGTTACATTTAAAAACCCTAACCGAGGAAAGTAAAAAGGACAAACATTTGGTTATAAACAATTTACTAAAGTTACTTTTTGTACTTACTGAATAAAATATATTTAATATGTTATTAACTATTTGCTGCACTTCTTCGGCCTGCGTCCCCGAGTTTCGTCGTCGGCTGATACGTAACTCGATATTATCTTTTTTTAGTACTCAATAATATTATGTTTTTTTAGTACTCAATAATATTTTATTTTTTTAGTACTCAATTTTAAACGCATTTTTTCCTCATAGCACCAACTAGTACCTATCAAACACTAAGGCTGCTCTCCGAGGGTCCGGTGAGGAATGAACATTTCACTCGTTATTGCAGACACAGCACAGAAAAGTCAAGTTTGCTAAAGTAAGGTAACGGTTTGCAACGCAGTCCATTGTGGGACTTCTCTGCGCAGTGTCTCCAGTAGCGAGTGAAATGTTCATTCCTCACTGGACCGTCAGAGAGCAGACTTATACTCGTACATAACCTCTTTATACTAAATTATTATACTTTTTTCTAGATATATTATATTACCATACTATGTCACTACTAGCTTTTATCCCTTCTATTTTGTATAGTGGTACTTAATATGAACTAAACTTGTCAATTTAACTGTCCTAAAACGGTATTTGTTCCTAGTTGGGCAGTCAAAGCTTTCTTAAATATTATTGTTAAATAATGTGTGTTTCAATAAATAAATATTATTATTATTATTAATTTACAGTACCATTAAAATAGTATTTGAAGGAGAAGACAAATATAAGTTGCATTATATGAACTGCATAATACAACTGAACAGTGGCGTGGATTACTCTATGACCAAGGGTAGGCTGTGTGCAGTTCGGGTATGAGTTATTGCGCATTGAGTATTTGAAAATGTCTATTTTATTATGATCCTCTGCCGATTGTTTTGGCCAGCTGAATAAATGAATGTGCTTGTTCTGTAACAAATTCGTGGAAAAAAGACATTTCATTAAATAAAACAAATGTATTGTTTTGAACCATTCATTTATTTTTAATTTATTACCAACTAATAATATACGGAGTGAGCAGTGAGTGTAACATATGGTATAGGTGAGACATAATACAACACAGAGTAAGAGGGAGACACAACATTAAACAAAAGAAAAAGATACAACTTCAAAGAAGGGAGGGATTAAGAGGAAGTGGAAATTTGGATTTAACGGGAAATGTATCTAATATAGGACTGTAGGACAAGTTACGAATGTTACTATTAATGTTATCGGATTTATTTATTTCTAAAGCTTCTTCATTATTTAACCTAATTCCAATAATATTTTGTGTAGAATATTAGCCCCGGTGCTATGATCATATATGGTATTATAGGTATGACCTTTTTCAATTAGGTGGTTGGCGAATTCCGAAAAACCATGTCTATTTAAACATTTACATGTTATTTGATTCTTTATAATTTCTTCTTACGGTTCGTTTTTCTTAGGGTAGGCACAGCTTTTCAGCCTTTATGGACTGCACACCGCTGCAACTCAGGTTTGTATGAATGTCCCAAAGAATTTGATAGTGTTTTTAGATGTTGAATGGTTTCTGATAACTTAGAACTTGACTGGACTAGTGATCCTGGACCAGTACCAGTCCGGATTGGTATTGGATTATGTAAGGCATTATTATTCATTTGTTTATGGTATCAGTGTAATTTTGGTAGTATTTTTCTCTTGTTGCAGACTAGCATCGATTTCCTTCAAACAGTTGACGATGTGATTGGCTTCAAAGAAGTATTGCTTGTACCTCTTCAGGCCCCACCTGTTGGTGCAGTTGATCGCCGCTCCGCTGCCCCACTTGAAAATAACCCTGCAACCAAACAGTGTCTAATAACTAAAAACAACATTAGAAAGTAGGGGGACTCACTCCTGACATCGATGCTGTACTCGTATATACCATAGATTTAGTTTGAATTGTGCCAGGCTGACAGGCTGCTAGGCTGACAGGCTGCCAGGCTGACAGGCTGCCAGGCTGACAGGCTGACAGGCTGACAGGCTGACAGGCTGACAGGCTGACAGGCTGTCAGGCTGACAGGCTGACAGGCTGATGAACATCGCCTGTGCTATCACTAAAAGTATTCGTCTAATTTAATACTATCATTAAAATATGAATGGTATCGTTCGCGCCATCTTGCTAAAAAAATAATCGTTTATAGTCATTAAAATCCTTATTATTTACACCTCCTGCTAAATTTAGAATAATTTAATAAAATATATTTCCAAGTGTTCATATTAATAGTCAATTAAATATAATTAATAATCGAGTATTTGATTCGACTTGAATTTATTTGCATATTAATATTAATAATAATTTTTTTTTTTTTATATAAAATTGTTATTCAATGTTTTATAATAATTTTTAATTAATATTTTTGATTAATTATTACTTACTTTAATCATTTTTTGATTATGTTTATAATTTATCTATTCTTACATTATTTTGTTCTATTTTTATCATTTGTCTATACTTGACATTATTATTTTTTAGTATTCTATATATTCCTGATGAGGAAAGCATCGTTTTCGAAAAATGTCGATATGTATATATTAATAAAGTGGTGATTGCAAAGTAAATTTTAATTAATTTATTAATCTATTTCTCTTAGTTTACAACATAGCATTGCTTTTTGCATGAAAACTGTTTCGGCGGTTGAAGCCATTATCAAATTGAGACTTTTAATCGTTATTTATATACGTGATTAATGTGCCAGTTTACCGAGATTTAAATATGTTTGCATCGATAATTGACTTGTGATATTACCTATGTTTTTTAAAAAATCTCCATAAATTACTTGTGGTGTGTATAAGTACACCTGTTTTCTCCGTACTGTGGCTATTGTCTTCATCTGAAGATTGATGGAAAGGCTACCTCTGGAGTGCTACGGCCTTAGCTGATTGTCCTGCCTTTTATATCCCCAGTCTTTTCACCAAGTATGAAAAACTAGTTAGTAATATTCCAAAATGTAACAAATTATCATTCACACGAAACAAAAAGAAAATTTATTTTCATTACACTTTAAACGATACACATATCACTGAAGTAGAATCTATTCGAGACCTCGGGGCAATACTGGATGCGAAACTAAATTTTATCAAACAAACTAATGAGGTTATCAATAAAGCCAATAAAATCCTGGGATTTATAATTCGTATTTCAAAACCCTTTCGCAACATAAAGACTCTATACTCCCTTTACACCGCGTATATCCGCCCTCACTTAGAATACTGCACACCGATATGGACACCTTTACCAAGCCCATATTGAAAGAATCGACAGCATTCAACGTAAATTCTTTATGCATATTAATTATAAATTTAACTTACACTTTGCAAATAATACCGAATCCTCAAAATTCCATAACTTCATCACGCTTCAAACGCGACGCTTAATATTATCAATTTTTTTATTTAAAATTATGAATAATAAATAGCCTGGACTAGCCAGAGCTCATCAACTTAAAAACATTCACATACCGTCAAGACCAACCCGACAAACCGATATTTTTATTTGCCCGCATGCAGTACCAATCTTCGAATAAATTCCTCAATTCCCCGTATTTGTGCTCAATATAACGTACAATTTCACAATATCGATATTCTTCACAATATCCTTTCAAATATCAAACCGACGTAATACTTAAGACCACAAATTGATGCACAAATATAAAATGTATCGACAGCATCTCCTGTCCCGATCCTCTTCCTCTTCTCCCTTCCTTCTTATTTTTTCCCTTTATCTTTTTAGTTTCATAAATAAAACACCTGTATTTAACCACTGTTAGCACAAGAAACTTTGCTGGCTTACCTTTTGTTAAACTTCGTTTGTGTATATATTTGTATTAAAAGCTGTTGGTTTCTTACAAATAAATAAAAAACGAATTTTAATTATTCGAGTCGATTTAAATAAAATCAATAAACTGTTACGATTGATCGTGTCAGATTGTTGCAATGCCAAGAAAGCTGGCGACAGCTCATAACCAAGTGTAAAACGTTGGCACATGGACCCCCTACCACCAGTCACCAGTCATCATCTAAGAGTATGGCTAGTTCTGTTCTATACCTGCGAGGAAAAATGACATAAGACAAATAATATCGTAAAAAACCTGCTTGGTACTTGGGATCCGTACACTCCATACCTCTCATCTCTCCACCTGTGGTATACCATAATCTGTACTTCTTCGCTTAGCGTCCAACTCATTAATAATTATTTCTTTGATGTCCTCGACCGATTTTGTAACACCTGCACATCACACTACGCCATTCTAAATTATTTCAACCGATTTTCATTCAATCTTGATGTATAAAAAAACTGGTTTTCTTCGTATTATTATTCCAAGATCTCAAATAGCGTTTTATAAAATGGCTAATTTATTCCATTGAAATCTTAGCTTAAGATAATGTATGCGAGATTGAGGCATTTCGGAAGAATTCTCGACAAATTTCACCCATTTTTATGTCTTATGAATACTATTGATTTTTAATCGTTTATTCAAATGAATCAATCCCAATAATGCACATTTATTGCCTTCCTAATTTATCCTGGATACCTACACCTCTTTATCTTTCTTTCTTGGCTGGGCAGCGTTGTGCGACGGGTCAAGGTCCCTTACTTGTAGGAAGGGATTTATCAATGCGGGTCTTGAAGAGGCCCGGATTATATGAAGGAAGAAAAACAGATGCCGGTAGCTCGTTCCACAGCGAGCGGCCTTACACAAAATGAACCGGAGAATCGACCCGTTCTCATGAAGCCAACGTCAACTGTGAACGCATGTTCTGTCGAGTTTCGACGTGCACCGGTGCACTGAGGATCAAAGGCGCTAGTTCCTTCCAGCAGGTTCCATTGAAATACCGGTAGAATAGACTTTGCATACCTACATTGCGTCTGTGCATTAGAGATGGCAACCGGTCTGTTAACAGCGGGTTGTCATCCTTTGCACAGAATCAAGCAGGTTTATCAGGTATTTTGGAGCTCCAACCCAGAGGCGGTTCCTAAATTAAATTGTTGGACGCACGCGAGGTTTGTACAGGGAAGAATCTGCTAGCCCTATATACAGGACGCTCAGTTTTTTGGAAGTCAGATTAACTCGGCCTTCGATGGAGCCCCGATACTTGATACTTGAGCTGGTCTGCTACTAACTACTAACTCTAAGCATTTCAATTCAATACTCCATTTATAACTGTGTTTTTTTTTGTAGAAAATCGTATACCGGTTATATTTTTATTTATGTCGATTTGGCACTATATTTGTTTTTGTAATGTGCTTATAAAAATGTCCCTAGTTTTTTGTAATAATGTTCATACTACTTTAATCCAGAAATAAGATGATGAAACCATTCCACTAAGCTGTCTATCTACGTGCAAGAGTACGCATAATATAAGCACGCGTAATATCCTCGTTTCTAATTTAATATATCGATACACCACTAAACGGTCAGAATCAAGTCCAAAAACGACTCTGCGGGTAATTCCCATCTATATATATATATATATATATATCTATATATGGACTGTAAATAGGTAAAACCCTTTAAGCCACAAAATAAAAAACTTTACAGGAAAAAAATAATATTTTACTATACGTGGAACTAATTTTAAATCTTGAGGATAAATATTTTGTTCCTGAAGTGACGTAAAATATCGCATTTCTATTTATAATATTATGAAAAGTGAGGTTTAATTCGTTTCACTGATAGTTTTTGGTATAAAAAAACCCTTTTCCGAGAGATATTTACGTTCGTCAAGTTGTTATCGGGTAGGTCTCCCGACAATCCGGCCCTTATTCAATACGTACTGTGCGTCACTGAAAATGATAACTTTTCCCCGGAGACAATATCCCCACGGCTAAGAATTCAAGTTCCCATTATGGGTTTTTCAAAAGGGAATGGAATGAATTATTATCCTTGCCGTAACCAAATTTATTTATTTTATCAATGAAAGTAAAATTGTCAATTTTATTTTGTAATTATTGTCGTTATGTTTTCCAATGTCATGAAAAACTTTAAGTTTGTTTAGTTTTTGTCATCTCGTCTAACTCAAATGTACTGAATGGTTTTGGGATGTTTTTAACAGATAAATGCAATAATGACACCCTACCTCGGGACGTAGTATCCGTCGGGAGCGAATGACTTATCAGTCGGTTCATCATCGTCCATACAGTTGACCAGCACAAAATGTGAGCTGATTTCCAGCAGCGGCTGGCTCTTGTTGAAGTCCACCCTGAGCTTTTCGCAGTGCGGGCACCAGCTCTTGTGGATAATGACCACCACCGGCTTCCCCGTCTCCCTGCCTTCCCGAAGAGCCGAATCCAAGTCCGCAGACCACTTGTATTGCTCTCCGAAACCGTTGGAGTAGTCGTCACCAAATACGAAGCTTAGCAGCAGTAACGCCCATCCGATTTTTAAATACATCTTTGTAAGTTCCCGGTTTATTTTCTCAAGGAATAGTTTTTTTAAATTACGGTTTTGATTTAAATACTTCGATTAGTTGTTTTTATGGGAGTCTTCTTACAAGAAACGCCAATCGTGCAGTGCTGCAAAGTGTTGTTTAACACGATGTAAAATATTTTTTAAGATAGCGAAATTTTATTGCTGTTTCATTGGTGGTCGTGTCCATTTTATTGCTGTTTCATTGGTGGTCGTGTCCATTTTATTGCTGTTTCATTGGTGGTCGTGTCCATTTTATGGTGGTTATAAAGTTATAATTGAGCCTTTGCCACAATTAGTTCTGAAATAATTTATTTTTTTATAAAAAATGTGGTCTAGCTCAGAAATGTGGTTTTCAATTTTAGTTATTTTATCCCTCTTAGTTCATGACATGTAGGAGTTTATTACCCCCAATCTATCTGAACTGTTCTTTGGCCCGTCAACCCTTTGACAGGTTGATGATGCTGCTAACCTAAAGCCGCGTCTCCTGCGAGCTTTTTTCCAAAACATCACACAAAAAACTATACACAAAAACATTTGTTTTCATACACATTCCATCTCCCGCTAAAATGTTTTGTTTTGGTTAAAAGCAAAACATTTCAAATAATCTTTTAAATGTACCTACTGTTGTGTTGTGCATACTTTTATAGGTTGCAATAAAATATCATTGTTTCAATTAAATAACAATCAATGTTAAATTAGTAACCAATATATTGTGTAATCCGCTAATATATAGTCAATAAATGTGTTTATCCGATATGCATATAAGCACGACTTTCTTAATTTTATATTAATTTCAACGAGGAACAACTATTTCAGTTACAGGATCACGCATTTTAATTCATTTAAAGTTTGAGCATTTTTTAATTTTCGTATAAAATCCAAAGTAAGCATCTAAAAACTTATTTTATGTTTAATT
Organism: Halesus radiatus; assembly: GCA_022606495.2. Classification (NCBI taxonomy): domain Eukaryota; kingdom Metazoa; phylum Arthropoda; class Insecta; order Trichoptera; family Limnephilidae; genus Halesus; species Halesus radiatus. Next base: position 32,586 of record JAHDVE020007604.1, read on the forward strand.
AATATATTGTATTATATATAAAATAGATTTTAGGTTCTTAGTTTGGGTTTTTCTTTTAATAATAATAAAAAAAAGGAAAAGATGTGTTTGTATACATATTTACCTCACGATGTGTACTTTAAAAGAGGGCTGTAATGCTGTTAGAAATAGCCGACTAAATAAGAGAATACATAACAGTCGTATACATTATTATTATTACTGATACATAACAAACTTCTTATAATAATATATAATATAATAATTTCCCTCAGTACACATTACCTAAAAACCCGTCTGATTCATGATGAAATACATCGGACAGGACGCATAGATAAACCCGCACCGTGCGTTAATTTATAAAATGAAACAAACCCTTTTCCGCTTTTCACCCGCCAGGGGAATGTTTTCCATCGATGTCGGAAGACAAACGCATTATATGCGCACACAGAAATGTATATGGTTTTCTGTAAATGTTTAAAAAAAACAGTCGCAGGAGACGCGACTTATGGTAGGAGTCGTGAGTTGGTATTTTTGGGAATAAACAGTCCGGATAAGTATAGTACATTGCAGCGTGAACTGGATTCCATCAGGACATTAAAAAGTCAGTGAAGACAAATATGTATATGCAACGTTATTAATGTATCGAATTAGAAGCCATTATCGAACGGTATTTTGTAACATCATAAAAATGAACAATTTTTTATTATAAATCGATAATGATATTTGCATTTTTCTAAGTTATATTCCGTTACTGTAGTCGTGCAACATATGTGACTATATTTTATTGTGAGAAATGGTGAAGTTTAATACGTACCTACCCATTTTTGGGATAATGTAAGATGTCAATTGCAGACTTATCATTTATATATTTTTTTAATTATTACAAAGCTTCCCAGCAAAACTTAATAAACATTGAAATATGAAGAGGAACGGCCGCGCTGCCTGTTTCATGCTAAACTTAATTTTGGATGTGAGGCCAAAATACTCACCTAAAGCTAATGATTTTTTTTTCATCAAAACATATAGTAAATGCCTAGTACGGATTAGAAGTAATTTATTTATTTTTGTTCTACATTATAAAATAAAGACCATTAAAGGAATTGATTTTTCGCGATTTTAGAGACACCTTTAACAATTATTTAATGAGTAACGGTGATCTAAAAAAAGGTTTTACGCGGTCTACTTTGAAAATGTGCGGCGCAAAAATGAGTAGTCTGCAAGTTTGTTGCCTGTTGTATGCTGATGATGCGGTGCTGATTGCTAATAGAATAGAAGATCTACAGTCCCTCGTATCTAGAATGAACGAAGTATGTATGAAGAATCAGCTAATGATGAATGTAAGTAAGTCTAAAGTCATGGTGTTTGAAAGAGAGAGTACGAACACAGTGTGCAATATAGTTGTGAATGATGAATACTTGGAGCAGGTAGACGAGTTTGTGTATTTGGGAAGTATGTTTATGAGAGATGGAAAGACTGATAGGGATATTGAAAGAAGGGTGAATGCAGGAAACTCCATTAACGGAGGACTGAACGCGGTTGGCGCAAACAAAAGTTGTCCAAGGAAGCGAAGCTAGCAGTCCACAATGGAGTGCTGATACCAACCTTGATGTATGGCAGGGAGGCATGGAACTGGCAGAGAAGGATGAAAGTAGACTGAATGCTGTAGAAATGAGATCTCTGAGACGAATGTGTGGTAAAACCATGTATGATCGTGTGAAAATGTTGAGATTCGTAAAGAATGCAAGGCTGATGTAAGCGTAGTGAGCAAGATTAAGAAAGGGACGCTTAGATGGTTTGGGCATGTAGAGTGAATGAATGAAGAAAGGAGTGTAAGGAGAATATATGACGCGAATGTGAATGGAAGAAGAAGCCGGGGACGTCCAAGGAAGACGTGGCACGATCAAGTCAATCAAATACTTGAGTCGGGCCATGTCAGAAGTCGGAATAACAGAAGAGAATGTATGAGACGTTGTATGAAAGTGAATGAAGCAAGAAGTGTATGCCAAGATCGAGTTGTTTGGCGGTCCGTCCTCTCTGCCTACCCCTGCGGGGAAACGGCGTGATGGTTAGTTAGTTAGTTACTTTGAAAATATAATAAGATATAAAATAAACAAAAGTATTATGGTGGACTTTAAAACTACCAATTTACGTTGGAACACAAATTTGCCGTACATTATTTAAATTATCCACCCGAAAATGTTTTTTTTTTTAAATGTTTTGTTTTTATATATTTATTTACGTAATCATATTTATATAACAAATATGATAATTTAAAAAAATACAATAAACCCGCTAATAATTGTCTAAGTTGCCTCTAAAATTATGAATTCATAATTTAAAAAAAAAAATACTTCTCATATAGATGTTTACTAAACCTTTAATTAAAAAAAAATTAATTCAATTTAGATGGGTATTTTGGCCTCAAATCCAAAATTTTGTTACGTTTGAAACAGGCAGCGCAGCCGTTCCTCTTAATATGCTCACGCGAACTCAGTTGTTTTAGAGTTCGGCTCTTAGAGTAATAATATACTTTGTTATTGTTACTCAGTTTGCTTGGGATTATCCAGAGCATTGGCGCATCCAAAATGGGTGCTTTGGGTCCTGAAGTAACCCCCCCCCCGGCCAAAAAGTCACGTTTTGTTAAACATGTTAAAGGAATAAATCGGTGATTAGTGTAAAATATGGAATACCCCCGGGAGCACCAATTTGTGGTTGCGCCACTTATCCAGAGAGTGATTGCAATACTCGCTGTTTTTGTTCTCCATATTCGGGACAAACGAAATATTAGTGACCTTTCTCATTGTTCTTTTTTATTTTAGTCAAAATGATTTTCCAAAATGAAATATCGATTATGCGGTTATTCAGTTTTATTTTTGAAAAAAATCACATTTTTAGGTCATATTTTTAACATTAAATGTGCTTTAAGTCGATCATACCCGCTTTCTATATTTAAGTTTGTTCAGCACTGCGTCCATCACATCCACGATGCTCTTCTCCTTGTTGTGGTAGTACGCGAAGTCGCTCTCCGGGTTGACGATCTCCTTCATCACTTTTCCGTCATTAATGAAAATAACCCTGAAAAGAATTATCATGTGTATACGAGATAATAGTAATATTTATTTATTTGAAACACACATTATTTAACAATAACATTTAAGAAAATGTTGACTGCCCAGCTAAGAACAAATCCCGTTTTAGGACAGTCAAAGTTTAGTTCATATTAAGTGCCATTATACAAAAATAGAAGGGAAAAGCTAGTATTGACATAGTATGCTAATATAATATATCTAGAAAAAAGTATAAAAATATTATGTATATGTGTTGGTGCTACGAAGAAAAAAATGCGTTTAAAATTGAGTTTAAAAAAAAAAGATAATATTATTGAGTATCACGTATCACTCAGCTTTATGAACCGACGACGAAATTCGGGGACGCAGCCCGAAGAGGATGCGGCAAATAGTAAATATATTTTATTCAGTAAGTACAAAAAGTAACTTTATTAAATTGTTTATAACCAAATGTTTGTCCGTTTTCCTTTCCTTGTTTAGGGTTTTTAATCCAGTTAACATAAATTCAGTCAAGTAAACCAAACCATGATAGAGACATATATATATATAATGGACTAGTTTTATAGCGCCGTTTGGTGATTAAATTACCCTATGGGCGCTTTACATTTTGTTAAAGTTGGTAGTCCCTTCTAAATATATATGTTTATTAAGTTGGTTTCTGATCTTGAACCGAATGGAAGGTCATTCCAAGAATGTGGACCCACTGCCCACATTAAAAGAATGTAAACAGGGTGTCATGAATGATGCATCCTTTGTGTTATTTATGTTAAGTTTTACATCGCGTAAAGTTTTTCTTACGTTTGACGTTTTAAAATTACTTGTATTTTTTCGGCATTCCACTATATAGCAATTTCTAGACATTTTGTTTGGAAGTTTTAATTTACCATGTACTTGTGCTATTTTTGGATTAATAGTTTCGACGCAAACGTGCCATTGACGAGCGTTCTTAAAACTAACTTAAATTAGACAAGTCTTGTCAATGGCACGGTTGTGTCGAAACCGGTAGCGAATTTATTAATCCAAAAATAGCAAAAGTACATGGTAAATTAAAACTTCCAAACAAAATGTTTACAAATTAGTTTTTTTTTTTTTTTAATTCCTAAATTGCAATCTATTTGGCATTTTCATAATATTTATATAAACGTATATACGTATGTGTCTACAGCCCGCAACACTGTAATAACCAAAGTGTAAAATAAAAAATAAAAAGTTAATATTTATTAAAAGCTTCTTACGCTTTTTAAGGTAATTTTATAGATATTTTGAGTCCTAAAATTCATTTTCTGAATACTTTCCAGTCCTAAAAATTATAAGTATCTCAATAAATACCAACTCCTCTTGTGCCACCAATCTTCTAATAAATGTAACATCAATAGAAAAGGAGCAACAAATAACCATGTAAAACTATCATCTCTATAAATATATTTTCTAATAAAACTGTGTTCATCTGAAGCGACCTGCCAGGTAAGTATGTTTTTCTGTAAGAAATATTTGTACAGCGACCTTGAGGTGATTTTTGACAAAAACGGCGCTATACAATTATTATTATTATTATTATGTATATCTACAACAAAAAGACTAGGTAAATTATGTTACATTTTCCGCTTTCTCAGATCAATTATTAACCTACTAACTATAAGATGTGTTTAGTTTGCACTTTTTCTATCAATAGCTATGGTACATATGATATTGTGGGATGGGGAGGTTGTGCAGCATCAATTCTTTATCCCATTGACACAACTCAAAAACCACTGCTAAGAATAATATTCAAATCTCACCTCCTGTACATGTAGATAAATGATTTAATGAACAAAACACAACAAAGCTCATCACACCTAAAATGCATAATTCCCCAACGACAGTCTTCTTATGTTGCTCCCAAAATGCTCAACTCACTGAGTACTGATACTAGGAAATCGAAATCTGATAGTCTCTATACCATCAGTGTTCCAAATTGGTTATTTGCGAAAGGAAGGAATTATTTCCAAGAATGTCCTTACATCGTAAAAGAGATTATTATTAATATATTAACTTATTTGTAATTACATAATTAAAACTGAAAGCAATTCGGACCATCTGTTAGTGGCCGGGTGGTCAGAGCATCTGTTTCCCACCCAGGCGTCGTAGAGGTAAACCGATTGAAGTGATCTATACCTATAACCAAGTGTGCTGATAAATGAAGATGATAAACTGCTCTAGAACAAATAATGTCTATATGTGAAAATGTTTGATCAATTCCACCCGAAGTAAGATATGTTTAACCTTTCCTCCGCCACACACACTTGTACCGTTCTCCTGAGAAATGCCGTGTTGCACTTATCATGCTATTTGCCCCGAGATCGCCATCAGACTTCACGAAGGTTTATTTACAATTCAATTTCAATTCAAACCTCACTGGGACTAAACCTGTATCGAGGTTTATATTTTTCTGAAATTGAAAAATAACGTATTAATAAAAGTAACACAAAAAGATTTATGAATTCCTGAATAAACTTTTGTAGACTTGTGATAATATTATATCGAGAACATTAACATATTGTCACAAAAATCTAAAACAACAAATGGGCTTGAACGCGTAAAAAATCGTTATAACGTAGTAAACATGTAGGTTTAGGATGACTCTGTATTATTATTGGATCTTTGGAGCTATTAATTTAAAGACAAAGATGAAAAAAATAATTTCTGTAAAAGGTCGGCATTCACTCTGAGGCGTTATTATTAATAAATAAATTAATAATTACTTTGTATTCACCACTTTATTTTTATTCCTGATATTTATTCCTGATGAAGAAGGCGATGCTTTCTTCATCAGGAATATATAGAATACTAAAAAAAATAATGTCAAATGTAGACAAATGATAAACAAAGAACACAATGATAGAAAAAATAATGTTTTTGATTAATTACTTACCTACTTTAATCAGTTTTTGTTTATGTTTATAATTTGCATATTTTCACATTATTGTGTTCTATGTTTATCATTTGTCTATACTTGGAATTATTATTTTTTAGCATTCTATATATTCCTGATGAAGAAAGCATCGCTTTTGTAATATATAGATATGTATATATATATATATTAATAAAGTGGTGAATACAAAATATTTTTTAATTTATTTATGAAAAAAAAAAGTTATCAATGAATTAAATAACGATGTTCTGGAAGACTATTAAACATAAGTGGAGCCCGATGCAAATATATTTATTGACCAAACGCAAACGAAGGTTTAGTATGAATTGTGAGATTATTTGAAAAGAATGTTATTATTACCTCGGAAAGTATACTCCATCGGGGGCAAAGTTGGGATTGTTGTGTTCGTCGTCATCCGTAGTGTTGACCATGATGAAATTCCGGCTCTTCTTTTGGATAAGCCTGGAGGAGCTGATGATCTTCTTGAGGTCTGCGCTGCGCGCGCACCAGGCCTTGTGCACTATCAGCATCACCGGCTTATTCTGCTTCTTGCCTTCGATGATGGCCACCCCGAGGCTCGGCTGCCAGGAGTACGTCTCCCCGAACCCCCCCGAGTGGTTGTCCACGTAGTCGTAGTCGTAGTCGCCTTCCTGGCCCCGAGCCAGCTGCACCAGGAGAACCACCAACAAAACTTTCAACAACTCCATGATATCTGTAGCGGTAGGCGCAGCGCTCTAGCCGGACTCGTTTGTTTCGAGATGTTATGACGCTGAAAGACTTTTTACAAATGGCCGCTTAATCAGGTTTCAATGTTTTTATACGGCATCTGGGTCTGCGTGCAAATACTACAGTGGACTCTCGATTTAGCGGAATACATTGTGACTAACATATCGATCCTTGTAAATCTAAATACATTTTTTTGAAAGCTCCATAATGTCTTCTTCTAGTGCTTGGTTAGGTTACTATCATCGGTACAGTCTTCACCCTGCAGGATGTAGGCAGGAATAACTCCGCGTACCCGCACTTGTACTAATCACGTAGATTTAGAGGTCATAAATAAATAAGTAAGTGTATGGTACAGTGCCAGGGAACATTTCTCCCTCTTCCTGTGTCAACTGTGGTTAGAGGTGCATAAATGTGGAGATAATCTTTACCCGGTGAGCGGGCTGCCTATTGATACTGTAGTTCTTTTATTTAATTTATTTCAAAGAATTGTAAACTGTAAGGCCATGTCGTACCAAAATATAAAGGCAAACTTACCACGCGATATGTGAGATCTATAGTCCCTCCATATCTCAGTTCATTCAGAAACATGTTCGGGGGAGCTTTAACTGCATGTATTGTACACAAATATAAAATAAGTAATGAACGTTTTGACGGCCTCCATGGTTGAGGGGTAAGGCTCTCGACTACGAATCCGAAGGTCGCGGGTTTAAATCCCGGCGCGCGCATGTAAATTTTATTTAAATAATTTATATTGTTTCACAATTAATTAATTTAAAAATAATATGTAGTATATTTGCGCACGTTCTAGTGGAAGACACTCTCAGTATCGCCCTGGTGAAAGACCACCATTCGGAATTGAAATGTTGCTTGAAATGGCTTTTAGCCGTGTTTGGTGACCAGATCTGAATAGCCAGGTATTTACCCCGCCTTCCTCTCCCCCTTCTCCTTCCCCTCCCCAATACCTTCAGCCTCACAACATTCCCCAATAGGGGATGCCATTGTCCACTGGCTCCAGATGGTTGATAGAAATACATATTTCGGAGTATTTTTTACAAAAAAATGTATTCCCGATTAAACCGATCTCGGTAAATTGCGATGTCGATGTATTTATATATAATATTAGGTACGAGCGTCCCACACTATTACACCTATCTACCCTATCTACCCTATCTACACCTATCTACGAGTATACTGAGTATTATTTTAGCGAAATTCTTTATTTATTTGTGATGAGGAACAGCTATAGCTATATTATGTTTACTTTACTACTGCGGTAAGCGTCTAATATTTATTTTACATTTGTATTGTTTGTTCCCTACTTGCTACGCTAGCTTGGACCATGTTGTAGCAACTAGTACATTTCGTTTCGTTGTAAAGTCAAATAAAATAATCTATTTTGTTAACATAATAACATACGTAAAACATTATTTAATGTAAAAAAAAACATTTATTTATATTGTAAAATAAAAAATAAATATCTTAATTACGGAAATGAATTAAACAAAAGGTAAATATATTACAAGAAACTATTCTAGCATTACCATTACCGTATGTGAATAATAGCATTATTTCTCTTGTACTTCCCATTTCAATACCACCTTGAAAACTTTCCTACCAACCGCCTCACATCCACAAAAACCTTTTGGACTGAAGGCGCAAATCCGCTTCTCCCGGAGAGTTGTAGCGAGTTAAGCGGCAGATATTATTGTGGAACCACTACTAAAGTGCCGGGGTTCTCTCTCCCCGGAAGACGTGGGCCTCACTAAACTGCATCCGGTGCAGTCAGTCTCCGCAAGTATATGATGCACAGATGGGACTAACAGAATCTGATTTTTGTTTTGCAGAAACTTGAGTTACCTTAGAATATTTCCCTGTGGTGTTCTAACGTCATTACTATTAATTTTCAGCCTAACCGAACTACATACTGAACCAAAACGTGTTGTAGGTATAGGTAAGCAAGTGGGTGTATAAAGGGTGAATATGATAAATACGCAACCACATTCTAACATACTCGTACTTATCTAGTTATATATATATCTACTTAGATATTATCGCGCACCACATGTTGTTTTTTTGCAAAGTCATTTTCTATCCATTTTAAAATTATAATGTTTAATATCCCCCGAGAAATGGATAAATGTCATGTAATTTTCCGATTAATTGTTTAATTTTTTTTATATCCGTAAGAATGCCACGTTCCCACATTTTATGCCGTTTTTATTTATTTGGGTATATCATGCCTTGTTTATTTTAATTATTTATTATAGCAAATCTTTTAAAGGTAAATTAACAAGAACTTAAACTTATTTTCTATCTCAAATATTACTTTAAAAAATTGTAAAACAATTGTACAACATATGCTCATTAATATATATGTACGATTTAATAAAACCTTCATATGTAATTCATTCCTATTATACACTAAATTTAAAAAAAAATGCATATCATGCCTAAAACTTTTATATTATAAACTTTTATATTATAAACTTTTATACTTTAAACTTTTACAATCTGGATGCAGACTTTTCCCTTAAAAGTCAAGTAAACAGAACTGTAAGTACAGGGTTCTTTTAATTGAGGCAAATAAAGGCAGTACGGAGAAACCTGCCAACAGAGGCAACTATACTGCTTGTCAATTCTAGATGACTGCAACGGAATATATGCCAGTTTCCCCAAATACCAAATTAACAAATTGCAATCAGTATTCAACGCTGCAGCAAGACTTATCACCGGCGTATCTAAATATTCTCACATTTCAGAGCATCTCAAAAATCTCCACTGGCTCAAATGTCCTGAAAGAATCCAGTTCAAGCTCTGCTGGATGGTATTTAAGTCACTTAACGGAATGGCTCCGGCTTACTTATCAGAACTGTGTATTCCCGAAAATACCAACTCACGGCAGTCCACCCTTAGGTCAGCAGCGTCATCAGCTATCGGCAGGTTGAAGGAACCAAAGCGCACACCTAATACTAAGTTCGGTGATCGTGCTTTCGGAGTGTCAGGACCTAAAGCCTGGAATGAACTGCCGCATGACTTAAGAATTATCAAAGACTCAACAGACTTCAGAACTAAACTTAAAACACATCTTTTCAGACAATCGTATCCATAAATTGAAGAAATTCATCTGTAAATTGCTTAGCTAAGCTAGCCGGTTAGTAGTTACCTAAAGTCATTAAATAAATAAAATAAAAATAAAATTAAAAAAATGCACGCATCGGTGCGCAAATGCGTCCACAGCCCGCAACACTGTAAATAACAAAAGTGTAAAATAAAAAATAAAAAGTTAATATTTATTAAAAGCTTCTTACGCTTTTTAAGGTAATTTTATAGATATTTTTGAGTTCTAAAATTCATTTTATGAATACTTTGCAGTCCTAAAAAATATAAGTATCTCAATAAATACCAACTCTTCTTGTGCCACCAATCTTCTAATAAATGTAACATCAATAGAAAAGGAGCAACAAATAACCATGTAAAACTATGATCTCTATAAATAAATTTTCTAATAAAACTGTGTTCATCTGAAGCGACCTGCCAGGTAAGTATGTTTTTCTGTATCTGTTTGTACATAATTAGTTAAGAAATATTTGTACAGCGCCCTTGAGGTGATTTTTCACAAAAACGGCGCTATACAAATCATCCAATTATTATTATTATTATCTCATATATATTTATTATTACTATACACTAAATTAAAAATGCATATCATACTTTAAACCTTTATACTTTAAACTTTTACATCTCATATGTAATTCATTATTACTCTACAATAAATTTAAAAAAATGCATCAAACTTTAAAAACAAAAACAAAAAAACAACATTTTTTGAACATTTTTTTTTTTAAATTTACATTTTGGATTCTTTTATATTATTTCCTGTATATGTACGAGTATATTAATATGAACTAAACTTATCAATTTGACTGTCCTAAAACGGGATTTGTTCCTAGTTGGACAGTCAAAGCCTTCTTAAATATTTATGTAAAATAAGGTGTGTTTCAAATAAATATTATTATTATTTTTATAAACAATAATTATTAATCTAAAACACTCATCCAAATTGAAAAAACCTTCCGAGCAAAGATAAATGTCGCCGGCAGGACTCGAACCCGCACCCTTCTAATGTCCGGTCAGATGCTCTACCGTTGAGCTACGTCGGCTTATCGCAAACCCGCCAAGTTAATCAATATATACTAGTGTTCCATTCAATAATTACTGTTTTTATTATATTTTCACCTGTAAACAACCAACTTTATTAGTATGAGAGAGGCTTGTAACGGCTAAATCCCTCAAATAGATGGCGTAAAAAAGAACTTTAATTTATCCATTTTTTATTTAAGAACTTTAGTTTATCAATTAATAAATATTTGACAAGTCAAAGCAATTTTCACCAATAAAATGTAGACATAATTTGTCTCGACGCCATCTATTTGAGGGATTTAGCCGTTACAAGCCTCTCTCATACTAATAAAGTTGGTTGTTTACAGGTGAAAATATAATAAAACAGTAATTATTGAATGGAACACTGGTATATATTGATTAACTTGGCGGGTTTGCGATAAGCCGACGTAGCTCAACGGTAGAGCATCTAACCAGACATTAGAAGGGTGCGGGTTCGAGTCCTGCCGGCGACATTTATCTTTGCTCGGAAGGTTTTTTCAATTTGGATGAGTGTTTTAGATTAATAATTATTGTTTATAAAAATAATAATTGTTACCCTTTGCGCTATGCACAAAAATCTTGTCTTAAGTTTTTAAGAACTTTAGTTTATCAATTAATAAATATTATTATTATTATTAGGATAAAAATCAAAGAAATCGGCCTTTTATTACTATAAACTCCCCATTTTCTTATTTAACTGATATTTTGTATTTAACTTATCTTCAAAATGTATTTATTTACATACAGATGGATTTTTGTCATGACAAAGAAAAAACAAAAGAAGCAATATTCATTTCCATATATCAATGAAAAGTTACGTTTTTAGAATAACGACTGTTACGAATTTAAATAAACAAAGTATACATTATTTGTGCTATTATATTTTATTTTATCTTATTTTCAATTACAATCTACACGAGTACGAGTATCTTGTTCCTTCCTCAGAAACTGTAAAAACATCGCTTCATTTGTGAAACGAATACGAGTGTAGATATAAATGTATGCATACGAGTAAATGTACTCGAGTATACCCACGCACTGGCCAAACTTGTTTTATAACCTTTGTCTCTTTTGTATAACCTTTGTATGTATGGAACAAAATAATCTATATATATATATAAATCAATGTAAGTTTGTTTGTCCTCGATGTTCTCGAAAATCACTGGACCGGTTTCGCTGAAAATATCACAGTTTGTTTTTATTAGTGCCGGGAAGGTTTAGAAAGTAGTTTGAATGAAATTCAATATGTAAAACTGTTGATATAACGTTTTAAAATTAGTATGAAAAATATTGAACACGCCATGTTTTATGTAGGTTTTTTTATATGAATACCTCACAAGAGTCCCAACTGCTCCCAACCGTCTGGAGCCAGTGAGACTATGGCATTACCAATTGGGGAATGTTGTGAGGCTGAATGTATTGGGGAGGGGAAGGAGAAGGGAAAGAGGAAGGTTGGGAATACCTGGCTATTCAGATCTGGTCACCAAACACGGCTAAAAGCCATTTCAAGCAACGTTTCAATTCTGAATGGTGGTCTTTCACCAGGGCGATACTGAGAGTATCTTCCACTCTGGAACGAGAGCCTTACCCCTCGACCATGGAGGCCGTCAAAAAAGGTTCATGTAAAGCTTTGTTCGGATCCATTTCTTTCAGTGTTACAGTCCAAGATTCGTGACTTATATCTGAACTGAGTGCTTTGAAGTCTATTATGTGATAAGAGGCGCTTGTGCTTATAACAGATAATTTCATTTTTCGATCGGATGCTGAGTGTTGTAGAAAAGTGATCAGTAACCGTTGAATGAATAGTGGAAGATGTAGTTTTATTTTTGGTTTTAGCAAAAATGTGATCAATACAGGATTTTGGCTGTAAAGTGGTTCTTGTCGAAAAATTTATAGCCGACCTAAGGCCATAGTGGGTTAAAAGACTTAGATATTCGTTAATTTTGGGTTTACATTTCAGAATGTTTATGTTCATATCACCTGCTAGAATGAGTTGTTGAGTATTTTTATTATTTTCCAGTAGTTTTTGTAGAGTATTAAGAAAAAGAGATAGATCTTTATAGTATGGTGGTCTATAAATAGCAAATACAGATAAATTGGAGCCTAGTGAAATTTTTGACACAATTTGCTTCTGTTAACTTAACTTCGGAGATAGAAGCGTTCAGATACTCCTTAACAAAGATCACAATTCCATCATTTTGGTTGAGTTTAGTGGTAGTGTGGAAAGTTTTATAGCCAAATAAGTTGATATCGGTGTAATCATCATCTGTCCAACTTTCACTTAAAAGGATGATATCAAAATTAGTACTTAGGTCATGTAAAAGGACTGTGAAGTTGTCAAAATTTTTCCGAATGCTTCTGATATTTTGTGATATATTTAAGGAGTAATTATCTGTAATGGACAGTTTAAAATCGTTCGTATTGGAAAATATATGTTCTACGTTAGAGGATGGTATAAAATCAATATTTAGTATTGAAGTCATTTGTTAATAGGTGAGTGCACAAGTTTATCATAGAATTAATCCTTAGAAGTAATCTATGACGGTATCCGCAATTTTTTTAGGTCTATTTCATGTTTTATATGGATTATTTTTCGCCAGGTCCTTTTCGGACAAGCAGTTTACATGCTTTGAACCATACAAACCTTAAATGGGTTTCTTTAGCCGTTTGCTTAGTTTTCCAAAGCAGTTCCTTAAAATATGGTGAAAGCACTTCGCTCAACTAAATAGGTGATTTAGGATTTAATATTTTGGCAGGATTTTTGAAGGATAAAATCGATTCCCTCATTTTCAGGCTATGGAAAGCAACTTGTAGTTTATCCGAGGCGTTAGGTCTGCGATCTTGGGTCCTGGTCACCAGTCCATGATTCTGGTCACCAGTCCTGGTCACCAGTCCCGGTCACCAGTCCTGGTCACCAGTCCCGGTCACCAGTCACCATGAATTGACAGTTTCAAAATTAGAAATAATTAAGATTCCTTACCATTTCTTAGGCTTAAAGCCATCTTGCTTTACTGCGGTTCCGGTTCTCTCAGATGGCAGCTGTCAGCTGCCATTCAGCGAATGACATTCATTAAAAATATCAATATTTTCCTAGTTTTAACAAGAGAAAAACTCAATATTAAGTAAGTTACCATGTTACCAACTACGTTATTATCAACTTTAAACATTGTTATCTCTAATGGAAATATAAATGCAGGCGGCGAATGCCACTTTTAGAAGTAGTGACAGAATAAACAGGTCATTACTATCTAGTGAGGTAGGTAATTCTTCGTTAATTAACTAACTAACTAACTAACCATCACGCCGTTTCCCCGCAGGGGTAGGCAGAGAGGACGAACCGCCAAACAACTCGATCTTCGCATACACTTTTTGCTTCATTCACATTCATACACCGCCTCATGCATTCTTTTCTGTTATTCCGACTTCTGACATGGCCCGACTCGAGTATTTGATTCACTTGATCGTGCCATGTCTTCCTCGGGCGTCCCCGGCTTCTTCTTCCATTCACATTCGCGTCATATATTCTCCTTACACTCCTCTCTTCGTTCATTCGGTCTACATGCCCAAAACATCTAAGCGTCCCTTTCTTAATCTTGCTCACTACGCTTACATCAACCTTGCATTCTTTACGAATCTCAACATTTTTCATACGATCATACATGGTTTTACCACACATTCGTCTCAGAGATCTCATTTCTACAGCATTTAGTCTACTTTCATCCTCCCACTGCCAGTTCCATGCCTCACTGCCATACATCAAGGTTGGTATCAGCACTTCACTGTGGACTGCTAGCTTCGCTTCCTTGGACAACTTTTTGTTTGCGCAAACCGCGTTCAGTCCTCCGTTAATGGAGTTTCCTGCATTCACCCTTCTTTCAATATCCCTATCAGTCTTTCCATCTCTCGTAAACATACTTCCCAAATACACAAACTCATCGACCTGCTCCAAGTATTCATCATTCACAACTATATTGCACACTGTTTTCGTACTCTCTCTTTCAAACACCATGACTTTGGAGTTATTTACATTTATGATATTTATGACTATGCGTATTTATGATATTTAAAAATAAAATTAAAATGGAGAAATATGCATCATAATATTATGTAACTGTTATTAAGAGTTTAGGTTCAAAACCTCGTGTCACTTGAAGATATTTCATAAATTTATGTTTTCAAATAACCTCTTAACAATCTAATTTAGATTTTTTTACTATATCTCTGCGGAATACCACAGTTAAGCTAGAAGGAATATTCCTTAAAAATAACCAGAATAGCGCTCATGGTCAGCCACGGGGGCCCCAAAATGATATATTATTTTTCCGTATGTTTAATCCTTAATCTGAGAGTGAAACAATATCTGTGTGACACAGACATTTTTTTCCACTGATTCAACTGAGTCAAGGAGCTTTCATGGCGAACAAACAAGGAAAGTCCTAGATTCTTTAATAGAGACGTTATTTTATACGTTGACAATCACGATATCCAAACTTGAAAAACCCGTTTTTCAGTAAATCTGACCTTTCATTATAATGTATTTATATCGGATCAATGCAGTCTAAAAATATCGCAAATGTGTCCTGTTTAAATATCAGATTCTTCTAATTTGAGATATTGCTTAACTGTTTTTGTGTTTAATTCGTAGAACTTCATTTACTTTTTTTATTTATATTAATTTAATGTAAATCAAATTTAATAATGTTATGATTAAGATCTGACAGTATTTTCAGTTTTTATTATTGTGACAGCTGTTTCGGCGTTCAAGGCCATTTTCAATCTGCGGCTTATCCATATTGCGACGACTTATTTATATGATTTTATTTAATCCCACCCAATTCTTAGTATATATGAATTAAAATGTGACCAAACCGACTGCAACGCTCCTATATAGGGCAGACGGGAAGGGCTTTCTCAATTAGATTCAAATAACATATACGATGTTATAAAAATAAAATCACTTGTTCAAAATTCGCAGAACATCTCTTAGTGAATAATCACGTCCCGCTTGACAACAACGAGCCTAACCCTTAGGGGAACTGTGGCATCCCCGTGAGCACACCTATAAAATTCGCAGAAAATTTCTTAGTGAATAATCACGTCCCGCTTGACAACAACGAGCCTAACCCTTAGGGGAACTGTGGCATCCCCGTGAGCACATCTATAAAATTCGCAGAACATCTCTTAGTGAATAATCACGTCCCGCTTGACAACAACGAGCCTAACCCTTAGGGGAACTGTGGCATCCCCGTGAGCACACCTATAAAATTCGCAGAAAATTTCTTAGTGAATAATCACGTCCCGCTTGACAACAACGAGCCTAACCCTTAGGGGAACTGTGGCATCCCCGTGAGCACATCTATAAAATTCGCAGAACATCTCTTAGTGAATAATCACGTCCCGCTTGACAACAACGAGCCTAACCCTTAGGGGAACTGTGGCATCCCCGTGAGCACACCTATAAAATTCGCAGAACATTTCTTAGTGAATAATCACGTCCCGCTTGACAACAACGAGCCTAACCCTTAGGGGAACTGTGGCATCCCCGTGAGCACACCTATAAAATAATTATTTCCCCGTAGAGCAGTGTCCCTTTTAAAATAACACACATTGAGAGAAGTAACTAATACTTCTATCTATCGGTCGCTGCCAAAAATTTAATTAAAAATTTTAATAACATCATGTTTACCTGCATTTTTGCTAATCAGTTCGAGATATTTTGACAATTGAACGTTGGACGTAATCATTGCAACAAAAAACTTCTTTTCTGTGCAAATATTAAGGTAAGAATCTAATTTTCCGTTTAAATACAATATTCTTTTGCGATTATTTTAAGAATTATATGAAAATACGTAAATTACCAGCCTTGAGTTGAATTCATCGTGTGTTACTTGAAAGCGTACCACAACTCCACTAGAGAAAGTTGACACCGACCCTAAATTTCGTTTTTGTGTTACTGCATTTTGCCAATAAAAAGTTATTTTGATGTTCTTCCAGATGGAAAGGCTGAGTGATTTTGACATAAATTCATATCTCATAGATTTGCCATCTGATCCCGAATCTGAAGTTAACGAATTGAGTGAAGATGAACCAGATCCAGACAATTAAGATGTAACCAAATATGAAAAGGGGCGATTGAGAGTATGCAATGAGTGATAACATTTCTGTCACAAAATAGATTGAAAAGCGAAGCTGTGAATTGATTTCTAACTTTTTAGATCCTTCACCAGTTGGCATCGTGGTAAGAAAAAATAAAGATGATTCGAATTTGATCATTACATATACCAAAGTTGTCAAACAGTACCATATTCATATGGGCTGTGGATAAAGCAGATCAGCTCAAGTCTTATTATGAAATTTCTCGGAAGAGCAGAAAGCGGTGGCACCGTATACTCTTCCATTTCGTTGATGTCTCCGTTGTTAATTCCTATATAATTCATTGGAAACTGTCAGACCAAAAAATGTTACGTAAGCAATTCAGAAAATCAATAGTAGAAGGTTTGATAGGAACAGGTCAACTTCAACCTCGGAAAAGTCGACAGTCTATAGAAGAACTACCCCGATATAAACCTTTTGTGAAACAAAAACATTTGCCAGTAAGAGAAAATGTTCGCAGATGTGCTAAATGTAGTACCCGGGCAGTTCCACGCCGGACAAAATGGGAATGCTCCAATTGCAAAGTTGGATTATGTTTTTCAGAACTGCGAAACTGCTTCCACGACTTCCATAAATATTATACATAATGTCCATAGATAAGTCACAGGTTTCTTATTGTTTTAATTATTATAAACCACTAGTTTTATTTTTCACATTTAAAAAAAATGCTTCTGGAGCAGTGTTACTTTATGAATAAGTCACGTTGATTAACAATATATTTTTTTAATTATTTTCCCCTGTTTATTTACATTCAAATGAACCAAAATACGCCAAAAAAAATTGGAAGTAAAGAAAAAAGTCAAAAGTTCCTCTAGGGGCTAAACCCTCACATATTATAGAAAGAAAGGGTCTTAGATTAAATTTACTTGAAACATTAGAAACTAATCAGCAAACGAATGATGCTAGTATAACATTAATTAATAAAGTAAGGAAAATTAAATGTTTACCGCTTCTCAGTATGTTCACATTATCAAAACAATACGACACATTTTAATAAATCAATTGAGAAAACATTACGAGATACTGATGTTGCAAAAGAAAACTTAAAATTCAATAAGTACGTCTCTACATACTATTGTTGTATTATCATTCTTGGTATGTACTTTTTGTTATATTCAAAGTAGCCGATGTGTACCCGGCCTTACTCGGGATTTTTTTTTGGAATTAAGTTATGAAGTTGTGAATTCTTGCTCGTCGCTTGGGTGCCATAATTGATTTGACAGCGAAATTAATGTCTTGTGACGACTATTACTATCCTACACAAAGCAACAAAGAAACATTCATATGAAAATTTTATTTCATTCCAAACATTTATGTTTTCAAAATGCATCTGAATAATAAAGTTCTTAAGTAGGTAGCTACTTGTGTTTTCCATTTTTTAAATATTCTACCCAAATAAACCTTCTTTTTTTGAATATGTAATCTGTGGCTAACTATAGTGGTATGTCGATGGGCTAGCCTCAATGCAACATGGCGGGTTCAATGTTTTTAATACTAATTTTAAAAAGTTATAGCAACAGTTTTACACATTGGATATCATTCAAACTACCCTCTAAACCTTCCCGGCACTAATAGGAATAAACTGTACTATTTTCAGCGAAACTGGTCGAGTAATTTTCGAGAAAATCGAGGACAGACAGATAAACATTAATTTGAATATGTATCGATTGAAAACGTTATTTTATTTAAATTACGGATACACGAGCTCTGAGCTCAAAACTGGAAACAACATTAGTATGAAGCTAAGATTAGACTGCACCATCTCCTTCATAACAAAAGAAGATCATGAAGAAATTTCTAATTTTGAAACTGTTCGTGGTGGAATTCCATTTTAATATGATATTGTTTGATTTAAAAACCTTTGTAACTTCCTTCCACCTGTTTATATAAAGCAAGTGGAAGAAACTTACAAATGTTTTTAATTTTAAGAAATCATCTCTTAAAACATATTTCCAATAAATGAAGATAAACGTAAAATCAGAAATTTCTCACCACAGTTTGAAAATACCTTCGAAAGGCGATACAGCTGTCACGCGTAATAATAATTACCTAGCACCTTTTCTTTTATAAATACGCTGTTTTTATAATAATGGCTATTATTAAACATTAAAATAAAATGAAATTCTACAAATTAAATTTGGACAAAATAAATATATTTTTTAATTAAAAAAATTTCCTTCCTCCTTTATGTCTCCTATTTTCGTATTCAAAACTGGTTTTGTGAAATGATTCGATACAATCTGTATTCTAGTTACCATCGCCATCTTACAAAAGGTAAACTTATTCACTTTTGGTATTTCATCTAAACGTCATCATCATCATCATCAACTGTGCATTGAGCCATAATCTATGGCATTGTTTTTTAACAGATTGATGGACTCTTGGAAACTCCGCTCGTAGTACGTTGTCACTTGCGAACAGGCAGGTACAGTCTGACATTTACTAGTAGACAAAAAATGTGGTTTTAAATGACAACACCAATGTGGCTCATATGTAATGAAAGTAAATTTAAGTAAGCACAATTGTCCAAGTGGATGTTTTTTAAAAAATATATATAGTATTGTAAAATGTTTGTGTACAGTACCAGAGAATATTTCTCCCTCTTTCCGTGTCAACTGTGGTTAGGTGTGCATAATTGTGAAGATAATCTTCTCTACCCAGTGAGCGGGCTGCCTATTGCTATTGTAGGGATTTTATTTAATTTATTTCAAAGAATTGTAATCTGTGTTTTATGTGCTAGCGGCACTTGCTGATGGCAATCTTATATTTCAGCCCGCTCACTAAGGTAATGGAGGGTATAAGATGGAATTTGGGCGGAGATGGAGGGGGATTTTTTTTTAATAAATATACATTAATTTGTTTTAAACCACTTCAATCTAATATATTGATCGACCGAATTCGGAAGTACCCTTCCTTCGTCAGGATAATATTAAAACTTTCATAAGACACAAAATAATACAGACATCCATAAAGGTGGGGAAGGGGTAATTAGGGGTTTTTAGGCATCCCCAAAGATGATATAGGCCTCGAGGGAAATTATTTCCCTTAGGGTCTCCTGTGTGGAGTTTCTAAAAAAAAAGAGAAATATTATTATGAATTTTTCGTGGTAGAAATAAAATATATATTTCTGAATCGTTTTTATATTTTTTTTGTGTACTATCGCAAAAAAATATATACATATTAATTATTACGTGAAAATACATCTTTTATATAAATCCAATACAGTTGCATATATTGCTCAGCATAAAGCAATACATTTCAATTGAAGAAAGCAGTCGCTCTGCGGCTTGGCTTTATATTTAAATATATACGTATTATTACGTGAAAAATACATCTCTTATATGAATTCAATACAGTTGCATATATTGCTCAGCATAAAGCAATACATTTTCATTATTGAAGAAAGCAATCGCTCTGCGGCTTGGCTTTATATTTAAATATATACGTATTATTTCGTGGAAAATACATCTCTTATATAAATTCAATACAGTTGCATATATTGCTTAGCATAAAGCAATACATTTTCATTATTGAAGAAAGCAATCGCTCTGCGGCTTGGCTTTATATTTAAATATATACGTATTATTTCGTGGAAAATACATCTCTTATATAAATTCAATACAGTTGCATATATTGCTTAGCATAAAGCAATACATTTTCATTATTGAAGAAAGCAATCGCTCTGCGGCTTGGCTTTATATTTAAAGTTAAAAAATCAGTTATGATTAAGGTCTTGAAGAATGTTGAGTTCAACCAAAACTGGTCGACAATATGTACATATAATAAAGTGCTTTAAAAATTCAATATATTATTATTCACAACTAGTAATTTAAATCAGTCATAACACAGGGACATCCCTCACATAGTCACGAGAATATTATGTATCTACGATTTTTTAGTTTTTAGAATATTAACACAAATATTTTCTAAAGCATCACATATTACATCGTCGAGAGTCGAGAGTCGAGTCATTGCATTGTGATCTAGGGTCTGCAATACTTCACATTTTAACATGCGTGAAAACTTAATTTATTAAAAGAAATAACGCACATAAATAGTACAGCCACATCCTTGACATGGTTTAATTAATAAACGGCGGTATTTAAATTTCTCCAACAATCTGATGTTGGGTCGGCGCGAACAAGTCAGATTATCGAAATAAATAAGCCTGACGAAATTATTGCATATTTCCAAAATGGAGTTACTTGTGGCCAACCATTATTAAAGTAGCGGGAAAAACAATACCAAATTCATTGTTTATTTCTACCGGTTTCGCAAGAACCTTTCCTTCGTCAGGTGTCAGGACGAAAGCTCAATCGGTCGATGGTGGAAATACATTTTGAGGTTTAAAACGAGTTATTTCACGGAATAATAATGATTGAAAACCAATTTTGTTAATTGTAATAAAGCTAAAGATGATTCCAATTGTTGAATGTTTAATATCGTGATTTTATTTTGTAGTGACTGACTACCCCCGTCTTCCATCCGGGCTGTTTATATAATAAAATCGGTCGATGGTGGAAATACATTTTGAGGTTTAAAACGAGTTATTTCACGGAATAATAATGATTGAAAACCAATTTTGTTAATTGTAATAAAGCTAAAGATGATTCCAATTGTTGAATGTTTAATATCGTGATTTTATTTTGTAGTGACTGACTACCCCCGTCTTCCATCCGGGCTGTTTCCTTCTCAATTTCGTTAATTGTAATAAAGCTAAAGATGATTCCAATTGTTGAATGTTTAATATCGTGATTTTATTTTGTAGTGACTGACTACCCCCGTCTTCCATCCGGGCTGTTTCCTTCTCAATTTTGTTAATTGTAATAAAGCTAAAGATGATTCCAATTGTTGAATGTTTATCGTGATTTTATTTTGTGAGTGATCCGGGCTGTTTCTTCAATTTCGTTAATTGTAGCTAAAGATGATTCCCCCGTCTTCCATCCGGGCTGTTTTTTCTCTGAATCTTCCATCCGGGCTGTTTCCTTCTCAATTGTAATTGTAAAAAGCTAAAGATGATTCCAATTGTTGAATGTTTAATATCGTGATTTTATTTTGTAGTGACTGACTACCACCGTCTTCCATCCGGGCTGTTTCCTTCTCAATTTTGTTAATTGTAATAAAGCTAAAGATGATTCCAATTGTTGAATGTTTAATATCGTGATTTTATTTTGTAGTGACTGACTACCCCCGTCTTCCATCCGGGCTGTTTCCTTCTCAATTTCGTTAATTGTAATAAAGCTAAAGATGATTCCAATTGTTGAATGTTTAATATCGTGATTTTATTTTGTAGTGACTGACTACCCCCGTCTTCCATCCGGGCTGTTTCCTTCTCAATTTTGTTAATTGTAATAAAGCTAAAGATGATTCCAATTGTTGAATGTTTAATATCGTGATTTTATTTTGTAGTGACTGACTACCCCGTCTTCCATCCGGGCTGTTTCCTTCTCAATTTTGTTAATTGTAATAAAGCTAAAGATGATTCCAATTGTTGAATGTTTAATATCGTGATTTTATTTTGTAGTGACTGACTACCCCCGTCTTCCATCCGGGCTGTTTCCTTCTCAATTTCGTTAATTGTAATAAAGCTAAAGATGATTCCAATTGTTGAATGTTTAATATCGTGATTTTATTTTGTAGTGACTGACTACCCCCGTCTTCCATCCGGGCTGTTTCCTTCTCAATTTTGTTAATTGTAATAAAGCTAAAGATGATTCCAATTGTTGAATGTTTAATATCGTGATTTTATTTTGTAGTGACTGACTACCCCCGTCTTCCATCCGGGCTGTTTCCTTCTCAATTTCGTTAATTGTAATAAAGCTAAAGATGATTCCAATTGTTGAATGTTTAATATCGTGATTTTATTTTGTAGTGACTGACTACCCCCGTCTTCCATCCGGGCTGTTTCCTTCTCAATTTCGCTTTGTGGCTCGTGTTTTTCTCAAGGCTTTTTCCATGGCTCGCAAAACACGCACCTCGCTCTTGTAGAAGTATTTTTGTCTACGGTTTTCAGCGTAGTCATTGCTGACGTCATCCAGTGCCTTTCCACCTTTGATGAAAAATATTCTGAAAAGAATAAAAGAAAAAAATATGTATAATCAAGTTGTTTTTTTTATAATCAAGTTCCGGAAAATATAAAACCATTTCTGGCACTGGAGTGTGCTGTGTACTTTACCTCTCGATACTTCATTCTACAGAATAAGTTCTGCAACGTATACCTAATTTAAGTTACGGCAAAAATTCTCATTTTTTACTATATTCAAAGTATATTTTAACCTTTTCAGTATTAAAGATTTCGAAAAAAATGTTGAATTCACAGCACTCGGATTCAAACATTTATTTTGTTGGAAGTAAGCAGGTAGCCGGCGCGCTATACAGGCGGCTACCTTATTGTTCCCCGAGCGTCCCCTGTCTCTGCGAGGCAGCATCGCGTGTAGGTAACGGTACTTCTCAGGTTAAAACGGTTCGGATCGAGATCACATTCGATATACGCATTTAACCGGAGTAAGAAAAAATATTACTAACACTTAACTTCAAACCCTTTTCGCACGAATCGCTTTTGTGACTTATGATGATTTAAATTCATGAGCGGAGGTTTCGACCGTTTTCAATTTTTTACCGTATATTCTATGTATCAATCCTTTCGTGTGAACGTCGAAAAAATGTACCAGTAGGAATTTTACAAGTCAAAAAGTTAACGTCCTCCCATTTTTACTTTAAAAATATATATTCTTTGTCGTTCACACGGAAGGGACATTTATTAGGTAATAAGGAACTCCAGTTCAATTTTTGTTTGTAAATTTAAATTTTTTTTTATCAATAATGACGTTCGAAGTTAGCCAGTATATTTCGTTTTTTTTTTTTTTTCAAAAGTTAGTTTTTATAGGTAAAATAATTTTCAAAGTTTCATATTGCCAAAGCCCGCCAAAACTTTCCAAATCTATTTGATCAGTTTTGACATTCTAACCTCAAAACTGATTAAAACCGATAAAAACCGACCGGCCATAGATTTGGAGCGTTTTGGTGGCTTTGAAACTTATGAAAAGTAACTTTATACATACTGGTATTTAAGTTGGAACGGCACTATTGATAAACAATTGAGTGGTGTTCCTTATTGCGGTGTGTGGGGGAGGGACTCTCGCGTGTTATTCACATAAAAACTAAAGATTACCTTGGATAATATTTTCCATCGGGGGAGAATTCTTTGCCTTCCACTTCCTTGTCATCGGTCGTGTTCACCATGATGAACTTTTTGCTCAGCTCCTGTATTTTCTTGGACGCCAGGAACGAGTCCTTCAGCTTGGAAGCGTCTCTGCACCAGACCTTGTGGATGATGAGCATCACCGGCAAGCCGGTCTCGTTCCCCTCCCTGATGGCTTCCCGCACACTCGGCTGCCATTCGTACATTTCCCCGAAGCCTCCGGAATGGTTGTCAACGTACTCGTAATCCTCATCATCTGCGCAATGAGCCCAACTCACCAGACCAACGGAAAACAACACCTGCCACAACATTTCAACAGAAAAATTATACAAAAATTTGTAAATTGATTTTGTCGCGAGATTTTTACGATAATATTATGTCATTTGATAGAAATATATTTTTAAATGATTCGACGGTTGTTGCGTCTTTGGTTTTATACTGCTTGAATTGGCTTTAGTCGAAATTTACCTAACAGAATTTATAATAAATATAATCCGATGACGTCTACTGCCTCGAATACTCGCACAGGTGAATCAAAAGTTTTACACCAAAATATTAATAAAAGATCTGAAAATAAAATAAAAATACAGTTTAACTTGAGGTGAAAACACTTGTTTTCTCACTCATTCCGCAAAAAGATTTTCTATTTGAATATTATTAAGTTAAATACAAAACTAAAAATACTTGCAGAACTTAATAATAACATTATTAAATTTGATTTACTTTAATCTTACTGTTCTTTTCTACCACTATTCTAGATTCTCATGCTCATGCGTCACATCTTCACTAAACCTTAAAAGTATAATTGCTTTTTTCAGTCCTTTACTTTTCATTTAATTCGTGAATTTATTTTTCTTTGCGCGCGCCGTGACTACCGTCCTACTATACTTATCAAAAGCAGGAACTAAGTATACAAAATGACGCTCATGGCATATTCGAATGGTGGTTGTATTCTAAACATGTGTGCAATGCGCTTTCAAGGGAAGACTCGTTTGTGCTACCGTCGACAATGGTCGTGCCTTTCGGTACAAATCACAAATGAAGCAATCGGTGCAATCTGATGGTACCTCTAATAATTAGTACAACTTTACTAACGAAATAATGATCATGTCATGTTGGTTGGTTTTTTGGAATTTTTTCTTGTAATGAAATGGCTTGTAATGAAAAGGCTTGTAATATGCATAAATGAAGCGGTTATTTGCATATTTGATGTGGCAAAAACCAAAATCAAATTCACAGAACAAAATTATAAACTTAAAAAAGAAATGCGTAATCGTGTTTTGTGTTTCTTTAACAAACTGTCAAGCACGGATATGTGAAGAACACATTTCAAGGATGAAGTTGCGTAGCTTGGTGATGCCATAGTAATGACATTTTGTAGTTCCAAAATAATAAATATTTACAATTAAATGCCAAGCTATAACTATATACACGGATATGTGAAGAACACATTTCAAGGATGAAGTTGCGTAGCTTGGTGATGCCACAGTAATGACATTTTGTAGTTCCAAAATAATAAATATTTAAAATTAAATGCCAAGCTATAACTATATACACGGATATGTGAAGAACACATTTCAAGGATGAAGTTGCGTAGCTTGGTGATGCCACAGTAATGACATTTTGTAGTTCCAAAATAATAAATATTTAAAATTAAATGCCAAGCTATAACTATATACGGAAAATACAGTAATACTAAAACAAACGCCCAAGAAGCAAAATGTTCATTTTTCATATTTTTCATCGTGTACCATACAAATCTCAATGAGTTCGATGACTAAAAAGTTTTAAAATGGTGCTCTTTAGAATACCGTAAAAGGTTCTTCTGGTTCGTCTTCCTCCTGTCACTAATAGAGCCAGGGCCCTGTCCATGGCTTCCAATATTTCTCGCTCGGTGTTGTAAACGAACCTGAAATCACTTGATCCGTTGTTGTGGACTTCGTTCGTCACTCTGCTTCCTCTCATGAAAAGTATCCTGAAAAAATATTAAATTATATTATGACATTTTATTGAAAATCTTAATAAGGAACTATATACTCGTATATAGTTCCTTATTAAGATTTTCAATAAATTCATGTGGAACAGCAAACGCAGATTCTGAATATATAACTTTTATTAATCGTTATTTAAAAGTAAACAAAAATCATATCATCGAAACACCGCGTTATGTTGGTACCATTGCACTTGGAACATTTCACCTCGGGTGCACATTATGTTTTTGGATTAATATGGAAATTTTTATTTTCGTTTTGTGTTTAATATGTATTTTTTTTTAGTTATTGCGAAATTTAAACTTAATTTGGGCGACTTTAAGCTCTATGATTGTTGTTCAATATTAAAAAACTATTATTAATAAATAAAATAAAAATTGAGTATTCATGAGCAAACCAATTATTAATACGTATATTATTTTGGCAGCAGCAGCCGGCAGCTTTTTATAAGCGCTCCAGTTTATCTGGGAAATATTGCTTAGTTCTTAATTTTTTCGGTGTTAAAGTAGCGTAAAATAACCGCAATAATTTATAGGTTACATTTATAAAAATCATATAATTTTAGTGTGGCCGTTTCGGGCTTAAATCAAGTTTATAATAAAAAATCAAATAAAAACCCAAATATTTTAAGTTCAAATCTGTCGCGTCGTTCTAAACTAACCCAAAAGCATCGGTCGGTCGAAGCGTTCGACACATGTGCTTATTAAAAGACCTTTTTGCTTGTTAAAAGTGTCCCAAAGTAAATGATTTACAATGTTATTCTTTGAACTGTGGTGATTGTAAACAATATCGTATACGAGCTAGACAACTCAAACTCAAACTTAATGGTGAATGTGCTATTTTGGAGCCTTTAATAAGCTGCAAAGATATCGCTGTATAACCTTGAACACTGTACCACAACTGCAATCCGCAAAATTAGATTTCGTGGCTACCGAGAAAGGCGCAATAGGAAATAAAAACATTTGACGAGAAGATCTTCTGTTGTCACGGCGACCTGAGTTCTGACCTCCAGTTCACGGAGCAGATCCGGTGCATCATGCGGCCCACGGACGTGCCCGAGAAGGCTGCTCCGCGGCCTGCTGTGGTCCGACCCGAGAAGGATACCACCGGCTGGGGCGAGAAATAGACGACACGCTGATGTGGTCTTTCCAGATCCTGAAGCCGGCCGACGAGCGCCACCTGGCGTATGGGCAAACCAACACCGAGCGTCCCGTTACGCAGCCCAGGGGCGTCACCAACAAAGACAAAGAAGATTGGAAGAAAGGATCAGTACCCCCGGCCCCCGTCCTCACCCGCCGCCCAACTTCACATAACTCCTATCATTCGTATTAGAGTCTTGCAATATATCGTAAGGAATAAATACAGATAGCTTCTATTTTTTTTTTCAATTAAACATGTATGAAAACTTAGACCAAGCCGTATTTAGTTTTGATAATTTAACTGCATCCTTTATATGGTCTATAAATAATGTATAATGATAGTGTCCAAAAAAAAAAAATGTCATAGATTTAATATAGGAATAATGTAAGAATAGGAAGTAAGATTTGTAAAGCGCCCTTGAGGTGATTTTTCACAAAAACGGCGCTATAAAAATCATCCGAATATTATTATTATTATTATTATTATGATAATGTTAACGTCAAATACTATTATTATTCTTTGAGTTAAACTTTCTAAAAATGTACATAATTTTCTTTTACTTGTGTTTAGTTATGGTTTACTATGAATAGAATATAAAAATTACGTACGGTAAAGCTCATCGTTATTTTGACATTTCACATTCTAAGCTCAAAATTGACCGGCCGTAGATTTGGAGCGTTTTGACGGACTTTGAAAAATTGAAACATTCTAAATTATTTTATAAAAAACAAGAAATGTACTGGTATTTAAGTTTGAACCTCATTATTGATTAAAAAAAATAAAAATTGGAATTCAGTTCCTTATTGTTAATTTAACGCCAATATTGCAAAGTAGCATCTAATATTTGATATCATGCTGATGTTTCAATATGGTGACCCCTGTGAAATGCTGCATGACGCTGGCACCAGCACCAGACTGACCAGAGTGTCATGCACGCGCTGACGTCAAGTCAGGGTCAGAAATATTCATTCTGCTAGCAGAGTGTTTTACGATTGTTCACTATTATAAAATACTAGTAGTCCTGCAATTTGTTTGTATTGCTAAGTCAACCGCGACTGACTATACATAAATTTTCTAATAAAACTGTGTTCATCTGAAGCGACCTGCCAGGTAAGTATGTTCTTCTATGTCTGTTTGTACATAATTATATAAAGAATAGGAAGTAATATTTGTACAGCGCCCTTGAGGTGATTTTTAATCAAAATGGCGCTATACAAATCATCCAATTATTATTACTATTATTACATTGTAGGTAGGTACCCACCCGATTTGACCCACTCTGAGCCTTACTCTCTTCGAAAGTCGATACGCTTACGGTGTTTTTTGGCAAGCCAACGCGTGGACCGCTCCGTTTTGACTGCGAATCAACGAACTACGTTAGTACGAATTCAGACTCGTTTAGCCAAAATGAGCCTTGCGGTGTTTGAAAGTCGACGGGCGATTCGATCTACTTTCGCGAGACATGACCGGCGGAATCGAAGTGACATTCATTTTTGAGCAAACGTAGACCTTCGGGTGTTTTGAAAGGAAGGGGAGCTTGGGTCGTTTTCGGCCTGGCCGACGAAGTCTGAAAAATCTGACCCTTAGAGTATTACTATACGTTATTATATATTATATATGATGTTATATTGACCGGTCAGTGGCTGAGTAGGCATCGCATTTGGGTCTCACCCAGCCGTCGTGAGTTCAATTCCTCGGCTGGCTAAGTCCTCCATTACGACACCAGCAACATCTTCCGCTTACTGTCATGGTAGTAGTAGATTTTAAAATTTTGTCAGGTTATTCGTAACCAGGGAATATTTGTCTTTCTTTTTAAAAGAAAAAAGAAAAAACATTATATATAACGGTTTCCTCCATATTTATTTTTTTAAAAATTATCTGAAGTCAGTTATTGCTGAACATAACCCGACTCCTGTCTTAAAAGGTCACTATTTTTGCACTGTTATTGTGAATGTGTTATTTTTGTATCGCTTTGTACGAGGTGTGTTCAAAATAAAAGGTGAATTTTGAATTTTCGCGGGCTGTGTACATTCGATTATCGATTTTTTTTTGTTATGTTGGTACACATATGTTTATCATATGTTAGCATTATCAGCCATTTTGGATCAGTGGTTTGTTTTTGACAACTGGAAAGGTTAGTCACTTTTTTGTGTGTTCTTCGATTTTATGTAATATGTTGAGTTGAAATGTTTCTAATCTAAGTGTTTCATATTTTCTTTGTGGTTTGGTTCCTCAAATTCAAACTCTGTATGTTACATCGTTATTTATGAGAAGATGGAAGAGGTTACAACGGCAATATTTATGTGATTTAAAGCAAATTTTAGTAGGACGACCCCGTTGTCGCAAAGCCCATTGCAGCCTTACAGGCTGTATTGCTTTTTGTATGACATTTTGCGGAACACATATAAAAATGCGAATTTAAGAATATTTGTACCAATTAGCGCACTGAGTATTAAATTAGAGCACTAATGTGAAATAATAATGAAATCTTCAAGAATATAATTACCATTATGTCAATAAAACAATACTACTAAATCTTCAACAACATAATTACCATTATGTCAATAAAACAATACTACTAAATCTTCAACAACATAATTACCATTATGTCAATAAAACAATACTACTAAATCTTCAACAACATAATTACCATTATGTCAATAAAACAATACTACTAAATCTTCAACAACATAATTACCATTATGCCAATAAAACAATACTACTAAATCTTCAACAACATAATTACCATTATGTCAATAAAACAATACTACTAAATCTTCAACAATATAATTACCATTATGTCAATAAAACAAGACTACTTTACATTCATACATACAAAACAAGAAATAACAACAATCACACGTATTAGAAATACTACGCTGGACACGTTACATAGGGAGATCTGAAATAGTAAAATATATCAACACCAAATACAGACTAACACCGAAACCACTCAACTGCACTTAGCCGCCCTACCCATACGAACGTACGTGATACGGAAGCTATATTATCGCCCGAACGCAACAAGCCGTATCCCGTACGTTCGGTTACAAAAAACCATAAGCGAAACCCACAAAACATTCGTATAAGTCAAGTTTGTTACTGCGTCATATCGTTTAGTATTTAACGTAAAATACTAAACGAGACATACCAGACAAAATTTGTAATGTAAAAATTTTGTCTGGTATATTGTAAACACGTATTATTATTGCGAAATCTAATGAAAAAAAACGATGTTTCTTTTACCTACTTTTTGAATAATAACCAAAAAGACGGACGGTTAAAACTCCTCAGTTTTCCAAAAAAAAAATTTCAGCAATCGTATGAGTTTAATATAATATAATTTCATATGTTAATGAAGTTGTCAGCACGGGAAGTCGCGCTGAGGATATTACTATTGTTATTTCGTTATAAAAAAGACGATAATTAAACATTCAAATAAAAACTAAATAAAAAATAAATGATACATTAAAAATGAAAATACAACTTGAAGATTGGGTCGTGATGATATGGCAAACCGTTCAAAATTTTAAAAAAAAACATGTTTATTTTGCAACTAATAAATTCCTGCCTACAAAGTGAGTACATCATATTTTACTAAGTACTGTACCAACATTTTGAAAGGCGTTTAATTGAAATGTGTCGAATGCAGTTTCGTTAGGTTGCAGCTAAATTATTGCCGTCTCCCAAAGTGAAAAGGTTCCTTACTCACCTTGGAAAATAGTTTCCGTCGGGAGATAAATCAAAAGCATCGGTTTTATTATCTCCGGTCGGGTACAGCATGATGAAGTTCTTGCTCTTTTTCTTGAACTTCTTCGATGCGTTGAAATCGTCTTTGATGTGAGAGCTCCGCACGTCCGAGGGCTTGTGCAGGACCACCATCAGCGGCTGGTCAAGCTTCCTGCCGAGAGCCACGGCCTCCTGGAGGCTGGGCTGCCAGCCTTACTTCTCATACAATATATACATCACATACTCCGTAATAAAAATATATGTATCAAATTCCAACAGAATTACCCCCTTCCCCCCACCACAATGTCCGACTTCCCAACTATTTAATAGAAAATCTTCGCCTCAACAGAGTTCCGTCATAAAAGGAGTACTTTATTGAAAAGGGCCAAATAATAATATATTCGAGTCACGCTCGCTTTCCTAGGTACCTACTATCTCTTTTACCGTTTTGTTTTGTTTAATGATTGACTGCTGGCCGACGATGGACGATGTCCGGTTAAAACGATAGTAACTAATACCAGAGTGTTATTGGAGAGGGAAAAGGAATATTAAGAGTCAAGATCGCTTCGCGATTTTGTAGCGTGACCATAGTGAGGCCCTTCGAATCGTACGTTAAATTTTTACCTTCAAGTACGTAAAGGTTAAAAGCAAAATATAATTTTACTCAATGGTCGTACGTACAGAGTGATTAAAAACTTTAAGATTAAAAAAAAAAAAAAAAAGATTTTTCAGTATTATATCTGATGAAATTACTGTAAAAATATTGCAAAACACTAGTGTTTTTGTTGAATTTATCAAACGACTATTATTTATCTCGTTATCATGACTCGTTACTTATAATTTACGGCCATCTTTTGAAGAAACCGGGTAGCTTTTAATATCCTAAATTACGTAGATGTTATTTTTGCTTGGAACGTCATTAATTATTTTTTTTAACAGATTTGATTTTAAACGTTTCTTTGCACCGTGCTATCGACATTCATTGTGGTTTTGTGTGTAAAATACAACTGGTTAATCGCGAACCGTGTGGATTAAATAACACACACATACAAATTGCACCATAATTCACATAACTTTAAATATATTTCCCCGATTAGTTAGTTAGTTAGAAATAGTTTTAATATTAAAAAAAAAAACAATAATATTATAAAATTAAAATTCTGCTACTTTTCTCACGTTTTATTGCAAATTATCGGGACAAAAGGTTCCACTTCATATTTTTATGACTAATATTTCTGTTCAATTGGAAATCTATGAAGCTTTTAATTGAATTTTCAGGAAGAATATGACTTTCCAGTTTTGTTTATTTATTTATTTCATTGCCGGTGACCCGAGCGTTTATTTATTATGTAAGTTGATACAGATACATGTACTTTGCCTGTCTCACTAGACAATGTCTGGTCTAAGAGTATAACAACAACATGTATTTGAAATATTTATAATTTTAAGGACTATAGAATATTTATAAAATGACCTTAAAAAGTGTAACAAGTTTTTAATAGATATTAACATTTCTTATATATTTTTTTTACACTTTTAATTATTTACAGTGTTGTGGGCTATGGACGCATTAGCGCACCGATGCCTGAATTTTTCAAACTTTTTTTTGTATAAGTGACTTTAGGTAAGCATTAACCGGCTAGCCTAGCTAAGCAATAAGGTGAGATCGGACGGATGTTAAATTTCTTCTTTAATAAATGTAAATTTTCTTTGTGGTGCCATTTTTAATAAAATGCATAAGAAATGTTTTGTGTAAACCACTATTTAATATATGAATAACAATATGTTTCGGAAGCGAAGCTTCACTCATCAGGTTACAAAGTAAACTAAGAAATAATTACAAGAATAGACAAATAAGAAACATAGAAAAATAATAACGTTTGAATAGACAAATTAAAGAAATAAACAAATTTAACAATGAGTGATTAAAGTAGGTAAGTAATTAATTAAAATTAAAATAGAAAGATATATTAAATAATAAATTTGTATTGGAAATTAAAAAAAAAAAGTAAATATATTTTTCAAGTAAAATCGAGGAAATAACAAGACATAAAAAAAGAATATTTTTTAAAATTAATAGTATTCTAATTATAGGTTAATTATGGTGAAAATAAATTTAAGAGATAGCTATATAAATGAATTAAATAAATTACTTTGTATTCACCACTTTATTAATATACACAGATATCAACATGTTTCAAAAGCGATGCTTTCTTCATCGGGAATATGTAGAATACTAAATATAATATAATATTCCTGACGAAGAAATCATCGCTTTCAAAACATGTACCTAGATATCTGTTTATATTAATAAAGTGGTGAACACAAAGTAAAAAAATTCATTAATTTATTAATAATGACAAAACAAAGTGAATACCAATCATTTGAAGAAATTATATTATTTAAAAATTTATGTTAAATTGTTCTATAACACAAAAATGTGGTTCCGTCAAGCGCCATCTAGCGACGGCTGCCGCGAGCCGCGGCCCCGGTTGCTTCAAACCTGATTCCAATTGAAAACTTTCCTCAACCTACCAAAGGCGGCCATAGTCACTGCTCACTGTTCACTGTTCAGTATTCTTCTGTTGCAAGTTACAAGCTCTGGAAAGAGGCTATATCTACGCGAATTTTTACCTCGTTTCAGAGTGCAGGTTACTCTCAGTACCATTCAGAATCTGAACTATGCCTTCTGCAGTGCCTAGATCTCAATAGCCAATAGTCCATTTAACCCTGCCTCTTTCCTTATCTTTGCCCTCCCCCGTCTCCTTCAGTCACACACTTCCTAAAATGAGGGTGTCAGAGCTCCACTGGCCTTGGTCATTTATATTGTGGGTCCTGTGACTCACACATTGGAGATTTTACTGAAATGTATGTTATGGGTTTGTTTGTTGCTCGTGCGAATGATTTTTTTTAAATTCGGTGAAAAATATGATTTTTTGGCTTTGAGCTTTCCTGTAACAAATATATTTTGATGTGTACTACATTAGTTTGTATATTGTTACAGGTTTGAAATAAAGTATTTGTTGTTTTCTTTAATAATATTCTTTTTGTTTGTTATTTAATGTCTTTCACCCATTAAGGATGATCTCGGCCATGTTTAAACACTTAGATTTTAATCATTGAAGAAGATAATATTAACACATCCCAAATGAACCACAAAACCGAAAAAAACAACCGAAATTAAAAAGATTTCAGTCGCATCTGGGACTCGAACCCAGGACCTCTACCTATCCGGGGTAACCGCTTAACCAACTTAGCTAATGAGACCAGTTCAATTTACGCCATTTACACCGATATCATACTTCATGTTCAAGATTTGTTAATATTATCCTCCATTTTTATAAATCCCATATTATTGGCTGCTATCCTTATGATGATTGCAAAGTTTCATCCCGAACTCAATTGCAATCTGAATAGAGTCTCGGATATACCTACCCGATTTTTATTTATATGAGACATCTAGGTAGAGGTCCTGGGTTCGAGTCCCAGATGCGACTGAAATCTTTTTAATTTCTGTTGTTTTTTCGGTTTCGTGGTTCATTTGGGATGTGTTAATATTATCTTCTTCAATGATTAAAATATTACAATGAGGTTTACAAACTTCAATAAGTTATAAAAACTAAATTGAATACTTAGATTTTAATTTACTTTATTACTTTTGAACAAATGGGCAAATAAGTTACAGTGTAAATTGATGTGTTTTTAATCCCCAACGACTTCCATTTTAATGCCATGTTTATAAATATATTTTGCTAATAAATTGTTAATTAGGTTGGAGTTGAGACTTAGTAGGCAGGGAATACTGGTAGGAGTTCAATTTAAAGTTTTCAAAGTTTTAAAGAGTTCAATTTTAAGTTTTACCAATTCATGCATTAAGTTTGGAAATTGGTCATTGATAGGACATTCAAAGAAATTATGGTCCAGAGTATCCTCTGACCCACAATCACAGTAAGGCGAGCTGACTATGTGGAACCTGGCGAGATGACTAAGACAAATTCGAACTATGGAGGAAATATATTTTTTTGACATGCAAGTGTATTTATGAAGCCAGGGCTTGGCAGAAATAAAAGGTTATATTAATGAGTACTGATGATCTTTTGTTCGAGAAGATATTGTCCATTCAGAGGATCGTTGGAGTTTGTATTTATTTTTTAGAAAAGGGAAATTGTCTCTAACTGGTAATAATATAATATAAATATTATTCGTATTTAATAACATGAATGATAATCCAATGAGTTGATTCCACAAGCTGTTGCGCCCTTTCATTATGCACTTGTATGGCATCTTATAATGATCCGCTGCCCCTGGAATGTGGACCGTCACCCTCTTGAACCAACCACTCTGGGGATTTGTGCATGTTATTAACATGACGTCATCGTCACTTGGCATGCAAGACGCACTTTTGTTCTCAATGCGCGGGGAATGCCTTGAATTTATCCGATTTTATTTCATATTGCCAAAAGTCATCGGTATCCTACCTACTGGGATGGTATATCTGTTTTATTTATCAAGGAATCATGCTTGACGTTCTAACACAATGTGTTCAATTAATATTGATAAGATAATATTGTTAATTCCTAAATTGAGGTATAATATCGATAAAGATATATTCAACTGCACGGAATACAAATATACGATTATTGCATACATCCTCAACAAGTATTAATAAGATCTGTCTCATGGAGTATAAGTATCGGTGAATGTGAGGTGTGTTTTGCATATTGGCTTCTGTAGCTAATTATTTGAAATGGTACTTACACTATGTTATTGCTGAATTTGTTCGCGAGACAAATAAATATTTAGTTGTTGTATTTCGTGAAGGCTATCTATTCTATCTATGTACCTACTGTGATGCGTTTTGCACCTGTGTCACTATTGTAATTTGATTTTTTATAACAAAATATGGAAAAGCCCATATAGGGCGTATATAAAGATGACAGAAAATAATTAGGTCTCATTAACTCAGTTGTAGAGTATTGTCCCGGCGATGCCGAGATTCCGAGTTGGATTCCCAGGCGCGACCGTTACTTTTTTTTAATTTTGTGTGTCATATTTTATTTGAGATTTGTTAATATTATCTTAAATGACTAAAAAAAATATTCTTGTCTTCAGATGTTACCATACATGTAACAGTTAAGATTGTATACTTTTGCCGAATCAAAAATGTAGCTTTTGAAACATCTAATAAAATTGTAAATAAAAAATACGGCATTTTACCCTATTGGCCTCTCAAGTACCTCGACATTACTGTCCTGATTTATTACGTTCGGGATTCGCTATGCACAATCATCATCAAATCGGTGACCGCCAAATCATTTAGAGTTCCTCATGATAACCACCTTGGTTTTCTTTTTCTTGATTTTTGCCAACTTTTTGGTATTTTTATGTTTTATTTTTCTTTATTAAAAAAAATCTGAATGCCGCACAAGAGTTCCTCATGCTAACCGGAGTCAGTGAGACTATGGCTTCTCCAATAAAGAAATCCAGTGAAAAAAATATTATGACTTTTAAAATATATTTATTTATTCTTAAATTTAAAAAAAAAAACAAAAACATTAGCCACTCATCTCAATAGGACAGTTCTGTGTTGAGATGAGCGACTTTAGAATTTTAGTGACGATAAATAATACTAAAATGTAAATAGTAATAAGTAAATAATAATAGGTAGGTAAAAAAAAGTAAGTAAATAGTAATGATAATATCGAGCATACATAAGGTTTCAACATAAGGTATAACATGGATAAAGCGAAATCACCATTCGTCCATCAAACGTAGATTTTATTAATCTTTATTTAAAAGTGTATAAAAAATCATCTCATAAAAACACCTTGTTATGTTGGTACCATTGCATTTGGAACATCTGACGTCACGTGCGCATTCTGTTTTTGGATTAGTATGGACATTATTATTTTTAGATTTTGTTTTGTATTTTTTTTAGTTTTGGTGAAATTTAAACTTAGTTTGGGTGACTTTAAGGTCTATAATTGTTGTTCAATATAAAAATAAAATAAACTTTTAATGAAATAAATTAGAGTATTCGTGAGCAAACCAATTATCAATACGGATATTATGATAATTTTAATGCTCAATACTTTTATTATTCTTTGAGTTAAAGATTCTAAAAAGGCACTTAATTTTATTACTTATGTTTAGTTACGGTTTACCGCGAATAGAACATAAAATTATGTACGCTAAAGCTCATCATTGTTTTGAAGTTTGACATTCTAACCTCAAAACAGATTAAAACCGACCGGCCATAGTTTTGGAGCTTTGAAAAAATTAAACTTTAAAAATTATTTTAACTATGAAAACTAACTTTAGAACAAAAAAAGAATTATACTGGTATTTAAGTGTGGATGTCATTATTGATTAAAAAAAGAGTGGAATTCCTTATTGGGGTATATTGTGAGGCTGAAGGTGTTGAGGAGGTGAAGGAGATGAGGAAGTACCTGGTAATTCAGATGTAGTCACAAAACACGCGAAAGCTATTTCAAACAATATTGTAATTCTGAATGGTGATGTTTCACCAGGTCAATACAGAGAGTAAATGCCCCTCCACTCTGGAACATAACGAAACTGTATTATATATTATTTTTGTATGAATTAACTGTGATGCAATACAATTTCATTGGGTACTTAATAAAAATATATTATTATTTAGAAAGTTTTTTTAATTCACTCTTTGAATAAATAAATATTGATTAATTGATAAACTAAAGTTCTTAAAAACTTAAGACAAGATTTGTGTGCATATCGCAAATGGTAACAATTATTATTTTTATAAACAATAATTATTAGCCAGAAACACTCATCCAAATTGAAAAAAAAAAACCTTTCCGATTTATCTTTGCTCGGAAAGGTTTTTTTTTTTTTTTTTTCAATTTGGATGAGTGTTTCTGGCTAATAATTATTGTTTATAAAAATAAATAAATATTGGTTTAAACAATCTATTATTTAATTTTTAATTATTTTATTGAAGTTTAAAAACCTCATTGTAATATTTAACCACATGAAACCAAAAAAACAACTGAAAATAATAAGATATCAGTCCCATCTTATGGGATTAAAAAATAGAGGATGATATTGACAAAGTCTTGAATTTGAAATATGATATCGATGAGATGACATGAATTGAACTGGTCTCATTAGCCGAGTTGGTAAAATGGTTGTCCGGAAAGGCAGAGGTCCCGGGTTCGAGTCTTTCGGTGTTTTTTTCGGTTTCATGTTTCATTTAGCTTATATTAATATTATTTTGTTCGGTGATTAAATCTATTATTTAATTTAAAATTATTCCATTTATTGAAGAAATAATATTTACTTGCGCATGCGATTCGAACCCGCGTCCTCCCGATTCGTAGTCGAGGGCCTTAACCCTCGACCACGGATACGCAATATATTAATATTAATAGTAATAAATAATAATTGGATTACTTCTATAGCGCCTTGGGAAAATCACCTCAAGGGCGCTTTACAAATTAATTTATATAACATATCACTTAGACGTATAACTAATACCTTACAGCTAAAATTTATTACTAATGGCTTGCAAGTAAGATTTATAACTATTGACTTACAGCTAAGACTTATAGCTAGGGATTAACTACTGAGACTTATAACTATTGACTTACTTCCATGGCTTATAGCTAGTGACTTACAATTTAGACTTAAGTAGGTATAACTAGAATATAAACCGAACACATATATTAATCTAATACGTATTTAAAACTAATATATATTTATGACCAAGTGCATATTTTATACACAATACTGCAAATTAACCTTGTGAAAAATATATCGTGAAATAATGTTAGATGATTTATTACCCACCTCCATTTTCTTCAATTCCACTTTTTTAAACTTAATTTGTAGGCTTTCTCAGTTTTTTTTTTTAATAAATTCCTCATACAAATTTAAAAAAAGATGTTTTTATTTCTAATTCCCTACATTTTCCACAGTGTACTAAAGTAGTTAGAATGTACAACAAATGATCATGAATACATGATATATATATATACTCGTATATGTAGGCGTGGCGGAATATCTATCTGTGTACAACGAAAATTCCTGTCGTCTGGTCACCCGTCACCCGTCACCGATGTCCAGTTATCCAGCGGCCTATGCATCTGGTTCAATTAGGCTCCGTTCAGACCATTCAGTCTCATAGCGTGTTGCAATTTATTACTTGGATCGATTTGGTATGTGATGGCGATTTTTACGAACGGTTATTGCCTATGGATATAAAAAAATCTGAAAATGATAAAAGGCGGTTAAGCTACCTACTTATAGTGCAGTGATCCACGACCTTTTTAGCCGGAGGGTCAATTTATCAATTTTCAATGTTTGCAGGCCGCAGGGGGGTGGGGTACCTACACCTAGAAATGCTTAAATTTGCAGTCGGAGGCGTCGCTAGCGTAGATCTTTTATATGAATACAGTACAAATGGCTCACTGTCCGGAGGTAGTAACTATATATCTATGTTCTATGTTTATCATTTGACTATTGACTTGACTTGACGTTATTTTTTAGTATTCTATATATTCCTGATGAAGAAAGGATCACTTTCGAAACATGTAGATGTGTGTATATTAATAAAGTGGCGAGTATAAAGTAATTTTTAATTCATTTATTAACTATATACATCTATTATAAACCGAACATTTTACCATTGTAGGAACCTACCTAAAATATCGCATATCTAATTAATATCTTAATGGTAAATCTTTAGGTGCCGTATAAAAAATTATTTTAAATAATATATATTTATATGTCAGGGTTTTCAAATAAAATTTCGTCCGGTAACCTTTTTGTATTTAGTAAAATGGTAACCGGAAAAAGCATTACAGAACGCTCACAATAGGTTCACAGGCAAAAAAATTCATCTCCGTGTCAAGTCAATAAATGTGTGAAATTTTAAAGACCGTGTACTCGTATATAAATGCTTGCAATTTTGGGCGGCTGAATCAAAGTATTGAAAACAGACGTATTGAAGTTTCGTCGAGGCACCCTTTTGTATTTTTTTTAAATGGAAAGGAAGCCGCCAAGCATTTTGATCACAGCACCCGTAAACTCGAATGGTTGCTGCTTCTAAAGATCTATCAAAACTCACTTTACTTCTGTTTTCAGCAACAACATGTGTTTTTTTATCGTGATCTATAAAACGGAACTTATTTAAAATATGATTTTTACAAATAATTTTAAATAAAAAAGTTAAGTCTGTTATTTTTCTTCTGTTTTCTAGAGTATGTATTTTGAGTGTATTTAGCAAGAATGTATAGTTTATGTGTTGTATTGGTATGTGTAGTTTGAAGTTAATAAAACGTAAAAATTTGTGCTGCACGCGTTCAATATTTTTTATATGAATGAGATAGTATGGGGACCACACTATTGAATTGTATTCTAATATGCTGCGCACTAATGACAAATATACGATTTTTATAACTTCCAGCGAATCAAAGTCTTTGATAGTTCTAATTATAAATCCCAATGTCTTCATACCTTTATTAGTTATTTGTTGTATATGATTTACAAAATTTAATTGTGTATCAAACAAAACTCCGAGATCACTAATTTCGTTCACTTTTTCCAAGATTTTGTTATCTATAGCGTAGTTAAATGATAACGGGGTTTTGATTCGACAAATTATCAGTGTCTTGCATTCATCAACGTTGAGAAATAAGTTATTAGCGATACACCAATTATGTCATTTATCGATGTTTAACTGTAAGATTATGCAGTCGCTAATATTGGATATTTCTTTGTATAGTTTAATATCATCTGCAAAAAGTAGAACTTCTACATCGTCGAAACAAGTTATTATGTCATTAATGAATATTAGGAATAGAATGGGACCGAGATGACTTCCTTGCGGTAGACCACTAGTTGCATTAATTAAGTACCTTAGATTATAAAGACTTAATTTTGACGAACAAGATTCTGTTAGATAAGTAACTTGAGAACCAATTCAACATGTTGCCTCTCAGTCCTAGTGCATATAATTTACTAAGTAATAATTTATGGGATACTTTATCGAAAGCTTTTGAAAAGTCTGTATAGATACTGTCAACTTGTTTTTTATTCGTGAAGGATTCCGTAATATAGTTTTGGTAAAGTAATAGATTAGTAGTAGTTGATCTTCCACTGACGAACCCGTGTTGTTTTTTTATTAATTACTTCGAGTATTGATGGATAAATTAAGTCGAGAACAAGGGATTCAAAAAATTTTGGGAGTGCTGATTGTATACATATAGGACGATAGTTTTTTATGTCTGTGTCATCACCTTTTTTGAAAATTGGGGTAATATAACTAGATTTCCATCGAGTTGAAAATTGTCCAGAAGAAACTAAATGGTTAAATAATATGGTAAGTGGACTTGATATTGTAGATGCGCATGTTATCTGGGTCTGCAGATTTGTTGGGGGCAAGGGAAAGTATTTTATTTAGGCAGGATTCCCGTGTGATGTGGTAGTTCTGTAAATGTAACGTGTTATGATGGTATTTTATTTTCAGATATTTCGTCTTCGTATATCCTTTGGAAATGATCCGCAAACAAATTAACAATGTCGATGGTGCTATTGGCTATTAGCTATTTTGCCATCATAGTGCATCGTAGGGGGGTAGTCTGAGCCTTCATTGAGCAGTAATATAAAGTCCGTGGAGAACCAAATTGGATATGTTCTGTGTTTTGGTGCATACGATGGTACATAAGATTTTACGTTGTTGGAAAATGTTTGATAAAGTTTTTGTAAGGTTTCTTCGATATCACTATCATCACCTGAATCTCCAATTGAATTTGGAGTTCCCCAAGGTTCCGTCCTGGGTCCCATTCTCTTTATTTTGTATACAAATCGTCTTGAACGCCTCATTCACTCGGCTGGCTTTGAATCACAGGGCTATGCGGATGATCGTATAATTTTCAAGTTTTGTTCTCCGGATGAAAAACACATCTTAAAAAATGAGGTTGTTGACTTTATCGACACAGTATCAAGTTGGATGTCTGTTAATAAACTTAAACTTAACCCTACCAAAACAGAGTTCATCTGGATATCTTCTCCCGGAAGGCAGGACCTTCTTGATTTCAGTCCGATTCAAATTCAGGGCACTGATATCATTCCTTCTAAAGAAATTAAATTTCTTGGTTTCACTATCGACAGTTGTCTATCTCTTGAGTCGCAAATCTCAAAGGCGGTAAGTTCTGGCTTTTTCCATCTTAGACAGATAAAATCAATCAGTAGATGCCTTCCCACTGATGCAGCTAAAACACTAATAAATTCTTTTGTTGTCTCACGTATGGACTACTGTAATAGTGCATATGCTGGTCTCCCCCAGAAACAACTCAATAGGATCCAGTCTGTCTTCAATGCTGCGGCGAGAATTATATATAGTGAGCCTAAATATTGTCACATAACTCCACTTCTAAGGGATCGCCTTCATTGGCTTCGATGCCCTGAAAGAATAGAATTCAAGATTTGCTTAACAACCTTCAAAGCACTCCACGGAAAGGCACCAGCCTATATATCTGAACTCTGTGTCCGACAAAACCCAGGTGATAGACAGCTTTCTTTGAGGTCAGCAGATTTGAATGCTGCTAACCGATTAGTTGAACCCTCTCGGTCAAATAAACCCGTGTACTATGATCGCGCTTTTTGTATATCGGGCCCGGTCATCTGGAATAAGCTTCCCCCAAATATTGCTAACATTCAGAATTTAGCAGAGTTCAAACGGTATTGAAAACAAAATTATTCAAAAAATCCTATCCGACATAAAACATAAATTCATGTACGTAGAAACATAATTTCAGGACATTTTTTCTTTCTTTTTCTTTTTCTTTTTCTTTCAATCCTCCATAGCTTATTTAGTTGCGGTTTTCTCTCCTTGTTATTTAATTCCATTAGTATTCAGTGAAAAACCATGTATATAATGTCATATAATTTTCTCTTGTTATTTGTACCTACTACATATTTGATTATTTACACCCTAGTTTCTATTGTTATTTTATAATACCTGCTCATGAATATTGTATGTCATAGTATTAATTTGCATATTGTATATATATTATAATAACAGATATACTATGTAGTATATCTGTTATTTTACAATTAGGTTAGGTTAGTTAGTGTAAAGCGCACTTGAGGTGAACCTTCACAAAACTGCGCTATAGAAATTAACTCTTATTATTATTATTATTATCAGTCAAGAAAGTCCAATCAGTATTACTGAACTGGTAATTAATAGAATCGTAATCGGCGTTTTTGAAGTTGAGTGTTTGTTTCAATGTGGGTTTGTATATGTACATATTAACTGTAATGTGTAGGGGAGGATGATGACTATCCACCGATATGAGCGGATCGTATGACTTTTCAACACACAGTTTAGAACAGTTAGAGAGAGCTAGATCTAAAATGCGGTCACATGTATTGTACACAAAATTATGTTGATGTAAATTCAAATAGTTTATCGTATCTATCACTTCACGCGCTGGGTCATTACAACTTTCATTTATAATATAGCCATTGGCACTAAAATTCCATTTCAAATTGGGAAGATTGTAATCACCGACGATAATAATTTTAGATGTAGGATCTTTTGAAATGAGAAATTCAATGTCGTCACAGTGTTCCTTGTAAGTTTGAATATAAGAGTTTGGCGGTATGTATATAGTTCCAATGATGATTTTTTCCATGGGGGTAATAATTTGCACAAATAATTGCTCCAGCGAGCTATTCTTTGTGCTTAGTTTTTTCACCTTTTTTTCCTTTCCAAGTTTCCTTCCAAGTTCTGATAGCAACCAAGTTTCCTTGGTTGCTATCAGAACTCCGCCTCCTCTTGATTTGGTACTAGATTTTGAGTTTCTGTCGCACCGAAATATCTTGTGGTTCGTAAAACCAAGTTCTGGAGACTTTATTTCTGCGACGAGCCACGTTTCAGTAAGGATGAATATATCATGTCTGTGTAAAGGTGCTGCTGTTTTAAGATCATGTAGTTTCGTACGAAGTCCTCTTGTATTTTGGTAGTAGATTTTTATTTTTTCAGGGCATTTGGTCCGGCATTTTCGGCTACTTGGGCAGCATTCATTAATGGGATTAGGTTTTTTGAGACATTTTTTATTATCGATGGTTTGTTATTAATAAATTTTATTGTCAGTTCTACTTCCCCTTCCAGGGTACGGTTTGCCAGGGATTGTCTGAGATCATAAAGATATTGCCTTTGTAACGGAGTTTGGTCGGAAAAAAAATTATATTCAGTGTTTGACAATGTTATGTTTTTTCTACGCAATATATTTAAGACTTGCGACGGATTGTTGAGAATAGCTTTCAGTGGTCTGATTTTATTTGGTTTTACCACGCCAATGCGGAAAACGTTTACAGAGTTTTCGACAAGCGTGTTGTCGATTTTGTAAAGTATTTTTATTATTTCCAGTTTGTCCTGATTTACTCGGTCCAATTGATTCACCAATGTGCTTTCGGGTACATTTGTAATGATTAAATTGTTTGCACTCACCTTTCTTTCCTCTAACTCGTCGGCTGCTTCGCACATTTGAGCTATTTGTACCCCATGATTGGCATTATTTGGCAGGGACTGGGACGGAGGCTGGAGCGGCTGGTTCTCTGAGATACGTTGATACGTCTTAAGTTCACCTTCTAAAAAGGCCATTTTAGCTGCAACTAGGCTTATATTTCCCAGTAGTTCCGAGAGTTTAGGTGTCATTTTTCCCATTTGTTCTTTGTTGAATTTGTTGGTTGGATCCATTATAGTAGTATTTAAAGTATGTATAATATTATTTGCCAAAGTGATAAAAG
Organism: Halesus radiatus; assembly: GCA_022606495.2. Taxonomy (NCBI): domain Eukaryota; kingdom Metazoa; phylum Arthropoda; class Insecta; order Trichoptera; family Limnephilidae; genus Halesus; species Halesus radiatus. Next base: position 77,442 of record JAHDVE020007604.1, read on the forward strand.
AATAGGTATCACAGGTGTATTTCTGCGAGATGTTGTCGGAAAAGGTTTAGTGGCCCTTCGTCGTGTAGGCGGACTAATGTTCGATGCTTGCAAGTCGTAACACACACACTAACAGTGTTCGGACTGAGTGATCGGCGAGTTATCAATTATTTTGACAGTAAATCAGATTTTAAAATTTAGATTTAGGTTCACACTGAGATATCTCTAAACTTCTTTATTGCACTGATAATGTAATTGCACGTATGTTATAGTATTATTTTTACACAAATATGTGAAAAATATTTATTTATATTGTTTTAAACGGGAGTGAATTTAATAGCGGTATTCTGTACAGCGGTGTTGTTGTTGTATTATTCTTAATAAATAAATGTGTAACCTAGACGTTATAAATAATATCTTACTTCATTTTTATTTTATTTATCATTTTTATTATGAAACTTGATATAATATTATTGGAATAACTTATTGAAGCTTGTGTACTCGTATACTCGTACACCTCACAGGTTTATAAGATATATTTATAGAATATTATTGGAATAACTTATTGAAGCTTGTGTACTCGTATACTCGTACGCCTCACAGGTTTATAAGCTTCTATAATTTATTCCAATGAAATTTAATATTAATTCTTATAAGACTTATAGAAAAGGTAAATAGATAGCAACTATGCTTTAGCTATAACAAGCTATGCTTTAGCACAATCAATTCTACAATATGGAATAATTGCCTCGCGAGGAGCGTATAAAACAAGCTATGCTTTAGCACAATCAATTCTACAACATGGAATAATTGCCTCCCGAGGACCGTGTAAAACAAGCTCCGTTGGAAATAGTGCAAAGAAGACTGATTAAAATAATTTAAAAAAAAAACATCTGATGTTTCAACCCGTGATTTATTCAACAAATTTGAAGTCATAGATTTAAATATAATATTAAGAAAATTCATAACTTCAAATCCATAAAGAAAACCTAAAATTAGAGTCATTGAGCACCAGGCCGAGAACCGCAGGACAAATAGTAAACCATAACAGCTCAACACCATTACACTTATTCAGCGATACAATGTTTTAACGAACTTCCTAAATAAATTCAAGCTGAAACAAATTATGATTTTTTTAAGAAAACACTTAAAATACATTTTACAAGAAACTAACTTTAGGTGTATATTATAAGCTCAATTGAAAAAATGTATTTATACTCGTACATACATTATATAGATATATTTTATTTCTATACTTTTCCTTTTAATTATTATTTTTTTAAATTCGTGCATGGACACCAGAATATCATGTTCATGGTAGTACTCTTGATATTAATTATATGTATAACAAACCATAATAGTACTCCCTCTCTAAACACGAGAATTTCTCAATAAGGAACTCCAGTGAAAAATATAATGGGTTTAAAAATATATATTCCTATAGATCAGCAGATGCCGATTCTGAATATATAACTTTCATTGTATATAATTATACCTAGATTTTATAAATCGTTATATAAAAGTGAATTAAAAACCGTACCATCAAAACACCATGTTCTGTTAGTACCACTGCTTCTGACGTCACATATGCAGTTTTCGAGCCCAACTTATAACTAGATAAGGTTTTTTCCGCTTTTTATAATCTATGGCTTATAATTTCACTGTTTTCGTGTTCATTTTGCTCGAAAATAATTATGTTTGTTTATTGCGACTACTTGAGGGTTTTTGCTTGAAAATTCATAACAATTTTAACGAATTTGTCTACTTAATAATCTATACCGCTTGCACAAAACAACAACGTCATTTGCACTTTGGTGATTATTTATTCAGTTATTTTGAAAGTGGAGGATTTCTAATGATACCTCAAACCTATTATTTCTTACAATGCATAATATATTTATTTTTATTTCAAGCCATTAAAGTTCAAAACTATTTAATTTATTCAACCTATTTATGTTAATACCTGTCTACTGCTGTCACCGGCTGTTTGTCAAGTTCACAAATGCGCATGCGTAGAACACTGATGGAAGAATATTAACGCAAGTGATTCTGATTTACCTTTCATACATAATTTAAAGCATTAAAGGACTTCAAAGACTTTCTTTGGACGCTGATAAATTGTTAATTATTTGCGGATATGAATGTATTTTTGCACTTTGGTACAATGCACCTACAATAGTAACGAGACGCTGATATTCTACAATGATTCCTTCAATTAAAAGCAGTTAAATTTGAGTATAAAGTTCTCGAAGTTTTGTATGGAATCCATATAATATCGATTACCGCCTATTGAATCGCTAATCCGACTGCTCGTGTGACGTCACACCCAACAAGCCAAAGATTTCGTGCGTTTTGGTGGGCTTTAAAAAATTGAAACTTTAGCAATTATTTTAACCATGAAAACGAACTTAAAAAAAAAAATTAATTAAGCAGAAAATTAAGTTAGGATGTCAACATTAATAAAAAAAATAATAAAAATCGACTGGAGTTCCTTATTAGGGAGGTATTAATTATAATAAAGAAAATAAAAGGATTATATAAATAAATAGAAATACATAGAGTACTTTTAGTACCATATAAAGAATGTTAAATATAATAAATATCTTTTTAAAGATATGTTTGTTCCAAAATGGGTGACCTTTGCCCCCAGCCGTTGAAATCGTACTCAGAGTAAGTATTAATTCCGACGTCAGTGGATGATCTTTAGTCAGTGTCAGAACCAGTACAACCAGCAGCTGACTGTACTCGGCACTCTGCAGTACCTGATTCTGATAGTGTAAAGGCGATCACAACACAAAGTGCTTCGGTCATTTCCGCTATTCCTTCGTGACCGCTTCACTTCCATCCATCCGGAGGTTCGCACTCCGCACAGCCTGCTCATCAACTACTGACACTACTCCCACTGACTAGCGCCTAGTGACAACCGCCCTATCTGTATCCGATGCTAGATGCTAGCTTGGTTGGATGTTGGATCAGCAGTGTTGAATCGTCTGTCATTGTTAAAACACTTATAGTTTGAACTCAGCGCACGCACAATGTGATTAGATTCGCCGACTTTTACATAAAACAGTGTAAACAAAATACTTCCATAATTTTGTGTAACTTTTTTTGAAAACCTTATTTCGTCTGATCGTATTTTTGGTTCAGTGGTCGTCTCGCTTCGGCTTGTGAAAGGTCTTCGATCGTATTTATGGGCGATTTGTCGAACAATGGACACTTTTAAATCTTGAGTGATTAATGTATTCAATTTCGTTGTTGAGTCTAGCTGCAGGTACAGGCTGATACAAAGTCAGTTCAAATATAAAACGATATCTCTAAAAATCTATCTAAAAGTTATTTGGCCATTTAATTTAATATTTATCTATAGATAATAAATAAATGTGATATTTGAGGGTTCAGCAATTTTAAAAAATCATTTGATCAAATATATATATATATATTTTTAACTTCTTTGTCATTTTGTGCATTTCCTTACTGGAAAGCTATCATATTCGTCAAGACTATTTTTTTTCAGATTGCACATAGGAATAGTAATGGTTAGACAGAACAATAATACGTTGGTAATTGTATAAACTTATATAATACTAATTATAATAATTTCTGCAAAAGATTGGTATTAACTTTGTGGAGTCATTATTAATAATTTAATTACAAATGACTTTGTAATCACCACTTTATTAATATATACATATCAACATGTTTCGAAAGCGATCAGGAATAATTATCATTGAGTATTCTGTATACACCTGATAAGGAATGCTTCGCTTCAATTGTATTCATTCTTACATAGCAGTTAGCTGTAAAGTACCATGTGATCCACGCGTAACACTGTACCGAGTTGTTCTCACGATCCACTCGGTACGCAAATGCAAATGTAAATGTAACAAATTGCGTTGATAATGATGACGTGACTAAATAATTAATTGAGATAAATCTTCCCAGGAGCCATTACACAAATTTCCACATTTTAAAAACATTCTTCAGTATTTTTTTCTTCGGCCGAACCTAATTATTAACTTAACGAATTGTCTCTGTAAATAACGCAAACTTAGGATTTCCGGATTACAGTATTGGATAAACGAGTCAATCATCCATGTACTGGTAATACGAAAAGTTACGCCATTTTTTGTCTAAATTGTCAAAAATAACAACACGGATTGGACAAAAACCTGATCTTAGTTTCAAGTAAAATTAGTGAAGTTTTTTAACTCAGTTCTAAGTGGGATTCTGTGTGTCGTAATCGCCTCGTGATTCTTTAGCTATTCGTGACTACTGACTAAGTGAGGATTGTTGAACCGATGGTAAACCTGGCGATCCATGACTAGTCGCAAGTCCAACAGGAGCGGGGATGGGCGGCACAGGTCTCCGAGCGGCGGGCGCCCGCCCTCTCACCACAAGCACGCTTCTCGACCCCGACACAGGGTAATTAATACTTTTCATTATAAGAACATATCGTATCTCAACATTGTAGTTTATTTTCATGTTTAGCACTAAATGAGAAAATCGAGCAGAAGTTAAGAATACTAATTTTAAAAACTCGTGTTTCCTGAGACTCTTTTGTGAGTCCATTACAAAATAAATAAATAAATTCTATCAGAAAGAAAAACTAAAATACTTATATACCTCAATGTAAAATACGCACATCATTGGCGTTACATTCCTGGGAGATTCAGGAAAACCCTCCACTGTTTCCTTTCACTTCCTCATGCCTAAGGTTATGGTATTGGTCTCTACAGTCCACGTTTCTTGCTTCGTGTACCAATGATTTTTTTTTTTTTTTTAACATTAATCAATTTTTTATTTAAAAGAAGGAGTGCATGCAAGGTTGTGGTATTGGCTGACGGCCTCCATGGTCGAGGGGTAAGGCTCTCGACTACGAATCCGAAGGTCGCGGGTTCAAATCCCGGCGTGCGCAAGTAATTTTTATTTAATTAATTTGTGTTGTTTCACAATTAATTCATCTAAAAATAATATATGGTATATTTGCGCACGTTCCAGAGTGGAAGATACTCTCAGTATCGCCCTGGTGAAAGACCACCATTCAGAATTGAAACGTTGCTTGAAATGGCTTTTAGCCGTGTTTGGTGACCAGATGTGAATAGCCAGGTATTTCCCCTTTTCACCACCTTCCTCTTCCCCTTTCTCCTTCCCCTCCCCAATACCTACAGCCTCACAACATTCCCCAATTGGGAATGCCATAGTCTCACTGGCTCCAGACGGTTGGGAGCAGTTTGGGACTCTTGTGTGGTATTCATATAAAAAAAAAAAAAAAATTGGCCTCCACACTCCACGTTTCTTGTAACGTGTCCCAATGTCTTTTTAAAAAATAATTTTTTTTACGTAAATCAAATTTAATTTAAAAGTAGGGGTCTTAGAAATTAAATTTACTTGAACAGTTAGAAATTAATAAACGAACGAACGAACAATCCTAATAAAACATTAATTAATAAAGTAAGCAAAATTATACATTCACCCCTTCTCAGTATGTTCACATTATCAAAACAATATAACACATTTAAATAAATCAATTAAAAAAAATTATAATTTAAATACGGGGAAATACATTATAAATGTAAAAACCTCACAGAATAGAGAATTTTAATTATTTTCTAACTAAATCGGTCTTACCGATAATAAATCATTATTTTAAAAAACCAGTCCAAATAGAATGGAGTGGGAATAAATAAAATCATATAAATAAATCCTCACATTGTGGATTAACCGCAGTGTGAAAATGGCATTGAACAATAATACAACTAATGATACTTGCAGAACTTAATAATAACATTATTAAATAAATTTGATTTTCATTAAATTTAGAAAGAATTAAATGGAGTTCTGCGAATTAAACACAAAAACAATTAATCCCACTGTCTTGCCCGACAGAGCTATCCCAATTTAATAAATCAAACTTTGACTACCCAAATATATATATTTATTATTTTTTTTAAATCTTAAATATTCCTTTGTATTTTAGAGGTCCAAGTTGGATGCTGATAATTATTCAGGCAGTCAACAACATCGAGAGTCACCTGACTCAGCACCGAGATATGTGCCATTGGGAAACTGATGAAGGGGACATTCTTCTTCGATTTGTTATGTAGTTTGTATTTGTCCACATTCGCATAATTCAGAGTCATTTAGGTCCTATTTGGGCATCATTATCGCAAATGTCACGTCACGATGTTCACGTGACAAATAAATGATCATTATATAATCTCTATATATAAAAATGAATGTTTGTCTGTCCTCGATTTTCTCGAAGATTACTCTACCGATTTCGCTTAAAATATCACAGTTTGTTCTTATTAGTGCCGGGAAGGTTTAGAGAATAGTTTGAATGAAATCCAAATATAAAACTGTTACTATAACCTTTTAAAATTAGTATGAAAAACATGGAATCCGCCATGTTGTATTGAGGTTAGCCCATAGATATACCATTCTGGTTAGCCACAGATTACATATTCAAAAGAAGGTTTGTTTTGGTAGAATATTTTCAAAATCTAAAACACAAGTAAGTACCTGTTTAAGAACTTCATTATTTAGATATATTTTGAAAAAAAAAAACAAATGTTTGAAATGAAATAAATTTTTCAAATTAATGTTTCTTCATTTAGATATAGTAATAGTCGTCATAAGGCATTAATTTCGCTGTAAAATCAATGATGGCACCCAAACAACAAGCAAGAATTCACAACTTCATAACTTTATTTAAAAAATATATAATAATCCCGAGCAAGGTCGCGTACAGATCAGCTAGTGTATAATATAATTATGTATCTATCACTGACGTCTTGTATAGGCTACCGGAATCCTATATAATATTGTACAACGTCAAGTGAAGATTATTAATGTCTCTCTTGTGGCTAATTTCCTACGGCTGCTTTGTACTACCTCCCCAGGTGACTATCACTCCCCTCGGGCGAGTCGCCATTAATATTGATTGCCGCGGCATTCCTCCCAGTCTCTCTTGTGGCTAATTTCCTACGGCTGCTTTGTACTACCTCCCCAGGTGACTATCACTCCCCTCGGGCAAGTCGCCATTAATATTGATTGCCGCGGCATTCCTCCCAGTCTCTCTTGTGGCTAATTTCCTACGGCTGCTTTGTACTACCTGCCCAGGTGACTATCACTTCCCTCGGGCGAGTCACCATTATGATTGGTTGCCGCGGCATTCCTCCCAGTCTCTCTTGTGGCTAATTTCCTACGGCTGCTTTGTACTACCTCCCCAGGTGACTATCACTCCCCTCGGGCGAGTCACCATTATGATTGGTTGCCGCGGCATTCCTTCCAGTCTCTCTTGTGGCTAATTTCCTACGGCTGCTTTGTACTACCTCCCCAGGTGACTATCACTTCCCTCGGGCGAGTCACCATTATGATTGGTTGCCGCGGCATTCCTCCCAGTCTCTCTTGTGGCTAATTTCCTACGGCTGCTTTGTACTACCTCCCCAGGTGACTATCACTCCCCTCGGGCGAGTCGCCATTAATATTGATTGCCGCGGCATTCCTCCCAGTCTCTCTTGTGGCTAATTTCCTACGGCTGCTTTGTACTACCTCCCCAGGTGACTATCACTTCCCTCGGGCGAGTCACCATTATGATTGGTTGCCGCGGCATTCCTCCCAGTCTCTCTTGTGGCTAATTTCCTACGGCTGCTTTGTACTACCTCCCCAGGTGACTATCACTCCCCTCGGGCGAGTCACCATTATGATTGGTTGCCGCGGCATTCCTTCCAGTCTCTCTTGTGGCTAATTTCCTACGGCTGCTTTGTACTACCTCCCCAGGTGACTATCACTTCCCTCGGGCGAGTCACCATTATGATTGGTTGCCGCGGCATTCCTCCCAGTCTCCAGTCTCAAGTTCCCTCTCCACTGACAAGTGAATAGGTGTAGTCATACTTACACCTCCCCGTCTCCTCGGAATGTCTACGGAATTAGACTACTCAGTACGTACAATCTTTCTACTCACCAGCCTTACCACTCTGAAATTATATCTATGTTGCCTGCTTGTCCAACTGTTTTATATTAAAATGATAATAATGTGTGATCACCTGAAAAATGAGTTTGTTTTGCGTTTATACGATTTGAATAAATACCTTTATTCTGTTAAGTTACAAAGACATTGGCAGTGATAGTTGTTTTGGTTTTTATATATCGTATTGTAAAATGTTTGTGTACAGTGCCAGGGAACATCGCTCCCTCTTCCTGCCTCAACTGTGGTTAGAGGTGCATAAATGTGGAGATAATCTTCTCTACCCGGTGGGCAGGTTGTCTATTGCTACCGTATGGCTAGCGGCACTTGCTGATGGCAATCTTATATTTAAGCCCGCTCACTAATGTAATGGTATAAGATAGAATCTGGGCGGAGACGGAGGGGGCTGTGGGGGTATGGTACGTATATTAATTAGTATTATTGTTATTTCTTTGCCTTGTGTGACCATTCACTACAACCACGAAAGGGTATTTTTCCAACACAGAAGGCGCTATCGGTGAAATCACTATTTAGTTTCATGTATACTATGAATCGGTTTACATTATGAAAGCAAAAATATGCCAAGGATAAATTGAACCTGTTCCTAGAAACTCCCTTGGTAAGAATTAAAATTAATTTCTTAATTTCGTTGTAAAAAATATAAGCGTAAACTACTAAAAAAAAAAAATTTCAATAGAAAATTTGAATGCACGTAAAAAACAAGTTTCTAAAATTCTGCTTTATAGCTAAGATTATTTTCGAAAGATTCCCTTCAAACATTTTTTTTATATTTTACAAAATTCTTCACATTATTTCTTCAAAATTCTTCACTTATTATAAATAAAAACACTCTTTTTGCGCTAACAAACATTTCTAGAGTCCGCTTTATCTTATTCTCCCGAGCGAATTGTATGCCTATTACCTATATCGGTGGACACGAGACACAGCTCGTAGTAATACTCTGGCTTGTAAATTCCTCTTATTCTCCCGAGCGAATTGTATGCCTATTACCTATATCGGTGGACACGTGACACAGCTCGTAGTAATACTCTGGCTTGTATATTCCTCTTATTCTTCCGAGCGAATTGTATGCCTGTTACCTATATCGGTGGACACGAGACACAGCTCGTAGTAATACTCTGGCTTGTATATTCCTCTTATTCTCCCGAGCGAATTGTATGCCTATTACCTATATCGGTGGACACGAGACAGCTCGTAGTAATACTCTGGCTTGTATATTCCTCTTATTCTCCCGAGCGAATTGTATACCTATTACCTATATCGGTAGACACGAGACACAGCTCGTAGTAATACTCTGGCTTGTATATTCCTCTTATTCTCCCGAGCGAATTGTATGCCTATTACCTATATCGGTGGACACGAGACACAGCTCGTAGTAATACTCTGGCTTGTATATTCCTCTTATTCTCCCGAGCGAATTGTATACCTATTACCTATATCGGTGGACACGAGACACAGCTCGTAGTAATACTCTGGCTTGTATATTCCTCTTATTCTCCCGAGCGAATTGTATGCCTATTACCTATATCGGTGGACACGAGACACAGCTCGTAGTAATACTCTGGCTTGTATATTCCTCTTATTTTCCCGAGCGAATTGTATGCCTATTACCTATATCGGTGGACACAAGACACAGCTCGTAGTAATACTCTGGCTTGTATATTCCTCTTACGAAAACGTATGTGTTGTAAACATTTTGGTGGATTCTATCAATTTTGTGACATAATTTAAATGTAGCTTTGTTCGCAAACAGCCCTTCATCCGACCACCAGACACCAGGCACCAGGCACCAGCCACCAGCCACCCGGCACCAGGGAGCTCAACACGCTCAAGTGACACACTTTAAACGTTGTGCATTGAATGTAATGTTTTTTCACCTGATATGTTGGATTAAAGGAAAAAAATCAGTTAATCATTTACACCCGACTGATTTTTGGATATTGCCTGCCAAGTGGAGCGGCAAACTTGGAACGTTTTGCAATTTATCAACGGTTTTAGTAAATAATTTCTTCAAAAGTTTGGTATTCACTTTGTGGCGTCATTATTAACAAATTAATTAAAAATTACTTTGTATTCACCACTTTATTAATATATACATATCAACATGATTCGAAAGCGATCTTTTCATCGTCAGGAATATACACAAATACTAAAAAATAATAATGTAAAGTTTAGACAAATGATAAACATAGAACACAATAGTAAGACAAATTATAAACATAAACAAACATTGATTAAAATTTAAGTGAGTAATTAATCAAAAATGTTAATAAAAAATATTATAAATCATTGAATAACAAATTTATATTAGAAATTTTAAAAAATATGTACTTTTAATAATCAATATTAATATGAAAATAAATTCAAGAGATAGCTATTTAAAAAAATGATTATCAATTATACTTAATTGGCTATTAACGCTTTTTCTAATTTCAAATTTGTCCAATTATAAACCGGTTGTATTTGTATGTAAAATTTTTAAACTTTTATATCAAAAGAAAGATTTGTTTCCAGAATATGGTTGGCAAATTTAGAATAATGATTATTATTTAAACATCTTAGTTGTTCCTTAACTCTAATATAAAAAAAATCTTGAACTCTTTCCTATGCAAAAAACTTGCAATAGTTACAATTAAAAAAAAACATTTACTATGTTTTATTAAATGTATTCGTCAATCATTAAGTCGACGTAAAAAAAGAGAATCGACTCATCCACACATGACAGACAAATTGATTTTTTCCCATTCATTTGTTTGTCTGAAGTATGTCAATCGTTATTTTATTCCCATTGAATATATCAGATAATAGATGCCTGTGATGCGTTATTTTGTAGGTTACCGACTATTCGTACGAATCAAATAACCGTGATTGTGAAATCCTACTGTAGAATCTACAATTATTTATATAAACCCCTCGTGTAATGGACGCTATTGTGACGGACAATGTGATGGCATTGTTTTGATCAGAAAGGGCTTTTGTAAAAGTCCACAAATAATCGAAATCAAAACCGTAAAGTGAGCTTGGTATGTCATTCGTTTGAAATAAAGGTCACTTTTCTTTGAAAGAACTAGCACTAATTTAATGCTGAAATGTTGGGTGACTTGCGACATAGAAAAGTTTTGCTCTGATTTCATTTTGAGTTCTATTTTTAAATTTTTCTGACAAGGAACTCCAGCGAAAAATATATATTCATATAGATCAACTGACGCCGATTTTGGATATACAACTTTTATATATAAGTAGAAGTTATAAATCATTATTCCAAAGTGAATATTAATTAGTGATGGGCCGAGTACCGAGTACTCGTTTAATACTCGGTACCCGCCGTATTCGGCGTTTTTTTATTACTCGTACTCGGCCGAATAACTCGGTTTAAATGACAAGTATACTCGGTTTAACTAAAGTAATGTAATATTTTGGGAAATATAATGAAAACAGGAGGATTAAAACGTTCCGTTTATTAAAACTGAATGTAAACAATTAATATTTAAAATTTAGCAAAGGAAAGTTGTGATGTAAGAATACAAGACTCTCCGCACGTTCTGGTAACAGCCTGTTCCCTTTTTCTTCATAGACGTTACCTGCTTCTGAAAATAAACGTTCGCTATACACAGTGCTTGCAGGTGCACATACAAACACTATTGCTAAATGTGCTATCCCTGGATATCTTGTTTTATGTCTTGCCCACCACTCGAAAGGACTCTTATATTTTAACAACAATCCTTCGTTTACATATCAATCCAATTCTAGAGCGATGGGACTTTTAGGATCATCGCGCTCCGGTGGCTGGGTAGAAGCAAGTTCTTCGAAGCAATTCCAAAATGATGCATGAGCATCTCGTGATTGTCTTAATTGGTTAAGGTTAGAATTAGATTCGTTTTCTTCACTGCTGCTGGCACTCTCTGTAACGTCGCTTCTTTCAATAGATTCTAAAAATAGGATCTTCCTGATCAATTCACATTTATCTGGATTAAAAAATCTCATTCTGAATCTGGGGTCCAGTAAAGTAGCCAAACAGTAATATTTATCACCCTTTAAGCCATGGAAGCGATCCTGAACTTCCTCCTTAAGCATTTGTTGCATATCTGCTATGTTTGGGCAGATTTCACCGATTTTTTAAAATAAATATTTTAAAAGAGCATTGGTGTGGGGTATTACTTCTGAAATTGATGAGAATGTTGAGCTGGTAATTTTGGTGATTTCTTCGAACGGTTTGAGCAACGTTACACACTCTTCTAAAATTTCCCATTGACGTTCTGTCAACTGTTGAAGTTTGGCTGTACTCGGATTGTCTGATATATAGAGTGAAATTGCCCTTTTTTGCTCTACCAATCTTTCAATCATATAATATGTGCTGTTCCATCTTGTGGTAAAGTCCTGCACGAGTTTGTGTTCAGGCAGTTTAAGTTCTCTTTGTATTATGTCCAGCTTTCCTTTCGCCAATGCAGAATGATTAAAGTGCCCTACAATTCCTCTAGCTAAGGCAATAACGTCTTTTACATTTTGAACTTTCAGAGAAGCTTTATTATTATTAAGCATTTTGTTTTTATCTTCTTCAATCTCGTCGTAAAATTACCAAAATCGCGATCTTTTGCGTGAACTCATCTTTGATTGATTGAACCGACTTATTCGCCGAGTACTCGGTTTGGCAAACATCAAACCGAGTAAAACTCTTACTCGGTAACTCGGTAAAACTTGTACTCGGCGCATCTCTAATAAAAATCATCTCATCGAAACATCTTGTTATGTTGGTACCATTGCGTTTGGAACATCTGACGTCACGTGCGCATTCTGTTTTTTGATTAGTTTGAACATTTTTGTTTTTCGTTTTTGTTTTGTATTTTTTTAGTTTTGACGAAATTCAAATATAATTTGGGTGACTTTAAGCTCTCTGATTGTTGTTCAATATAAATAAAACTATTATTAACGAAATAAATTGGAGTATTCACGGGCAAATCAATTGTCAATATGGTCAATACTATTGTTAATCTTTGAGTTAAGTTTCTAAAAAGGTATGTAATTTTATAATACTCGTATAATATACAATTATGTACGGTAAAGCTCATCTTTGTTTTGGCATTTGACATTTTAATTTTAAAACTGATCAAAACCAACGGGCCATAGATTTGGTACGTTTTGGCCACCTTTGAAAAATTGAAACTTTGAAAATTATTTTAACTATTGCAACTAACTTTAGGAAAAAACGGAATGTATTGATATTTATGTTTGAACGTCATTATTAATATAAAAATTAAAAATGTTGTGCATTTCCTTATTACCAGGAATCATTTCATATACCAACCTAAACTTAGCAAAATGATTTCATGTATTACATAAGCACCGATGTTTTTGGGTTTTATTTTTATTTGTCGATTTTCATGTACGTTATTGTCGATATGTTTTGTTAATCAATCCTGCAAGTATTTAAATTTTTATTATTGTGAGAGATGTTTCACAGTTCGAGGCCATTTTCAAACTTCGGTTAATCCAAATTGCAACGACTTACATGATTTTATTTAATTTGGACGGTGTTTAAAATAATTATTTATATTTGCAGAACTTAATAATAAAATTATTAAATTAGATTTACTTTAAATTTCTAAAAAAATAAATGGGGTTTTACGAATTAATCACAAAAACAATTATTTATATGTTTTGTGTTCGAGTAAGCAAATGCAGATAGTGCATAGTTATCGTAAATTTAATTCGATACCATTGGTGGGCGTTTGAGAGATAGTAACAGTAATTGTTAAAAAAATGTGTCTTTGTATAGAACATAATAACGTATTTGTACAGCGCCCTTGAGGTGATTTCTCACAAAAACGGCGCTATATAAATCGTCCAAGTATTATTATTATTATGATACGCGACAGTCCCGTGGTAAGTGCCTCCGTCTCGAGGTTTGGGGTTAGGAAGTCACGCGTCAAGAACCTTTTTATAGTAAATAAACTGTTTTTACTCCATTGTATTTGATCGTCGATGTGTAGAATTAAAGCTGTCCAATTCAAGACATAACTTAACATTTAAAACTCCAGATTTAGTTCGTCGCCTGTTTCTTTATTCTGTCTAAATTAGCTACACAACTGAACAGCCAGATAACTCAATAATAATGGGATAATTTGTATAGCGCCGTTTTTGTGAAAAATCACCTCGAGGGCGCTTTGCAAATATTACTTCCTGTTCTTTATCTAATTATGTACAAATAGATACAGAAAAACATACTTACCTGCAGCTGGCAGGTCGCTTCAGATAAACACAGTTTGATTAGAAAATTTAAGCCTAGAGATAATATTATTTTTACAGTTACTATTTTATCCTCCTTTTCTATTGATGTTACATTTATTAGAAGATTGGTGGCACAAATGGATTTTGTATTTATTTGAAATATTTATAATTCTTAGGACTGGAGAATATTTATAAAATGACCGTAAGAAGTTTTTAATAGATTTTTTTTTGTTATTCTATAAGTGAATTTAGGTAAGCACTAACCGGCTAGCCTAGCTAAGAAGCAATTTACATGTGCATTTCATCAATTTATGGATATGATTTTCTGAACAGATGAGTTTTAAGTTTAGTTCTGAATTCTGTTGAGTCTTTGATCATTCTTAAGTCATGCGGCAGTTCATTCCAGGCTTTAGGTCCCGACACTCCGAAAGCACGATCACCGAACTTAGTATTAGGTGTGCGCTTTGGTTCCTACAACCTCCCGATAGCTGATGACGCTGCTGACCTAAGGGTGGACTGCCGTGAATTGGTATTTTCAGGAATACACAGTTCTGATAAGTAAACTGGAGCCATTCCGTTAAGTGACTTAAATACCATCCAGCAGAGCGTGAACTGGATTCTTTCAGGACATTTGAGCCAGTGGAGATTTTAGAGATGCTCTGAAATGTGAGAATATTTAGATACGCCGGTGATAAGTCTAGCTGCAGCGTTGAATACTGATTGCAATTTGTTAATTTGGTATTTGGAGAGACTTGCATATATTCCGTTGCAGTAATCTAGACGTGACACAACGTGTGAATTGACAAACAGTTTAGTAGCCTCTGTTGGCAGGTTTCTCCGTACTGCTTTTATTTGCCTCAATTGAAAGAACCCTGTACAGTTCTGTTTACTTGACTTTTAAGGCAAAAGTCTGCATCCAGATTGAGACCGAGTAATTTAACACACGTCCTCGGAGTAATCTCACTTCCTGAAATATTTATTGGTGAGTTATCAATGATATGCCGACGTCTGCTCGTGGCGGTCCCGAGAAACTCAGTCTTCGACGGATTCAGCTTCAATATATTTGAGGTCATCCAGCGAGCAATTGTTTCAAGACACTCAGCTATGCGAGTTTTTAGTCTATTTATTTCTTCTGGTAAGAAGTAAAAATAAACTTGCTGATCGTCAGTAATAGTACCTACATAGTATTATGAATAATTTCTTATGACTTCTAGTGTATTTAATAATCTTTGTGCTCCCATGCGGTGTGTGCCCCCATGCGGGTGGACTGCCGTGAACTGATATTTTCAGGAATACACAGTTCCGATAAGTAAGCCGTAGCCATTCCGTTAAGTGACTTAAATACCATCCAGCAGAGTTTGAACTGGATTCTTTCAGGACATTTGAGGCAGGGGAAATTTTTGCCTTGAAGATCTCGTCAAAAAGGTTCTATAAACCTCCTAAAATATGCAAATTGTAGGGCTAGATTACAAATGTGATTATCCGATGTGGTTGAAATTGCACCAACATTCACAGGGAAACCACGCATCCTGGATAATTCATTCCAACAAAGGGTCAGATAGGGTTGGGCGGGGCTAGTTGAACTAAGGTGCTTGTTGGGCCATGCAAATATTTTCAGAACCGAAAGGCTTAAGGCCGCCCAGGCGTTTTTAAGAAAACGTTTGGGAAGGGATCGAACAACTTTCCAAAAGGACGGCCAGACGACCGAACCTATCGACGCGGTGGCTTCAGTTAGTACTGGGTCCTAGTCGTTTGGTCGTCACCTGGCATTCATAACGGTACATGAGGATTTTGCGTCATTGCAAAGACGGTCAGCTGCTTTTTTGAAAATATATACCAAGGAATAGAGGTACCGAGTCAAGTAAAATTTATTTTAAATTGGTGATTATTTAAATTTATCATTTTAATTGTAAAATTGTGTTACATTTAGTGGTACGAGTAATCCTATGGAATTAATAAGAAAATGTGGATGGGGCTAATTGAACCACTTGGTTCAACTCTGTCGTCTAGAATACGATTGGGCCGTCTAATACTAATTAAAAATATATAATGTGGGTATAATAAAATCGCTGGCAAATAATGGATAGCCGCATTTTTGAAAAGAATCCATTTCCAATCCATTTGGAAACCTCAGGCGACAAGTCTTGGTAGAGTCCTAACATTATATAACAAGGCTGTGTAAAGGCATTTCATAAGTTTTTTTTTATATTCTGCCACAAATTTTATTTAATTGCTCTATTTAGAAAAAAAAATTATGAATAAAAACGATAATAAATATTTAACAGTAGGTTTAAGAAGCCTCTTAGAATGGTCCAACTAGCCCCGTATATGAGGAAAGTTGAACGATTTATTTTTCTCTATGTAAGTGAACATTTCTTGCTTAAGTTCAATGTATTTTTCTATTTCATAGCTATCGTTACAAAGCCAGATAATAAAAAGGTCTTAATTAATTAAAGCAACAAATATATCTCCCAACAGTTTTGAGTCAAAACGATCAACTACGCAAGCACAATAGAAATCCATAAGACATCAAATCAGTTTTATGAAATTGGATTCTAGTATCTCTATAACAAAACTGTCATACTGTTTTCATATTTAAAAAAAAAAATTGTTCAACTTGTGTACATTGATCACAACATGCATGCACCTATATTGTTCTATTATTACCCTACATTTAATAATAATAATAATAATATTAATGTCTTTATTCCAGCAGAACAAAGCGGTGAGTGCAATACTCTGTCATATAAAAAGAATACATTTAAAAAATTACAACATGTAGAAATAGAATATAAAAAATAAATAAAAATAAAAACAAAATATAATTAAAATAACCTATTTAGTACTTATGCTACAGTGGCCTGAGGGAAATTCTCCATCTACGATGTAGGGGCGCGTGCTGCCACTGGGCGACAGCCTGGACAAGAGTGTTTTCCGATCTCCGGTAGCGTTGACTCGTCCCGGCTATTCTGTGGCGCATCAAAGCAGCGAACCCATGCACCCTTCCCTCTGCGAACATCTGCAAGGCGCGGCATCTCCAAGGGAGACCGAACAGTGCCCTGTAAGCGTGGTTATATTGCACTCGGAGTTTGTCAATGACGCCTTGTGTATATCTTGTCCATAGTTCGCTAGTGTAAAAGCTCATGCAGTATGTCTGGAATAGTTGCTTTTTTACCGGAGGACTGCACCTATTAAATCTCCTGGCGAGCATGTTGGCACGTACGCTCAGTGCTCTTCTTTGGCGTTCTATGTCATTTTTATCGTTTAGGTCATAAGTGATGACATTCCCCAAGTATTTGATTTCGCTGCAGATTTCAAGATTGGCTCCGCCGAGACGTATGGGCGGAATGACAGCAGAACCCGTATTTGCTTTGAAAATCAGCAGTGACGATTTTTTTGCATTATACATCAATCAGCCCGTGACTAATAACGTACGATTCGCATATGGCTAGAAGTTTTCTCATTGCTCTTACCGATGGGGCTAGTATGACCATGTCATCTGCATAGCTGATATTGTTCATACATACCCCAGAAATGTGGCATCCGATTCTTGTTTTCTTCAGAGTTTTGCTAAGTTCATCCATGTATACATTGAACAGCATTCTTCTACAACTTCTGATAGGCTATCATTCCACCTGATAAAGTTTTCCTGTTGGTTGTACCATGTACTCAATATATTAACAATTTGCGGTGGTACTTGTCGTTCGGTCAGTTTTTTCCACAACTTATTCTGACTAACCCTATCAAAAGCTTTGCTCAAGTCTAGGAAGCATGCGTATACCGTTGTTTTTCTGGCTTTATAATATTCAATCGTTTGTTTCATATTATATATAGGCGCCCCCGTGGCTGCCGGCTGCGTTTTATAGTCGCTCCTGATTTATCTCGGAAATATTAGGAAGTTATTAATTTTCCCGGTGTAAAAATAGCATAAAATAACCGCAATAATTTTTAGGTTACATTTATAAAAATCATATAATTTTAGTGTGGCCGTTTCGGGCTTAAATCAAGTTTATAATAAAAAATCAAATAAAAACCCAAATATTTTAAGTTCAAATCTGTCACGTTGTTCTAAATTAACCCAAAAGAATCGGTCATCGGGCGAAGGCGTTCGCCACATGTGCTTGTTAAAAGACCTTTGCCTGTTAAAAGTGTCCCAGAGTGAATGATTTACAATGTTATTATTTGAACTATGGTGATTGTAAACAATATACGACCGAGCTACACAACTCAAACTCAAACTTAATGGTGAATGTGCTATTTTGGAGCCTTTAATAGCTGCAAAGATATAATTGTATAACCTTGAACGTTGTACCACAACCGCAATCCGCAAAATTAGATTTCATGGCTACCGAGAAAGGCGCAATAGGAAATAAAAACATTTGACGAGAAGATCTTCTGCTGTCACGGCGACCTGAGTTCTGACCTCCAGTTCACGGAGCAGATCCGGTGCATCATGCGGCCCGCGGACGTGCCCGACAAGGCTGCTCTGCGACCTGCTGTGGCCTGACCCCGACAAGGATACCACCGGCTGGGGTGAGAAATAGACGACACGCTGATGTACTCTTTCCAGATCCTGAAGCCGGCCGACGAGCGCCACCTGGCGTACGGGCAAACCAACACCAAGCGTCCCGTCACCAACAAAGACAAAGAAGATTGGAAGAAAGGATCAGTAAGATGACGATGGACGACTGTTGTTCTGGTTGATTTGTTGGTGCATCAATCTGTTTATCCATTATTTGCGGTTGAACTGGTACGGAGCAAAAAGCATTCCTGAAAACTTCAGCTAAATCATTATTTTCAGATTTTCCATGAATATGGCTCGGTGCTGTATGTTTTGCTTTCAATACAATATTGGTTTTGTTCCGAAAAGTTCTTGCATTGAAAGCTGTTTGCTATTTTATCCATTTTATTCTGTTCGAATTTTCTTTGACACTTCTTATATTCTTTCTTAAAGAGCGATCTACTCTGTTTTAGAGCTTCCATGACGGGACCATCAGTAGGTCGTCCATTCTGCACCCATTTTATGTGTGCACTTCTCGATGTTTCATAATGTAAGGAAACCTGCTCATTCCAACCAGCTATAGCCTTCCATTTTCGCCCTTTTGTAGGCTTTCTCCCTATATTAAATGCAGATATTGCTAAGGTACGTAATACTTGTACAATTCTTCATATAGTTCATCAATTTGGGCTGCATTTATCATGGTGCTGTCATGAGTTGCTGTGTCGGTTCCACAAATTATCTCAAGTTGACCTATGGCTAATTGTGCATATCTGGAGTAGGACTCCACTTGTGCTTGACATCGGCATGGATCCCCTACTATTGTACAACTAGCAGTATATTTAGGTAGCCCAATAGTTCCTAGAGTAGTGTGCATCGGTCTGTGATCAGACCAGTCGGAATTGTAGTCAATGTGCATATCTTCAATTGTATTGCGTACTGCCTGAGTTACGAGACAATGGTCGAGCCACTTAGTTGTATTGTGTGCATCGCTTACATATGTGTACGAGTCGGGCGGGAGCATATCAACATCTGCAATTTGTAGGTTATATTCCGAGCAGAATGATTTAAGTTCACGCCCAAAAGGCGAATTTATATTGGCATTAAAGTCTCCCAGAATTATACAATTAGGGTTGTCTCGTTCCTCGATTATCGTGTACAATTTCGATAGACAGGATAAATATTCCGATAAATTATCAGTGTTGTCCAAAGGCATGTATACACACATGACAAATAATGTTCCAGTGTTTAGTGTGATATCAATCGCTATTATTCTGGGAGTTTCACAGTCGATCGTCACTGCCTTGAATGATTTCTTCCATAGTATAGCTAGTCCGCCATATGGTCGTCCTCTTAGTAGACCGCTAGAGATGTCTACGGCTGAACTCCCATACCTCGTGAATTCAGGGTGAATTTCGTTGAGAAAATCTAAATCAGTTGTTAAAAGCCACGTCTCTCGTAATAAAATAATATCGTTCATAGAACACAGATCGAAAATAAAATTTTCTACTCTTTTTACTGATCGGCAATTGTTCCAAGTAATGTTTAGTTTATTCATTTTGTTTTGTTTCTTTCATAATTCGCTCGACAGCTTCTCTGAATCTTCTGAACACGATGCCTTGAGGCCAGAAATAGTGGTTCATTGCAGTTTTATTGTCGCTTCGCTGAATCATGATCTTAAATTTCCTGAATGGGGTTTCTTTAAAAGGTTTTAGGATTTCAATGTTATTTGTCTTTAAACCTTTATTTTCGCAAAATAACTTGACATCTTCTGTGCTCGAATTTGTATGATGATTGTTATCTATTGTTGTATTATATAATATTGTTGAATTAAACTCGTGATAAGCTACTTGCAGTGGCTTAACGGGTACAAGTTCCCGTTATATGTAATTAATATTATACAATAATTTTTATTTATTTTTAAAACATCAATAACGCTTGTTGACAATTGTTTCGGTTACCGAGGTCTTCCAGCAAAATGTTTACATCAGGTATATTATTTATTTTTATACTACATTGCCAACTCCCGATGCAAGCTATTAAATTCCCAAAATGCTCTAATAAAAGTCGCAGTCGGTCGGTTAAAAGCCCCAATACAAAAAAAAGTCTGCAAAAACCTCCAAAAGAGGAACTTGTGATGTAATATACAATGTCAATATTATTATTATTCATTTTCTGCATAATGTAGATTTATTTCCTTTCTTTCTTATTTTTTGTGTTATAATGCCTATTTCTATATTTATGTCTACATTGTATTTCCCAACCCCTGCTTTTAGCCAGGAACAAAATCATTATTATTATAATTAAGGCGATCCACTTCGAAAAATTTGAACGAAATCACGCTCTCCTTACGCAGGAGGCCATAAGGTTGTATTAACACTGCACGCATGTTTCGATTCACGCAAAAAAATGTCGAGTGTTTTATTTTGGAAAGCTCAGGTATAAATATTAAAATGTTTTTCGGTCATATTCTGAAACATTTAATTTTCCAGTCAACAATATGACAACATTCAAAAGGGGGTTCGTAAGTATTAATGTATATTTGCAGTTTGAAATTTTTTTTTAGGTCTGATACTTTATTTTTTGCTAGGCTTATAAAAAGATTCACCAAAACCATACATGCAATATTGAATTAAATCATCTATGATATTTCTAGGCTATCAAATTTTTAAACCAAAACACACGATTTTGCATTACTTCGCATTGCATTTTACAATGTTCAACTAGCCCCGTCCTACCCTACTTTTATGCAGTATGCACTACCACCACCTTGCTAAATGTTATAACGTCAAACCGTTTTTTAGTTTCTCCAATTTTTACTTGAGAGGTTTAAAATTAAATGTCAGGGATTGTAAGCTGTACAAAATACTGTAGGTACAGCTTGCCACGCGTAACTTTGCAGTCGGTGGCGTCTTTAGTGTATATTTTATGGATACAAAAAAACACTTGGAGCAGGTCGATGAGTTTTATTCGGGAAGTATGTTTACGAGAGATGGAAAGACTGATAGGGATATTGAAAGAAGGGTGAATGCCGGAAACTCCATTAACGGAGGACCGAACGCGGTTGGCGCTAACAAAAAGTTGTCCAAAGAAGCGAAGCTAGCAGTCCACAATGGAGTGCTGATACCAACCCTGATTAGTTATGCATGAAACTGGCAGAGGAAGGATGAAAGTAAACTGAATGCTGTAGAAATGAGATCTCTGAGGCGTCTGTGTGCTAAAACCATGTATGATCGTGTGAAAAATGTTTAGATTCGCAAAGAATGCAAGGCTGATGTAAGCGTAAGGAGTTAGATTAAGAAAGGACGCTTAGATGGTTTGGACATGTAGAGCGAATGAACGAAGAAAGGAGTGTACTGAGAATATATGAAGCGAATGTGAATGGAAGAAGAAGCCGGGGATATCCGAGGAGGACATTATAGTTAACAGTAGCTAGCAGTCCACAATGGAATGTTGATAATAATCCTCACGTATTGCAGTGAGGCATGGAACTGGCAGATAAAGAAACTGAATGCTGTGGAAATGAGATCTCTGAGGCGAATGTGTGCCAAAACCATGTATGATGATTATGTGAAAAATGTTGAGATTTGCAAAGAATGCAAGGCTAAATGTAAGCGTAATGCGTAAGATTAAGAGAGGGACGCTTAGATGGTTTAGACAGGTAGAGTGGATGAACGAAGAATGGAGTGTAAGGGGAATATATGACGCGAATGTGAATAGAAGAAAAATCTGGAGACGTACGCAGAAGACATGGCACGATTAAGTGAATCAAATTTTTACCCGTCTCAGAACAGACATCGTCTAATGAGACGGGTAAAGTACATGTAAATGTTTAAATTTTATGCCAATAAACGCCCGGGTTGCCGGCAATGAAATTAATGAAATATGGTACTTGAGTCGGGTCATGTCAGAAGTCGGAATAACAGAAGAGAATGTGTGAGACGTTGTATGAATGTGAAGGAAGCAAGAAGTGTACACCAAGATCGAGTTGTTTGGCAGTCCGTCTTCTCTGCCTACCCTTGTGGAGAAACGGCGTGATGGTTAGTTCGTTTTGTACATTTTAAAAATAGTCCATTCGTTCGTTAGTTCCTCATATATTTGTGTAGCTGTACCTTTTAGCTTAGCTGTATATTTGTGTACATAGAAGTGATTTTTATTTGTGATTGGTCCCGCGTAGAACAGGCATTCAAATGGTTTAATTTATAAGTACATAGTACGAGCATATTAACTTATTTCGAATGCCGAGAAACTTCTCTGTTCTCGGTCTGTTGAAAATACTCGGTATTTAGAATTTTTAGTTTCACCACCGCTGTCGTTGGTCCTTCTCTCACCTGGGATTTTCTCTAAATAAGAACCGTTATGTTTCCAATTACAGCTTTTGATACATTTAAATAGTCATCTTTAACTTATTAATCCCATTTCGTGCCTGAAGTATTATAATGTGTCTGACATGTAGTAGAGTTGCGAGGTAGTGATTCTTCTTGTTATTTAAGTTTTCCCGCTTTGAGAATGCCATTATATGATATATTGTGTCCGGTCAATCGGCACTGGGGATAATCAGGATCGCAGTGCCGGGCGGGGCGTGGGACGGGGGCGGTCAGGGGAGGGGCAGCAGGTAGATGAATAATCCTCGTGAGGGTTCAACCAACATGATGTCCAGTTGGCAGGACCGCACTGACGCATTTTGCTCAACGAAATACTGTGCCAAACAAATATTTAAAAATATTATATATATAACTAGCCGATGTGTTTTTTTTTTTATAAAGTTATGAGGTTGTGAATTCTTGCTTGTCGTTTGGGTGCCATAATTGATTTAACAGCGAAAGTAATGCCTTGTGAAGACTATTACTATCTCTAAACAAAGAAAAATTTATTTCATTCCAAACATTTGTTTTTTTTTCAAAATATATCTAAGTAATGAAGTTCTCAAGCAGGTACCTACTTGTGTTTTCCATTTTGAAAATATTCTACCAAAACAAACTTTCTTTTGAATATGTAATCTTTTTCTAACCAGAGTGATATATCTATGGGATAACCTAAATAAAACATGACCTGTTTAATGTTTTTCATACTAATTTTAAAACGTTATACAGGGTGCGGCAGCATAACTTCCCCTTTTCAAAAATTAATAAAACCCATTGTATGAATCAGAAATTTTTTATTTGTTTTTTATAATGCAGGCGCACACCTAAAGTTTGTTTTCCTTAGTTTTTGAAGATCGAATAGGTGACGTCCCCCATTCTCCATACACCGAGTAAACCCATTTCTAGCGCTTGTCATGACTCTTGCCAGCATATCAGGCGTTATCCTGGCAATTTCTTCCTGGATGTTGGTCTTCAAATCTTGTAGGGTCCTTGGACGGTTCACATAAACACGGGATTTCGAAAACTCCCATAGAAAAAAATCACAAGGGGATAAATCGGGAGAGCGGGCCGACCACTCAAATCGCCCCTAATTGAGATGAGGCGCTCTGAGAAGTGTTCCCTCAAAACAGCCATCGATATTCTTGCAGTGTGTGCCGTTGCACCGTCTTGTTGGAACCGAGTGTCCCATAAGTCCAACTCATCTATCCGTGGGAAAAACATTTGTTTACATACCGGTCTGAATTCACTGTCACTGTTACTTCATTTTCCTCAAAGAACCAGGGAACAATAATTCCACTTGAGGAAATTGCACACCACACTGTGATTTTAGGTGAATGCAAGGACTTTTGATACAATTCTCGAGGATTGTTGTCAGCCCAGTAGAGCATGTTTTGTTTAATGGGTGGGTTGCGATCACAGAACATCCGTTCGAAAAGTTGGCCTCAACGGCAAACACACGCTCCTCAGGGTTCCAACGCATGATAGCGATTAAATTAAAACTCACCTTTTCAGGCAATCGTATCCATAAAGTGAAGAAATTCACCCGTAAATTGCAAAGCTAGGCTAGCCGGTCGGTGCTCACCTAAAGTCACTTATAGAAAAAGTTTAAAAAATTCACGCATCGGTGCGCAAATGCGTCCACAGCCCGCAACACTGTAAATAACTAAAAGTGAAAAAAATATATAAAAAATGGTAATACGCATTAGAAGCTTCTTACGTTTTAAAGGTCATTTTATAAACTTTTTCCAGTCCTAAAAATTAAAAGTATTTCTAATAAATGTAACATCAATAGAAAAATAGAAAAGGAGGATAAAATAGCAACTGTAAAATTATCATCTCTATACTTTAATTTCCTAATAAAACTGTGTTCATGTGAAGCGACCTGCCAGCTGCAGGTAAGTATGTTTTTCTGTATCTGTTTGTGCATAATTAGATAAAGAATAGGAATTAAGATTTGTACAGCGTATAATAATAATACTTGGTCGATTTATATAGCGCCGTTTTTGTGAAAAATCACCTCAAGGGCGGGTATTATTTTATTCTAACTACCCACTCGTTACCCTTCTACTTGCTAACGATGCGTCATTCATCACTTACATTTGATGACTTTATTATTTTAATCTATTCGTAAACTAACGTGTACATTTACTTAAAATTTCACACCGCCATTTCTCATATTCGATTGTGCTGAAAACACATGTGTCTCGAAAAGCTGCTAGAATGATTTGGTCTTGTTATTTTGATCAACTGTGGAATTTTAAAAGTACCATACAATATAATAATGGTATGATAATGAGAAGTCATGACTCTACCCACACGGTAATGCGAGCGATCTCGGAAATTGCGGTTATCGTGAATTGGAATCGGAATTTGAACTACCGAACAGCCTCCGAATCTGACCTGGGGTGCCTATTGCCTAGTATAGTTAGTCGGGCGAGTTATTTGGCCCATTGACCAGTCCGCGCCAATGTCGTAGTGGGAGTATGTAACCTGTAAGATTACCTTTCCGCTCGGAACGGCCCGCCGCCTTGTGGCCGTCTCCCTCTGGCCGCTGGGGCGTCCGGCCCGCCAGAGTGAGACGCCGCCAGCGCCGTGTCTGGTATGCCGCCGATGGTTTACCACTGCTTGGTATTGGTATCGATGTTACTTTTTCTCCGGTCCCCAGTCCTCACTCCTCAGTCCTTAGCGCGGTAAGAGCGACAAATCTCCGCAGAGTTTATAGTTTATAGCGTCCTTTGGTTGGGCTTGGGCTGGCTACTAGCTACTGACTACTGACAGTGCTGACTGCCTGCCGCGCGCGATGTAGGAACTAGGAACGAGTCTTCTTTTACATCTCTGGTAGGTGTTAGTGATATTCCGAGCGGATTAATTCGCGTCGCAAGTCGCAACCGACGTACAGACCGCCCGAAGCCGAGCTCTGCGTTCTGTTTACCCGTACCTCTACCGGTCTCATTCTCCGTCAGTCTTGTGTCTTCTGTTTTTGTTTTCTTTGTGATTTCGCTTTCCGCTCCCCGAATCGTGTCTGTGTCTGTGTCTTGTGGCCGTTATCACAGGTCGCTGTCAGTCTGCGGTTTGTACTCTTGTACTGTTGCCAGGTCTCGCGCTGTCAGCTCTGCTCTGGCCACTGGCCGCTGGACTCTGGCTCTCGCCGAGATTCTCCAGGACTCTCGTGGTGACGTCAGTGGAGTGCTTTGTGTCTGTGGCCGTCTGGCGAATGTAGAATATGTCCTGTGGTGAAACCTTTGTGTAATCGACATTACTCTTGTATTTTGAAAATGCGCTAATTTGTTTGGCATGGCGGCTGCTCTAGCCTCGATTGCGGCTAATCAGGTGAGCTCACTTTACTATTTACCACTTGTTCCATTTGTTTGAACATTTAGAATATCAGTTCTTCTTATCAACTGTTCGTATTCGTTAAGCCTTCAGTACCGATCCCTGGCTGGTCTTTCATTGAAGTTAAAAAACCGAAAGCACAACATTCTATCTGATCCAGGGTAAGCTAAAGCTACCAGTTCGAGCTAACATCATTGGCCTGCCGCAATGATTCACTTGACAACTACGCAAGCTCTCGTGTTGCCCAATACACAGCCACACAGCCATCCAAAACAACATAATATTATTTCACAACTGATCTACTGATGAACTGATGCCTTGTAGGATGGGTAGGAATTTATGTAAATCAACCGCCAACAATACAAATATTGCATTCTAGTCGTCGCCATCGATAATGATGTAGTGGCTCTTTGCCAATATGACACTATCGTTGAGATATAATCTTTATCAATAAGTTTTATAA
Organism: Halesus radiatus; assembly: GCA_022606495.2. Lineage (NCBI taxonomy): Eukaryota > Metazoa > Arthropoda > Insecta > Trichoptera > Limnephilidae > Halesus > Halesus radiatus. The sequence goes on from JAHDVE020007604.1 coordinate 104,294, forward strand.
TGTTATTTAAATATCACGGAATACCTAAATCTCAACATTGGTTGAGTGTTGCTGAGGTTTGTTATTTGAATGTAGAATGCAGGCTCCGCGCGCTGTTGCCTCAGTTGCCTGCGCCTGTTGGACGTTGGACGCCGGACGGCGGTGTCGCCCCGAGAGGAGTGAAACAGGTTTATGATAAAAGTAAAAGTATCTGATCGCAGCGATCGGAGGTTGTGTGCCCCCCCCCCTCCCCTCTTGTGCCTGTCCCCCTCCTACCCTCTGCACCGATCTCTGTGGAATTTCCGCTCGCCAGGTAGAACTCGCAAGTTTTTGGCGCGAATATCGTCATTCTATTTTACGCACGGTAGTCGGGCTCACAACAGAATATTGGGCCGGGAGTCAATATATTTTTTCGCAAGTCAATCAATTAACTACGTTAAAATCATTTTTGTTGCACATGAAAAAAAATGATTTTAACGTTTTTAGCTAGCGCACTTTGTTTAATAATGTAAATTAAAGAGAGAAAAAAATATTTAATTCATTTCTACCATCGTGAATCCTGTGATAGTTGTAATCACTTAAAAAATATTAAAACTCGATTTACCTTACGTGATTTGACGTTCACTGACAAAATTATTTACTAATTAACCATCACACCGTTTCCCCGTAGGGGTAGGCAGAGAGGACGGACCGCCAAACAACTCGGTGTTCGCATACACTTCTTGCTTCATACAACGTTTTATACATTCTCTTCTGTTATTCTGACTTCTAATATGAACCGACTCAAGTCTTTGATTCACTTGATCGTGCCATGTCTTCCTCGGGCGTCCCCGGTTTCTTCCATTCACATTCGTGTCATATATTCTCCTTACAATCCTTTCTTCGTTCCTCCGCTCTACATGCCCAAACCATCTAAGCGTCCCTTTCTTAATCTTACTCATTACGCTTACAATCAGCTTCTTGCATTCTCTACGAATCTCGATATTTTTCACTTGATTATTCGTTTCGAATATTCCGCTCGGCCGTGCTCCACAGTGTGATGCGTTCCTTCTAATCCTATGCTGCTATTTAAAGAAAAAAAGAAAATGTGTTTGAATGACAAAATTGTGAAAAAAATGTAAACTGAAAAATGAAAAAAAAAATGTTTACACACTCCCGCGATTACAATAAACACACTTCGCAGATGCGCTCGTGACAATGGTCGTGCAGACTGCAGTGACTCAGTGACGGGCATGTGCCGAATATTACAAAGGGATTTGTTAAAAAACGCCAGTCGGGCGGCTCAGCTTTCTGTATCATGGCGAATATTCGTCTTGGAACGTGTTCACAACGAGCGAATGCCCAAGTCAGTCGCCACCATTATCAACAGCGGAACAGCGAGTTTAGGACAGAGAAGTACGGTAGAGTTAATAGAAAAGTAATGTAACATTTTTCTATCTAATTTTCTACATTCCTTTTCCCACACACCTCTTACTGGTTATTCTAGATTACTTTTCCGAGAAAATTTTAATACGTTTTTATATTTTGTGGTTTCCTCCCTTCTAATCAATGATCAGATATATATTATTTGAGAGCACTTCCTTATCTATGCAGATTATACATTTAATATTCAAAGTCAAGAACCTTTGTTTGTGGATGTTTCCTTTCGATTGTTAGAGGTTAGATTAAGATCAAACAAGATCGTACAAAAATTTGATAGTTTTCAAAATGAACTTGTGTTTTCTTGTAAATAGAAAAAGTTAACAAAAAAACTAAACGTTAACCAAAGCGCACACCTAATACTAAGTTCAGTGATCGTGCCGCAGGAGTATCGGGACCTAAAGCCTGGAATAAACTGCCGCACGACTTAAGAATTATCAAAGACTCAACAGAATTCAGAACTAAACTTAAAACTCATCTTTTCAGACAAACGTATCCACAAATTGAAGAAATGCACCGGTAAATTGCTTAGGTGGGTTCTCCGGTTAGTGCTTACATGAAAAATTCACGCATCGGTGCGCAAATGCGTCCACAGTCCGCAACACTATAAATAACTAAAAGTGTAAAAATAGATTAAAAAAAGTTAATATCTATTAAAAGCTTCTTACGCTTTTTAAAGTCATTTTAATACCATTCAATACCAAGTCTTCTTGTGCCACCAATCTTCTAATAAATGTAACATCAATAGAAAAGGAGGATAAAATAGCAATTGTAAAACTATAGTCTCTATACTTAATTTTTTCTGATGACGCTGCTGACCTAAGGGTGGACTGCCGTGAGTTGGTATTTTCGGGAATACACAGTTCTGATAAGTAAGCCGGAGCCATTTCGTTAAGGGACTTTGTTTGTTTAATATTTTTATATGAAAACAGCTTTCAATTCTCTTTTAAAAGCACTACATGTATCAAAGAATGTGTCGGAATCCATCAGAGTTTGATTTTGATTAAATAACTCGCACATTCTTCTGATTGGATCCCTGACACCAGCATTTGTGCGCGTCCGGCTAATGTGGAATAAGTGGTTAGACCTAGTTGTTCTGGATGGTATTTTGATGTTAGAGTAAGGTAGGACAGTTGATAATGTTATTGCACACTTTATATAGGGTAATGAGATTAAGGTATTTTCGCCGGTTAGTGAGGGTGGAGACATTACAGATAGAAAACATATGAGAGGTTCTTATTAATCAAATGGGTGTAATTCCATTTTAATATGATTTTGTTAATTAAAAAAGTTACAAAGGTTTTGTAATAAAAATATGTACATCTTTTTCACATGTATGGAGTAGGTAAATAAATAAATAGTAATATATGTCGTCTATATTCACTATCATTCAAACAAAAAGATACGTCGCTTGAAATTACCCGAGCTGTGTTTAGTAGCTATATTTGCATAGTCATATCTTCTTCCTTCCCCCAGTACAGAGTACAGAGTACAGACTGCAGAGTACAGTGCAAGCCTCCACCGTGTACAATACACACAGTACACACGCAGTATGGAATTGACCCGTTGACAGTAGACACTGAGTTATTTCACAATACAATAGCGATAATATCTGTTCCTGTTGCACAGGTAACTCTTCATTTTAATATAACACACTGGTGTTACACGTTGTCTTGTACTCCTCATCGATACATGCAATTTCATAGTGGCGACGATGGCAGGCCTGTCAATTAGATAGTTAATGACATTATATATTATAATGTAATACAAGGAATTTTCCCGTCGGGCATCGTAATTAGATGCTCAAGGGATTGAAATGACAATCTAGTCTCCTTCAACGGAAGCAAACTTCCCAAAAAACCTTTCATTGATATGCTTGGTGTAACTCTAAGTGACCAGCTCAGGCAGGGGGGCCCCATCGAAGCCAGAGTCAACTTAGCCTCTCAGAAGTTGGGGGTATTGTACAGGGCCCACAGATGCTTTAATAGTTCACAACTGCTGATCTTGCACAAATCGCAATGCGCCCCACTGTAGAATTCGGCAACCACCTTTGGTCCGGAGCCCCAAAATACATGAAAAAAACGTTAACGGTGCAGAAACGGGCGCTCCGTTTAATATATTCACCTATTTTAACAAACGGATTGCAATCTTTGGAGCACAAACGTGAGGTGGGATATTTTCTCCTTGTTCTACCGGTATTTCAATGGATGATACTCCGAGGAACTAGGCCTCGAGGGAAATTATTTACCTCAACCAATAAAAGTCAATAAACGTAAGAGGATATTATATAAGTACGAGTACATACCCACTATTTTGTAAATAAGCTTGTAAACATAATAATTAATTTTGTATGTCCTCAAATGAATGTTACCGCTATTATGCATTTTTAAATAGGGATATTTCTTTAAATTCTAAGAATTTAATTTTTCAGGAAATCTTAAATCGTATTCAGTGATTCATAAAATTCTTGGTAAAGATTTTGACCTGCCGCTTTGCATTCCTGGGACTTTCGTCATCGCCATGTCGCATTCTTCCAATATTACTTACATTATCACTCTCGATAAAGGCTCTGTTCAAATATCGTAAGCTGTGCCGACTGCAGACGTTACGTTGACCTCCAACAGACACCTGCCCCAACTACCTATCTATACCCCATACAGCGGTGATGCACAACCTTTTTAGCCGGGGGTCATTTCCAATATGCTCGCGGGCCGCAGGGGTAAGGCACGACCTACAGCTTGACACTTTGCAGTCGGTGGCGACCTTAGAGTACCATAAAAATATTACTCTAAGGTGGCGACACCAGTGTAGATGTTTTAAATTTAATGTGTATTTAGTATTTGTCGGTAATCAGTACGTACATACCGGTGGCGTGCATTGCTCTATGACCGAGGATAGGCTGTAGTTTTTTCGATCGTAATGGAATAACAGGGAGTGTTATGGTGACCTTTAAAAGGTCCGTTTTTAATATTATCATCTGTTGATGACTGCGGCACGGGGTGTAATTCCCGTCCCTTTTAAGGAAGCTTCCTTATATTTTTCCTTAGGTTAAAAAACTTCTTGCTTAACTGTGGTTCCGGTTCTCTCTGATGACAGCTGTCATCTGTTATTAAGCGAATGACATTCATTAAAAAATATCAATATTTCCGTAGTTTTAACAAGAGAAAAAACTGAATATTAAATAAGTTACCAATTACATTATTATTTACTTTAAACATTATAGTTAGTAAACATTATTAAACGTTATATAGATGTTGAAATTTTCGGAACGGTAGTCCACAACCTTCGGCAATTCACGGCAGGCGCGGCATAGAGGAGAGTCGTTCCGGCCGGACCGAGTCCAATGAATGCGATTCCGAAGGTGGTGGACTCATTCCGAGTTCGCAAATCCCGATTCACTCGTTCTGAATTCGCACTCGAGAAACGACTAAGGTCTTGGATTGGAGTCAGAAATGAAGAACATTCCTATTCAATAGTGTAATATGAACGATTTTTTCTTCCGGAACAGCGGACCCGGGCGGATAGAAAGGAACAAAGGACTGAGTCCGAGGAATCGAGTCCGTATGGCTGAACTCCGAATTGGAACCGAGTTCGTGAAATAAGTGGAATGACCCACCTTCAGATGTCACTTTTAGAAGCAGTGAAATAAGAAGGTCATTACTATCTAGTGAGTTTCATCAATTTGTGTTTTCAAATAATCTCTTAACAATCTGTTTAGGATTTTTTTTACTATGCCTCTCCGGAATTCCGAAGTTAATCAAGAAGTTTTTAAGCCAATGTAAAAATATAAGGAATCTTCCTTAAAAATAATGGCAGTTGCACTCCAGGTTGACAAGTGAGAGTAAAAGATAACTAATCTTCCTTAAAAAGAATGGCAATTGCACTCCAGGGGCGCTATTCCCGTTCTTTTTAAGGAAGATTCTTTACGTTTTTCCTTAGGGTTAAGGACTTATTGATTAACTGCGGAATTCCGGTGAGACATGGTAAAAAGATCCTAAATAGATTGTCAAGAGATTATTTGAAAACACAAATTGATGAAATATTTTCAAGTGACATAAGATTTTGAACTAAAACTTTTAAAAACAATTAGATTATATTATAATTAATTTTTTAATACATTATTATTTTATTTTTAAATATCATAAATAAGCCTTTTAACGATGAATCATGTTTTATAAAAAGGTACCTACCTCATTAGATAGCAATGATCTTTTTTTGTCTCTAGTTCTAAAAGTGACATTTGAATTTGTGCCGACCGAAGAGGTGGGTCATTCCACTTATTTTAAAAACTCGGTTCCAATTCCGAGTTTAGCCACATGGACTCGATTCCTCGGGCTCGGTCTTCATTCCTTTCGGTCCGCATAGGTCCGCCGTTCTGGAATCAATAATCGTTCATATTACACTAATTAATAGGTACGCCTTTCGTTTCTGACTCCAATCCAAAACCTTTTTCCATTCCTTGGGTGTGAGTTCGAAACGAGTGAATCCGGATTTGCGAACTCGGAGTGAGTCCACCGCCTTCGGAATCGAATTCATTGGACTCGGCCGGTCGTACCGACTTTCTTCAATGCCGCGCTTGACGTGAATTGTCAAAAATGTCAACATCCATATAATGTTTAATAATGTTTACTAGCTAAATATGTTTAAAGTAAATAATAACGTAATTGGTAACATACTTAATATTGAGTTTGTCTCTTGTTAAAACATCGCAAATATGGAGTTTTTCTCTTGTTAAAATATCGCAAATATTGACATTTTTGATTAATGTCGCTCGCTGATTTCAGCTGACAGCTGTCATCTGAGAGAACCGGAACCGCAGTTAAGTAAGAAGGCTTTAACCCTAAGGAAAATGTTGAGGAATCTTCCTTAAAAACAACGGGAATAGCGCCCCAGATTAACAAGTGAGAGTAAAAGTTGCTAGCTAATTATTATACGCATTACCTCATCGTAAAAAGAATCTCTTTTTCACAGCTTTTCACTTTTATAAACTGCACGCCACTGGTACATATCTATTATAAAGCAAAAAATAACCAGGTACCTACCTAAAATATCGCTTTTTATAATAACTTAATGCTAAATCTTTAAATGCCGTACGAAAATGTAATAAAAATAATTGATTTATAATTTGGGTTTTCAAATAAAATTTGTTTGTGTAACCTTTTTGTATTTTGTGAAGCGGTAACCATTTAATAAAGCAAGCAAATATTGGCTAAAAAGCACCGTAGGCGACAAATTTACCATTGCCAAGGTCAAAACAGTATATGCTGTCGATTTTTATCTATCTGAAATTTTAAAGAACATCTAAAAACTTGTAATTTTATTCAAATATGAAGACGTACAACAAGTTTGTCGCGGTACCCTTTCATATTTTCCAAAACAGAACGAAAACCGTTAAATATCTCATCATACTATACTACCGGAAAAATAATGTTTTATTAGTATCTATGTAAAGATTGTATATGAATATGACTTTAGTACTGAATACAATACTCGTACATCATACGTATAAGGCATATTATAAGTTTAATGCAGATAATATAAGGAATAGTTTTTATAGTTCCCTTAAATTGTCTTTAATTCGAACGATTGGTATTAAATAAGTAATATCATACCTCCCTCCGTTACTTCTCTGTTCTCAAAAACAACGTGGTTTACCCCTGCGAAATGGAACTCATTACAAATACTAATTACCATATAGCACGTATAATGAGAGCACCCCAGTTGAAAAAAAATCTAGGCCTAAGGTCGATTCAATAAATTGCTGTTTTTTGTTTATTTTATTTAACCAAGAAATTTATATAATTTGGAAATCGGCGCGCGGGCCGCGGGTTGTTCATCACTGCTATACAGATACCTTTACAAGAGTGAGACTAGCTTCCCTCCTCGCTCTCCGCCCCCTTTTCCCCTTTGTCATCTCTGATTCACAAAGTGGATTACCCCAAGATTAAGGGGCATTGGAGCCATCTAGTAGGGGCGGCGAAGGCAACCAAAAAAGCTTTTAAATAAATCTTGGAAACTTTTTTCTCTTCACTATACAATGCAGTCATGCAATATCGCGAGAATCGTACCTTTGAACCACTCATGTCATCTCACCAGATTCCACAGTCAGCTCGCCTTGCTGTGATTGTGGGTCAGAGGATAATAATAATAATAATTTCTATAGGGCCGTTTTTGTGAAAAATCACCTCAAGATATTCTGGACCATAATTTCTTCGAGTTTTTTCCTATCAATTTCCTCTCAATGACCAATTTCCAAACTTTATGCATGAATTGGTAAAACTTAAAATTGAACCCCCTACCAGTATTCCCTGCCTTCTAAGTCTCAACTCCCCCCAAATTAACAATTTATTAGCAAAATATATTTATAAAAACTGCATTCAAACTTAAGTCATTGGGGATTAAAAACAAATAAATTTACACTGTAACTTATTTGCTTTATTTTCATTTGGTCAAATATTATGTCTTGTTTAAAAGTAACTAATTTTAAGAACAATCTCTACTATTAAAATCTAACTGATTAAACAACAAGATCGCGATTTGTTGCATACAAAGAAAGATCTTTGGATTCAAGGCCGAAATACCCACTCAAACTAAATGATCTTTTTTAAAATTATAGGTATAATAAATATCTAGTACGGATTACAAGTAATTTGTTTTTTTGTTTTTGTTTTAAATTATGAAACATAGGTCACAATATAGGTTATTATTTTAGAGGCATCTTGGAAAATTATTTCGGGTTTATAGTATGTATATATATTTTTTTTTTAATTGTTATTTGCTATGTAAATATGATTATATAAAATACAATAAAACATCTTAATAATAATATGTCTACACTCGGGTAATTGAATTATAGACGATTTCTTTATAAGACGTTTATTTTCAGACTTCAGGCAAGTTCAAGTTATACGATAGACAGCCCAGCCGACCAGCCCGCCACAATGCTACCAACCTAAACATCGTATTTTCGTTCTCACAACTACCAATATGACAGATACATAACAAAAAAAAACTTTTCGAGTCAAATTTCAAATTATGTACGGCAAATTTGTGTTCCAACGTAAATTGGTCGTTTTAAATTTAAGTTCATCATCATGCTCATTTTAACCCTCTTTTTAATTTTAATTTTCTATTTCATTATATTTTCATAATAAACGGGGAAAACCTTTTTTTTCTAATCCGTACTAGATATTTACTATACATTTTGATGAAAAGGTCGATAATTCGGTTTGGGGAATATTTTGGCCTCAAATCCAAAATTAAGCTTTGTTTGAAATAGCCGCGCAGCCATTCCTCATAATGGATGAAAGCTATAAATTAACAGAAAAAACCGTTCATGTCCTTCTCTAATTAAATTACCTTTTTTCCTACCAGCCCTTATCTAGGATTGCCTCTTCCCCATTCAACAATCCCTCTATTCTATGTCTGAATTCCATTTTAAATATGATCTATCTATAATCTTCTGTATATATATAAAAAGAGTGTCCCGGGCGGTGTTTGTTTGTTTTGTATACAAATCTACAGTTTTGTTCTGAGCTTGATAAAATTTTGCTCACTTGACCTTCAAAACAAAAGAGGATGACCCTACTTGTGATTTTTAAAAAAATCACCCCCAACCACCTTTCCTATGGTACTTGATGAATTATTGCACATTTGACATTTGTAATAAGATAAAAATTAGGTAGGAGTAGGAGTAGGGGTATGGGTAAAACACTACAACCTTACTACAAAGCTAGTATTAAAAGTATAAGTATAAATTTGTCGCCCTTTCTCTGTTTATTTAGAACTGCCAGATAAGGGTACAACCACAGACGCCAGAATTAATAGACTTGCTCTAAGTACCATTTAGACGGCTGGAGGCAAAGTTCACGTGACACCCATTTTGGCACTGGCTTATAATAGTTGTTCAATATAAAAATAAATAAAGACAACTGTTATTACTGAAAGAACATCTGACTTCACGTGCGCATTCTGTTTTGTATTAGTATGGAGATTTTTATTTTTCGAATTTGTTTTATATTTTAAATATGTATTTGGCGATATTTAAACTTAATTTGGGTGACTTTAAGCTCTACAATCGTTGTTCAATATAAAAAAAACTACTATTAATTAGTGAAATTAGAATATTCATGTTAAAACCAATTCTCAATACGGATTAATTACTCGTATTATTCTTTGAGTTACTGTTTCGAAAAAGGTACATATTTTTATTACTTGTGTTTAGTTATGGTTTACTAGGAAAGAGTATAAAATTATGTACGATAAAGCTCATCCTTGTTTTGACATTCGACATTCTAACCTCAAAATAGACCGGCCACATAATGGGGATTAATTCGAAAAATTGAAACTTTGAAATTATTTTTACTATGAAAACTAACTTTAGAAAAATATAAAATATACTGGTATTGAGTTTGGAACGTTATTATTGATAAAAAAAATTAACTATGGACTGGAGTTCCTTGGTATGATTCTCATACCAATATTTTGGCTGGATCGACCAAAGATCTAATACTAATTTTATTCATGTCAGGAATTTGTAAGCCTTACGATCTAATGACAATGATACGAGAAGATTATTTTCAAGCAAATGCCACGCACCCACGTGAATGTCGAATAGGGCTATGAATGTTTGTTCCTTTTCAGATTATTTGTTCTATGTTAATGTATTCACTATCACTGAGTGTTCACTCCATGTTTTTATTTCGCCGCCTTATAAATAAAATAATGATAGAAATATGTTGAAGGAATGCGTTTATTTGGCAATTTATTATTATTCTCAGATCTAACAGATTCTCATTCACGCACAATGCGAAGTAAAATCATGTATTTTCGATTTGAGAATTTGATGGCCTAGAAATATCATAGATGATTTAATTAAATACTGCAAGTAGAACACGCCTTGACCTGTCGTTTAACCGTTCATTTTTTTTGGCGTGTATTTTTATAAGCCTAGAAAAAAATAAAGTATCAGACCTAAAAAAAGCGTAAAATCTCCTACTTACGAACCGGAACGTGAACAATGTCGAATTGGCACGTGGAATATCAGAGGAGGTATGGAAAGAAATATGAATGAACTATGCGAGTCGATGGCAAGCAAAAGTTTGGATGTACTTTGTATAACAGAGAGTATGAAAAAAGGAAGCGGTACGATGCAACATAGCGATACACTCGTCATCTCATCATCTCATCATTCCCAGACCAGATGACGAGAGGGCGTCTCAGGGTGTTGCAGCGTTACTGTCTCCCAGAATGGTTGAATGTATGCTGCAGTATGAATGCCTAAGTCCAAGAATCATTTGGATTCGATTCAAAATCGGTTTGACAAGGGTGTTTTTTGTTGTGTGCTATGCTCCTGTTAATTCTGAAAGCGATGAAGTGAAAGATGATTTTTGGACTGGCGTGAGAGATGTAATGGGACTAAAAAATTTGAACGAAAGGATTATAACGGCAGGGGACTTAAATGGGTGGGTGGGAATTAGACGGGATGGATTTGATTCGGCTTTACGTATGTATGGAGATAAAAGAACGAATGACAATGGTAACAGAATACTTGAAGTATGTTTTGAGTGGAACCTTTTTGTATCGAATACCTTCTTCGATCATAAAGGTATCCACCAATATACGTGCGATAGAGGAAATGGGAGGTCAATTATTGATTTTGTGGTAATTGACTCTAGGTTGACAGCCGTTACCGAAGACACAAGAGTCTTTAGAGGGGCTGAGGTTGAAACCGACCATTTCCTGATTGTGTCGAGAGTAAACCTCTTCCGCGGCTGGCGCTCTAAAGTGAAAACGGTGTCGACTCCAACAAGAGTCAAAATAGAAAAACTACAAAACAATATTGTGAGAAGTAAGTATGAGAGTTGTGTAGAGATGAGATTTAATGAGAAGGAAATGAATGATCTAAGTATAGACGAAACGTGGAACCACATAAAAGTGAGTCTCTGTGAATCTGTTAGAGAAGTATGTGGAATAAGTACGCAAGGTAGGAAGAAAGGTGATGCATGGTGGGATGATGAAATTAAAGCACTGGTCTCAGAGAAGAAGAAAGCGTAGTTATGTCTGATAGCGACTGGCAGTGCTCCTAGTGAAGAGCGGAATAAAGCGAAAGAAGTATACAAGGGATGTAAGAAAAGAGTAAGTGTTGGAGTGAAAGAACGGAAGAAACGTCTGGAAGAGGAAGAAGGAATCAAAATGACAAAACACTTCCAAGAAAATATTAAAGTGTTTTGGAAGGAGGTCAAAGGTCCCGAAATGGTCCAGAAAGCGGATGTATGAAAGTGATAAAATCAAAAGATGGAACAATCATCTATTAACATAATTGTATTGAATTCTTATTGCATTCCAGTGCGCTTGGTTATAGTGGATCCAAAGGTCTGCCGTGTAGAAGTTCGTACTGTTAGCAATAAATAAAATGTGGGATGTTTCATAATGATGAATAACAATCAGTAATGCTATAATATCTTAAGTTCAAATCTTTCCATTGGAGAGCTTACTCTCCCTCGGTTGACGAGTAGTTCTCTTCTTGACCTGAGCCTCGAGCGAAAGCAGCACCTATGGCGGCAGATCAACGAACCAAACATCTATGGCACTAACGCGACCATACTGACAATTGCTTTAACCTCAAAGCAGTACCTGAAATAATCAGATGAGTCAAATTGGTTCAGCCCCAAATGGTACTGATAAACAGATCACACTGTTTGCTCTTCCCGACCATGAAGTTGCATCATGTGGGAAATGAAACTTGCTCTGTTGATATATTTAATTTGAGTAACATTTCTGTGTTCACAGGGAAGTTTCTGGCAAAAAAATAGAAACTTTTCTGTGCCTTTGTAGATCTACAAAAGCATACGACTGAGTTGACAGTAAAAAAATATGGAAGGTATTGTCTAAGTATGGAGTGAATACTAATTTCATACAGGCAATAGCGTCTCTGTACGAGGAAAGCGTTGGAGGATAAACGGTGATTTTACGCGGTGGTTTGACATCACAAAAGGTGTTAAGCAAGGCTGTGTAATGTTATTGTGGTTAGTCAATCCATACATGTTGGCGCGAAAATGAATAATATGAAAGTATGTTGCCTGTTATCTGCTGATGATGCGGTGCTGATTACTTGGAGCAGGTCGATGAGTTTGTATATTTGGGAAGTATGTTTAAGAGAGATGGAAATACTAATAGGGATATTGAAATTAGGGTGAATGCAGGAAACTCCATTAACGGAGGACTGAACGCGGTTGGCGATAACAAAAAGTTATCCAAAGAAGCAAAGCTAGCAGTCCACAATGGAGTGCTTATACCAATCCTGATGTATGGCAGTGAGACATGGAACTGGCAGGGGAAGGATGAAAGTAAACTGAATGCTGTAGAAATGAGATCTTTGAGGCGAATGTGTGGTAAAACCATTTATGATCATGTGAAAAATATTGAGATTCATAAAGAATGCAAGGCTGATGTAAGCGTAATGAGTAAGATCAAGAAAGGGACGCTTAGATGGTTTGGGCATGTCGAGCAAATGAACGAAGAAAGGAGTTTAAGAAAAACATGTGATGCAAATTTGAATGGAAGAAGAAGGCGGGGATGCCCGAGGAAGACATGGCACGATCAAGTAATCAAATACTTGAGTCGGGCCATGTCAGAATTCGAAATAATAGAAGAGAATGTATGAGACGATGTATGAATGTGAATGAAGCAAGAAGTGTATGCCAAGATCGAGTTGTTTGGCGGTCTTTTCTTTCTGCCTACCCTTGCGGAGAAACGGCGTGATGGTTAGTTAGTTAGTTAGAGTAACATTGCTTCCTTTAAAAGCCAAATATACACGCAATTATTAGATATGCAATAATTATTAACTGATCAGTTATGGATTGGTTGCAGAATAAATATGTAACTTATTATGTATGTACGAGTACTTAAGTTCTTTAGAATATTTTTGTATATCTATATATGTGAAACCCCGATAGGCGTCTAAATATTGTAAATAAATTATTCAGAAATTTGGTTAGTCGGCCAAGTTCTCATATTTTCACATGAGTCTTGTGCCCAGATTGTTCGGCATGTTTCTTCAACAAACCGTATAAAGCTCCATACCTAGTTGCAAACTTAGGAATGATCTGGCTGAAGTAGCTAGCAAGACTAATGAATTTCCTCAGCCGTTTGACAGTTTTCGGGACTAATAGGCCTTCCACACGAGCAGGTGGCCCAATAGTAAAAAGCCATGGCGTCTAAAGGTTCAACCATCCGGTCGTCTCTTCCTAAAGTCAAGCCTAGCAATGGTTTAAATTTTTATTTTTAATAAAAACTTTATTAAGTGTACGTTGAAATATTGAAGGAGCATTAGCATGGCGGAAAGGTGTTCTAAATGTCCATCAAGAGTCACAAATCCAGTTTTCTCAATGAAGTCTACTTCAATGGGAATATGTAGAAGCCAGACATATAATCCAGTTTAGCAAAAGACTGCGAACTTCAGAGCATCCAATATTCAAGAGAGGAGGATTCTAGATCCTAATAGTGTTTCACATGTAATTATTAGTTTGGCGTTCTTGTCGTCACAATGGCGTAGAATAGTTTTTGGTAAATAAATTTTCAGACTGACGTCTGGTGAACATATTTTCTTTGATGAGTTCTGAGGACTTATCACTGTTTACACCAATTTTAAAAGGAGGACGGCCTCCGTGGTCGAGGGGTAAGGCTCTTAACTACGAATCCGAAGGTCGCGGGTTCGAATCCCGGCGTGCGCAAGTAATTTTTATTTAATTAATTTGTGTTGTTTCACAATTAATTCATTTAAAAATAATAATATAGTATATTTGCGCACATTCCATAGTGGAAGATACTCTCAGTATCACCCTGGTGAAATACCACCATTCAGAATTGAAACGTTGCTTGAAATTGCTTTTAGCCGTGTTTGGTGACCAGATCTGCATAGCCAGGTATTTCCCATTTTCCCCACCTTCCTCTCCCCCTTCTCCTTCCCCTTCCCAATACCTTCAGCCTCCCAACATTTCCCAATTGGGAATGCCATAGTCTCACTGGCTCCAGACGGTTGGGAGCAGTTTGGGACTCTTGCGGTATTCATATTAAAAAAAAAAAAGACTTTTTATCTGAAACTCTTGTTATTCCCTTTTATTAACATGCCCATATTTTATGGCGTTGAATTAATGAAACTCCTCTCGGGTTTTTTTATGTGAGCGCGCCTTAGTTTTCATCATATCTGTTTTATCTCTCTCTGTGCGATTTATTTCATACAATTTAATTTTAGGAAGATTCAATGTGATTAAATTTAATGTTTGATGTTGTCAAAATTATTTGTGACATTCTTGGTAGATGGCACTCTTTATTTGTTGATCATTTGCCGAATTGGTTTGCTACCGCTGACCTTGAACTTCTGTGACCATCGCGGTAGATGGCACCGTTTGTTTGTTGTTCATTTGCCGAATTGGTTTGCTATCGCTGACCTTGAACTTCTGTGACCATCGCGGTAGATGACACCGTTTGTTTGTTGATCATTTACCGAATTGCTTTGCTATCGGTGACCATGAACTTCTGTGACGATCGCGGTAGATGGCACCGTTTGTTTGTTGTTCATTTGCCGAATTGGTTTGCTACCGGTGACTTTGAACGTCTGTGACGATCGCGGTAGATGGCACCGTTTGTTGATCATCTGCTGAATTGGTTGACTACCGATGAGCTTGAACTCCGGCGCACTGTCAATAGATGTCGTCGAATCTCTTTTGTTTACATTTTTAAAAATATTTATATCTATGTATTATACAGTACCATTTCAAATAATATATATATATATATTTTTAAAATATAATAAGGGTGCTTTGTATGGCGTTTTATAACGTGGAGTATAAGGTAGGTTTGAAGAGGTGATACTGTGAATGGAGTGTTATATGTGTCGTGACCACCTCACTAGGAGATCCTGTGCTGAGGTGTTCACGTGGATGTGTTAAATGTGGTACAAGTATTGATTTGTATCGATTAGTTTTGTTTTAATATTTTAGTTTTTGAAGTATAAATTTGGATTAGGTATAGAATTTGAAGAGAAATAATTTTCTTGTTGTTTTTGTTTTGGTTACAGTAATCAAAAATCAATCAAGAGGTAGTGATTTAGGCAAATCCTTTAAAAACTAATAAACATGTGATTATAGATACTTTGGACTAAGTTTGATAATATTAAAGTATATTGCACGGAAAAGGAGAGAAGGGACTATCAAGTAACCATAGTTTCTATGTATTGGGTTATGTTTGGTTTGGTTATATCATATTTTGAATAACATGAATGCCTTGTTTTTTGATCCAGGCTGTGATATATTTTTTGAGTTTACTTGTAGGTATTATATTTACAGTTAGTAGTTGTTTCGGAGTGGTGGGCACGCAATTATAAAGTTTGATTGCGTAATACTTAAAGTGTTTTTGCCCGTGTGTTACCGGGATGTTCAGTGTTTTATTTGTTGAGGATTTGGTTTTTATTGTGGTTTGATGTTGCATTGGAATATGAAGTTTGTGTTGGAAGAGGTGTAGTAATACCCATTGGGAGTATCATTAGAGTTTTGATTTAACGAATATGTTATTTTCAGTTCTTGCAGTTTGTTCCTTATATTTGTGAGTGTGCGTGTAGTTTTAGATTACGCATGTCATTTTTAGGTATATTTATTTCCTCCAGTAGAACTACGAGTATGTTATCGAATGTAACCAGCGAGAGTATATTGACCTCTAAAACAACAGCAAATCTCGGTACAAGTTTACCTTCGGTGTCTCGCATATCTTTTATTATGTCAGTAATGGTTCTTTTCTTTTTACCTTGTTTAATTGTTCTCGTCGAGGAGCCTCAGAGTCGGCCCGGAATACTCTTGATATTGATAGAGTTCTTGCGCTATCCACGTCTTGTCCACTAAACATAATATATCATAGGCTAATATCATCCATCACTTCAGCTTTTTCTTGTATCAAATCCGTATATCACACTTACATGAGTTAGCCATGTCGATTGATCACATTAGCTCTCTGCCATTTAATTGTTTCGTTTATACCGCTTTGTGTTTAACCCTTTGTACTCTGTTGTCATACATAGAAATCACTCGGTATACATTTTATGGTTTCAAATATAAAAGGGTCGTTTTACAGGTATACACATGTTCTATTCAGCTGTATACCGTACCCACTAGCGATAGGTTGTGCTGCATGCTCTGCTGTTCATTCATAACAATAACTACGCATTCATTTTATTTTAATAATTTTTACTGCGCAATAAATATGAAGGTAAATTTAGAATTCAGTGGTAGTGAAGACGAGTACGAAGTGACTTTTCTGAAAAGGGCAGAAAAAGTTGGCAACCAGTGAGGACTGTGACACAAGTTGGCAACCAGTGAGTACTGTGACACAAGCCATGTGTGCATTTGGGGGACTGCTTTCTAAAATATCAGTTAAAAAATCATAAAGATCATAATATGCTTTTATTAACAATATTATATGATAATAAATATATATTTAACTAACTAACTACATCCTTTTATTTTTAAACAAATTGTGTGTACAGAGCTTCCCTGCATGCCGTGTCGCTGTGCGTAGGTGTACGATTAAATGTTTTTTTCCCTTTATAATTGTTTCAATTAAAAATTATTTACGAACATAGAAATTTTATCTAATTAATGAATTTCACACATTTTATAAGTGGTAGTCTTCCCTGCAATACAATGCTGTATTATTTCTAATTAAAGTGCTTTAAAATAAAGTTATTTAAAAAAATACTTACTTGAGATCTTGGAACACAGGACATGAAGATTTCAGGGTAGGTTATATTTATTGGCCTGTTTCTTAGGAGAAAGGAAAGCTTTATTGAAGCCTCAACGAGTATTTAGTCTTGTGACATCACTATACCGGGATTGTTCGGGCAGGCGAGCTTTCACTTGTCGATATTGACTTTTGTTTGCATATAAAAATAGGGTAAGTACGATTTATTTATTAGTTCATTTTATTTATTTTATGTTTACATACGATGGAATTGTCACAAAATTTCACAAGAACAATTGGGGGTTGTATGGGCTTATATTCAATCTGTCATATTGAAGAGAACCTTTGGGAGTATCTCAGTTGATTTCAGGAAAATGCCCTACGAGATAATATGACCCCATCTGCAGTCGAAGGGCTTTGATACGAGGACGAGAGAGAGGATACTCAGAGTATTGAAACACCATGAGGAAAAATTACAGTAATTTTGTTATCTAATCTTATCTATAAAACCTGAAAATTAAAAATAAAAACATTTAATTCCCAATGCTAGGACTGGGATTCCGGGATCGCGAGATTAAATAATGGTAGCACCGTAATCACACTTCTGAAAAAAATTCCTAGTATTGAAAGCCCTACTACATACCATCTGATTTCATCCTTACTAGCTGATGGAACCACGTCCCAAGCTCATTGTTCCATCTCTTTTCACTTGTTTCCTTCAAATCGGATAAGTTTCTTGGCCCCTTTATTCACATCTATCGGCACCATGCAATGCATACACATACAGTATTCACATTACACCGTGCGTGAATGTGTTTATAGATTATTATTTATTTTTATTTTATTATATTTTCCAAATAAAATAAAATTAAAATAATATAATGTAATGTAAGCAACTAATGTTGCCGTCTCTGCCACTTTACGGGTCTGCACTGCGTGTTGCTGGTAGATGTGAATCAAACTTAACTCTTAAATAATGATGATGTGCTAAAAAAAAATCTCTTTTATAGGTAATAATAATAATAATACTTGTATTGCGCCGTTTTTGTGAAAAATGACCCCAAGGGCGCTGTACAAATATAAATATTAAGTTCCCTACAAATCAGCTTATTATCAAGATATTTCGCTTCAATGGGTTATTTCCTAAAAGTGCAATTACCATCTACTCCGGTGTAATCATTTAGTGTGGAATAATATTTTTTTGGGTAGGCAGTTCAGCCGACACCACTTTTTATTTAGGTAGTTGTGAAAACTAACGGTAAAAAAATGCCATCATAAAAAACTTTCAGAATGTTTAAATATTTTTTCCCCAGATATAGGGAATTTTTCTTGTATGTGGGGAAAATATCAGCTGACGTTCCTAGTTCCTACTCCTACGTTGAAATTAATTTCGTAGGTTGGTGTTACTGGCGGGTGGCGCTGCGTTCTTTGTTGTTAATCGCGCCTATCTTCAGTCGCGTCCGCCATGTTTCCTTTGCACGTTTGCGTTTTTATTGTGTTATTTTAAATTATTGAGGTTTGTGTAATTCTTTTGAAATAAACGAAATTAAACTGTCATGTAATAAATTGAAAGACCCAACCCGACTTTCGTTTGCCAAAAGGTGAGTGAACCTGATGATGATTTATGAAAAATACAAATTTAACCTAACAATGTTCAATAAAATATTTTATGAACTAATTTTTGTTATTATTTCAGGATCTAAATTCAAACTGTTTATTGATTCACTAATTAGAGGGTGGATTGCTATAAATATTACATATTCAGGAACCTTTAAAAATTAAACGGAAAAACAAATGCCAATATTATGTTTTGACAGATGAAATGTAGAAAATTTATTGTTTATAATGAATACTAAAATGGAAGTATCTGCTACGGACTCTGCCTCAACACTCATCGACTCCTTTAAAACTGCGAGAAAACTTTTAAAGCAACCCGTAGACTATGCCGATATAAATGAAGTTCATTCAAGATGTAAAATTATA
This sequence comes from Halesus radiatus, assembly GCA_022606495.2. Classification (NCBI taxonomy): domain Eukaryota; kingdom Metazoa; phylum Arthropoda; class Insecta; order Trichoptera; family Limnephilidae; genus Halesus; species Halesus radiatus. Next base: position 123,407 of record JAHDVE020007604.1, read on the forward strand.
ATGGAAAATCTTGGGAATACTCTCAACGCTTTTGAACATTGCGAAAATCAACAAGGGGAGAATAATCATAGCGTTGGGTTACCTAAAAATGCTACAAGCAAGGAAAAAGATTATGAGAAAAAATTAGGGGCCACAAAAAAAAATAGAAGAAAGCGAAAATGTAATATAAAAGAAGAAAATAAGTCTAAGCAGGAATTCGAAGTGAAGAAAGTAGCGGAGCCAGTATCACCCATACATAAAAAGAAGAGGCGCACTTTCCGGCCATTCAAGGAGCGTGCAGAACCCTCTGGAGTATCTTCCCGCATCGTAGAAGTGCTCACAAAGGCGGAAGAAATTCAACAACTCCTTCCAGCAAACAGTGTGGACTATCCCGCTTTTAACCATCAAAATAGCTTCAGTTGTGAAGCTTTGGCTACTGGCTTCTCTCCGCTCACCGCTACTAACACCTGGGAGCTTCTGCAGCTCAGGCGGATGATTGAAGATCCCTTCCTGTCGGCAACAAGAAAACAGTACCTGCATAATAGGATTTTAGAGCTGAACAATAATATCATACAAGACCTTTTGAAGCAGGCAGAACAGTCTGACCAGAGTGAGTTCTACGTCCTAGATAAGCTCTACAAGATGTCCACCTTGGAGACTATCTCGCCGGAGCAGAAGCAGCAAGTGGAGTGTGTGTTCACAGCTCTCCGGGAGAAAGTAGTGTCCGGCGTGATGAGGGATGCGGGGGACCCTGACTCAGGGAGTGATTATAGTAAAACCATTGAAAAGCTGCATGCTCTCCTCCAGTTCCCGTGGGTACCGCAAACTGAAAAGGGAAGATTCATCGAGAGAGTCATGGAAATAAGGAGTAAGATGGCCAATGGACTGGGGAAACAAACCCACGTTCCTATCGAAGACGGGGTCAGATTGCTGGAGAGAATTCGCCTTGTTATGAAAGATCCCTTCCTCCCGCAGGAGAGCAAAGCAAAGCTAATGCGCAAAGTTAAATACCTTCGCAACACCACCATCGCTCAACTCACAAATTCGGAGATCCCTCACGAAGATGATACCGACTTGGTGAACAAGTTGAACTCTATGCTGCAAGACCCCTTCCTCGCCTATCATAAGAGATTAGCGGTGGTCAGTAAAATAAAAGCCGTTGAAGAGAAAGCATCTCAGGAATTGAAATTAAATAAGGTGGAAGTCAAAGAAAAACTAATGACGTCTATGGAGGAAATTCTAGCTTTCGAAGGAACTAATTTAGATTTCGTGGTTGGCTATGGCGTCCAAAATCCTCAATACGTCCGGTGTATTCATATTTGGAATCCACAACCCCAGCCCTCGTGATGCTTCTGCTCTTTATTCACTTGAATTGTTACTTATTTTATCTTGTTTCTTGTCATGAATATAATCACCTCTATAAATATCTTTGATATTATCTTTCACTTGTGTATCTATCTCCCCCACACATACACATACACATATTATAACATGTGTATGTGTATGTGTACACCTTTATTGTATTTTATTGCACATGTGGTTGCTCTTATAACCAAGTCTATATATATGTAGAATAATTTTCTCGGTTTACCCGCGTAATGTAGTCCTTAGAAGGACTTTTTAACTCCTGACGTTTCGGACAAATCACATTGTCCATCTTCAGAGGCCTTATGTCTTGAGTTTTGTTTTGAACTGATCGCTTGAGCGTGTCCGTTCAATCCAAAAGTCAAAACCTAAGTGGTTGCAAATCATTTTAATTGTCTAGGACGCAGAACGCGTGTAGATAAAGGGGTGGGGGTAGGGGTGGGGCATTTAATAGGCTGTTTACGCATAGTAACCGGGTTATTTTTATTTAAGGAAGTTGAGGGTAATTCTAATAATTTTGGAAGTGATGTTATCCCGATAACATCACTTCCAAAATGGAAGATGGACAATGTGATTTGTCCGAAACGTCAGGAGTTAAAAAGTCCTTCTAAGGACTACATTACGCGGGTAAACCGAGAAAATTATTCTACATCTTACACCCGTGAAAATCTCAACCATAACATATATATATATATATATATACCATGTGAAAGTAAATTGGACAAGTATTTTTCCTTTTTATAAAATGTTAGCTTTGGTTACAATATTGTATTTTATTGCACACATGGTTGCTCATATAACCAAGTCCATATATATAATATATTATACCATGGGAAAGGAAATTGCACAAGTATTTTAACCTTTTTATAAAAGGTTAACTTTGGTTCACTTATTGAGGATTGCCCCATTTATATAGAAAATATTTGGATTTGAAAAATTAACTTTGTCAAATTCTGAGGTTATGGTAAACAAAAACTTGTTTACGTAATAAAAAGCGAGGAATCTCTATTTAATACTTTTTTTACTAGCAATTTTTCTTCGATGAACATTCAAAACGAGTGATTTCTGATGACTGCCATCTGTTAAATTTTATGAAAAGGTAACGTGTAAATATGCAGTTCTTGTTTTAGAGGTCTTCCCCACATTACTGGTTTACCCGATATTGAAAAAGCCACGGCATCGAAAGGTTCGACCATTCGGTCGTTTCTTTTCCTAAAGTCAGGCATACCAACTTTAGGAAAGGACGACCGTACGGTCGAACCTTTTGACGCCATGGCTTTTTTAGTATCAGGCAAACTAGTCGTGTGGATGGTCTATTATTACTTACCCCTGATGTGAGATATTTCAGACGAATGGCGCTATAACAAAAGTATTAATGTGATTATGTATATTATATACAGAATTTTCATAATAATGGTAGGTAGGTTAGCAGTATATTTCGTTTTTTTTTCTAACGTTAGTTTTCATAGTTTAAATATTTTAAAATTTTTCGAAGCCTGCCAAAACAATCCAAATCTATGGCCGGTCGGTTTTGGTCACTTTTGAGGTTAGAATGCCAAATGTCAAAACAAGGATGAGCTTTACCGTACATAATTTTATATTCTGTTAATGGTAAACCATAATTAAACACTTTTTTAGAAACTTTTAGAAATAGTATTGAGCATTAACATTATCATAATATCCGTATTGATAACGTTTGCTCATGAATACTCTAATTTCATTAATTAATAGTAGTTTTTTTTATATTGAACAACGATTGTAGAGCTTAAAGTCACCCAAATTAAGTTTAAATATCGCCAAATACATATTTAAAATATAAAACAAAATCGAAAAATAAAAATGTCCATACTAATACAAAACAGAATGCGCATGCGACGTCAGATGTTCTAAATGCAATGGTACCAACATAACAAGGTGTTTTGATGAGATTATTTTTTATTCACTTTTAAATAACGATTTATAAATTCTACGTATAACTATATATATATGTATATATATATATTCAGAATCGGCGTTTGCTGATCTAAATAAATATACATTTTTAAAGCAATTATATTTTTCATTGTAGTTCCTTATTCTTATTAACAGTAACACCACAAAGTAATTAAACATTTATTGAAGAAGAGATATTTACTCGTATATAATAATTAAATGCAATAGCATTTGTTTTTGAAATTTTACGTCACATGTTCTCGTTAAATTGCCATTTGAATTAAAATCATCATTTTGAAATAATAATTGTTACTAGCGTTTTGTCCTGTGCACCCAACGGAGGCGATTAAATTATATTATTCCCAAATGTAAATTCATAATGTTATTAATTGCTTCCCCTCACATTTTAGTCAACCTAAGGCTGCTCTCTGACGGTCCGGTGAGGAATGAACATTTCACTCGCTACTGGAGACACTGCGCAGAAAAGTCCCATAATGGACTGCGTTGCAAACCGTTACCTTACTTTAGCAAATTTGACTTTTCTGTGCAGTGTCTGCAGTAACGAGTGAAATGTTCATTCCTCACCGGACCGTCAGGGAGCAGCCTAACCCAACCCAAACCTTGAGGTTATCATAAACTGAAACATAATATTATGGAATGTGTGAAAAGTTCACGTAGGCTAGCGTTTTACCTGTTGCACCAAACGGAGGTGATTAAGGCCGTATAACCAGGGACCCAGAATTCAATGTTTCGATCAAAAACGGCACTCGGCGGGAGATGGCGACACTACAGTGTACTCCAGTCCAATTTTCGGTTCCAGCATTTTTACCGAATAAGTAATAAAAAATTGCCTAAATAAAAATTATAATTTAAAGAGTAGCGACTCTACTGATTAAAAATATAATTACAATAGAATAAGGTTTAAATAATAAAATTTTCAATCGTTGTTTATGTAGTTCACATTCACTCCGCTAGAAGCACAAATAAAAATGTTTGTTTAAAACTGTCAAAATGGTAAATATAAAGTGCAAGGAAGTCCCAGTTTTTTTTCACGTACGATATTTTTCATCTTAGGGGGGGATTTTATAGAGCTACAGTCCAGCATTCTTTTAACAAATTTGTAGTTCAAACTTATTTATTTCGTAACTTCTCATGTTTTGTTCATAATTAATTAATTCTGCCTCACTGAAGTGCGAAATGTGTGAAAAAAATTGATCAAATTCGAATGATTTGAAAAACAAATGAAATTTAAGGCTTCACAAATGCGATTCACACAGTAATCGACCCCACTGCAGAGCGAGATGTGGGAGAACGCGAGTAAAAATCGGCCGATTTGAAAAATAACTTATGTCAATGGCCTTGAGTGTTGGTGGAATGAGAAGACCCGAGGACGCAGACGTAGAGAGGTAGCGACAGGGGAGGTGAAGCATGCGATCGACCTAAAAACTTCATACAAGCAGATATGTTTTACCGTATGCGTATGCTTTGAACGGTGTCTCCGGTTTGAATAAAATAGCGCCATCGATTAACCTCCATACCGGATAATTTCCCCGAGAGATTTACAAAATATAAAACATCTTACAACTATAATAATGTGTGTACTCGTACGACTGCAATCACAATCACAATCACCACCATCATTCCCTCAACTAACTTGTTGCTCTCGGTAGGAAACGAAGGCTCGAGCTTTGAGTTGGATGGAAGGCGTGTATTGGTAATGTTGCTGTGAGTATGTATACTATACACAGGTACAGGTAGGCCGTGGTATGAGATTTGAGTTGGAGAGAGGTGTAGCTGTTCGAAGCCACCTGGGTACTGTGGGTACTCGGTACCTGGTCCCTGACTTGCTGTGGCCTCCCGTTCTTATATACGCGGGAATGAAAATAACCTCGATACTTAATAAATAAATTTCACTTCTCCAAGAAACGCAAATTCGCTTTGTGGCATCATTTTAAATGAAATAATATACTTCTTTTCTTTAATCCCTATTTTAATAGATAAATATCTACATCTTTCGAAACCAATTAAAATTTATTTTTTTATGCGAGTACTGCTCCCAACCGTCTGGAGTCAGTGAGATATGGCATCCCCAGTTGGGGTATGTTGTGAGGCTGAAGGGCAAGAGGACGGTGGGGAAGTACCAGGCTATTCAGATCTGGTCACCAAACACGGCTAAAGCCATTTCAAGCAACGTTTCGATCCTGAATGGTGGTCTTTCACCAGGGCGATTCTGAAAGTATCTAACACTCTGGAACGCGCCGCAAATATACTACGAGTTTATATTATTTTTAATTAATAAAATGCGAAAATGACACAAATTAATCAAATAGAATTTACTTGCGCACGCCGGGGTTAGAACCCGCGACCTCCGGATTCGTAGCCGAGAATCTTAACCAATCAACCGCGGAGGCCGTTTGGTTCCTTCTTCAGGATTATTTAGTATACATTGTATTCTGACGAAGGAATCATTGGTGTCGAAACATGTAGATATATATCTATTCAAATAGTGGTTTAAACAATAATAACAAAAATATTGTTTATCCTAGAGTGTGTCGTGGGCGTGTCGGGTGTGCCTGGAGTAACGTCAATTTTACCTGAAAACACTTTGGGTGAAATTGATCAATATTGAAATTCTTTTTTGAACAGATAATCGATGTCATTGGCATCCGGAACCTATGCAGAGTCTAAATGTTTTATTTAATTGAGGACATCTGTTCGGAGTCTGTATTCTACAGTGAATTTCCCAAGTTTCGGGGGCTGTGAACCAAATAGGTAACTACCGAAGATTTAAAAACATTATTAGTTATTGTGCCCGTCTCACTAGGGATATATATATATTAATTAAATAAAACAAAAACATTTAAATACTTGACTATCCCGCCCAAGTCGAAACTTCTTTATTTGATATAACCTGCCGTCTTGAAAATCGATGATTGCTGTAGGGTTGGTTGGTCGATATTTTGCTTAGGGCGACACTCGGAGTGGCTTCCGTCGACCCTGGTAACAATTGGAATATTTGTGTCGTATTTTGCAGGTAAGGCAGGCACCACGAGCCAAGTGAAACACCAGCCCCCGCCTGATGTTTTGCACAGGATCTGAATGGGATTTAAACATTCGTGTATAAACCACAGGTTTTGAGCGGCAGCGAGCTCTTCATCTTTGTCGTCTTTATTAAGTGATATAATTATAGTTTGTATTGAGAGAATAATAATAGTATTGAGCAATAACATTATCATAATATCCGTATTGATAATTGGTTTGATCATGACTACTGTTAGATTTTGTCATTAATAGTAGTTTTTTAAATCGAAAATAAAGATGTATGTATACTAATCGAAAAACAGGATACACGCGTGACGTCAGATGTTCCAAATGCAATGGTACCAACATATCAAGGTGTTTTGATGAGATGATTATTTATTTAGTTTTAAATAGCGATTTATAAATTCTACGTGTAATTATGTATTCAGAAATGGTGTTTAAGATATATATTTTTCCATTGGAGTTCCTTATTGCCACTTGTACCGCCTGGAGTTTGTTGAACGTAATGTCATGTATAACAGGTTACTATAACCGCTTGTAGCGGCTTAGGATTTTACCTACCTTCCTTACCGTATTTTGTCAATGCGTCTTTCGTCTTCGTGATTTCAAATAATTATGTTTCTTTATTTTTATTTTATTTTATAAAAACGTATTCATATTACTTGTAAAGTGAGCGATACCAATAACCCAACTGTTCATTTTCATGTGATCTGTTTCACTTCCGCATATATCTCGTATATTAGCATAAATCGCTCAAAACGTAACATGTCACATTTAACTGCTTTACAAACTATTTCAATTGTCAGCAGGACTTTAGTTCTACAATATTATATAACAATCTTCATACAAATGTAGCGCAATGATAGAACAGTATAGGTCAATGTACGAGTACACAAGAAGGAAAACATATAACACTTTTGTTATAGAGATACTAGAGTCTAATTACATAATACCCTTTTAAATAATATTATAAAAATATCAAAATAAAAGAGCAGTACTGTTTTGTTACAGTGAGGGTGGTAGACTTAATATAATAGTAACACTTAAATAATGTTAAAGATACCCGCAGCTATCAAGGAGACCATTTAAAATTCTTACTTATTAAATGTCGACAGTGTTCCAAAAGAGTGGAATGGTTTGTTGTAGGTATAGGTGTCTTGGCACCTGGCTGATGGGTGGTGACCCCACGGCAGCCACACCTGACAGCTCCTACTGCCTTGCCGCTGCTCGGTGTTATGCAAAACAAATCCGGCCCGTGAATAGTGACTGTGACGGACCCTCCTAGAGGCACACGTGTCGGTCTCGGTCGGTCGTGACTCGTGACAGTGGTCGTCCTCCACATCTAGGCTGAGTGTCTCCCGTCTCCCGCTTTGTCACCGGGAATACTTCTGCTCTTCGCCCTCTGAACATCTCGACGTTTAGTTAATAGTTTTTATTTCCCCGGTTGTGCCTCCTAGTGTAGTGTGTTTGATTGAAACCTATGGTTGTTTCTCAGTTTCTTTGAATTATTAAAGTTTCTTCGAGCCTACCTGCTGATGATGAGTTTCTAAAGTTAAGTGCCGACTGCCGCTACCCCAGTGTGATGTTCTCCTCTCCTCTCTGATATGAGTGTAATGAACACGATCCTCACGAGATTGGAGAGCTTCAAGGCTTACATCTTGAAGGTACGCCATCATGGTTTCATTACGTCCTCACTGAAATAATGTGCGGTCTTATAATATCACCAACGTGGCTTGGAATTTCGATACCAACAGGAAATTGGGTAACTTTATACGGGGAATAATGATTATCTTGGGACACAAAATCTCTCATTTGAATTATTCACATATTGCTACGATTACGTAATAAAAACATCTCGGATTCCTCGATTGCGTAGGCTTTACGTATGGGTAATAAGTACACAATCGCAGCATCCATCGTGATGTATGTAAAATGAATTGGTTAACCGCCAGGGCCAGGAAGTGTAATCATCCCACAATGATACTACTAAATTTAAATGGTACATAATGGTTGTTTACAAAAAACTGGTTTTGATGTTGTTTTTGGCCATCAAACGGCTCCAATACGAATACGCGACAGCAGCACATTTGGCGCCTGAGGAATGTCTATTTACCTGTCGTAATGACTGTGAGGAAAACCGCAATTCTCAAGGCCCCATAACACTGGACCTCTACTCTGCCTCTAATCTACCCTACCTCTACCCTGCCTCTACTGTACCTCCATCTTACCTCTACCGTGCCTTTACTCTTCCCCTACCCTGCTTCTACTCAGCCCTGCTCTGTCTCTACTCTGCCCCCACCACTATCCCACGTCTACCCTGCCTCTAACCAAAGGTAGGTAGATATTGCAGGTCCCCATCTAAACAACCGTTTCACCAAAGTCTTGTCTAATGTTTTCCAAATTGATTCCACCTTCAGTGTGTAGTGGAATGCGCCTCGCGTGGCTCCACGGCTAGTTATTATAGTTCGAGCAACCGGTTTCTGCTATTTGACATGCATCGACAGTTTAATATTATTACGAGTTGTTATTCAAATTTGTGATCTGGCCGAGGATCGAGCCCGCAGAGACAATTCAATGGTAATTGCTGCATTTGAAATCTCTTCAGGTAGGCTGTGGCTGTACTGGCTCTAAGTCGTGGATTGTGGACCTAAAACTCACGCGAGACGTGTGCAGGCGGTGAGACACGCATACAAATCCAACTACAGCATACGGAGGTATTCCATACCCGCCCAGAGCCAGTTGAAGTCGAGCAATGAAAGCTGGCTCCGTGCTCCGTGCTCCGTGCCAGGACTGCGCCAGTTCTTCCACGAATCAACGCGCAAATGAGCGTTTCATTATTTGTATTCCCCCTTTCAACGACAGTCATCCGAGAGCTCTCTATTTTAAGATTTCCACATAATTTTAGGGCAATTTATAACTTCCACCTTGTTTTGAATTCGGTGTTAACGAGTTCTCTCTTGAGACTTGATAAATAAAATAACGTTCTCAACAGAATAGATATCCAGTTCATTAATCTTGTTTGGAGATAGATACTTCACTTCAATTATTCATTCTTCACCAAGTCGAATCGAATAGATATTTATAATATATGCAAGGAACGAATTAGCTATTTTGCATTTCTGAATATCAAAACAATGGAGATTGGATTATCCCCGCCATCGAGACCTGCAATATTATTATCATTATTCATATTCATGCAATTAACGAAGTACGCGAAGGTTCTATCTTAATATTCAACAGTTCAACAAATAGACTAGTCTCTCGCTACAGCCGCGGCCGCAGCTTGCAACTTGCAACTTGTTTATCCCGAAACTAGCTCAGGAATGTTTAACTTCAGGTTCAGGTTCAGGATGATTATCCTTCCCAGGTCCAGGTAATCATCAGATACCCCAATTTAATACTCATCATATCAAATTTAATAACGTTTGTGAGGATCTCATTACGAATACTTTAGTAGCCTTAAAAGCACGATTGTCCAATACTTATATTTTTAAACTATTCGTGGTGGAATTACATTAATCTTTCAGACAATCGTATCCATACATTGAACAAATGCACATGTGAATTGCTTAGCTAGGCTAGCCGGTGCGCAAATGCGTCCACAGCCCGCAACACTCTAAATAACTAAATGTGTAAAAAATAATTAAATTTTAATATCTATTAAAAACTCCTTACGCTTTTTAAGTTCATTTTATAAATATTCTCAAGTCCTAAAAATTATAAATATTTCAATAATTACCAATTCTTCTTGTGCCACCAATCTTCTTCTAATAAATGTAACATCAATAGAAAAGGAGGATAAAATAGCAACTGTAAATAGCAATCATATCTTCTCCAAGCTTAAATTTTCTAATAAAACTGTTCATCTGAAGCGACCTGCCAGCTGCAGGCAAGTATGTTTTTCTGTATCTGTTTGTACGTAATTAGATAAAGAATACGAATTAATATTTGTACAGCGCCCTTGATGTGATTTTTCACAAAAACGGCGCTATACAAATCATCCAATTATTATTACTATTATTAAATGCATATTTTTCTTTGTTTCCTTTTTTGTTGGTCTTAAGATAATAATAATAATAATTGGATTACTTCTATAGCGCCGTTTTCGTGGGAAAATCACCTCAAGGGCGCTTTACAATTAATTAAATAACATATACAACCAATACCTTAAAGCTAAACTTTATTACTAATGGCTTATAAGTAAGACTTATAGCTAGGGACTAACTACTGGGACTTATTAGTGACTTACATCTATGGATTATAGGTATTCACTTACCAACTAAAAGTTATAGTTAGTGACAATTTAAACTTAAGTAGGCATAACTAGAATAAAAACCTAACACACATATAAACCTAGTACCTATTTAAAACTAATACATATCTATGACCAAGTGCATATTTTGTATACAATACTGCAAAATGACGTACAACTATGGCTTAAAACTAGAGTCTTACAACTAACATACCTATTTATAATAATATAAATACCTGTATGATTATTGCTCGTGCTGTCAGTGGTAAAGCACACAAAAGTGTAATAATTTTATTGAAATTAAAGAAGGTAGTCTGGGCGGTAGAAGGTAAATAGGAATATAAGTAATTCTCTTGGACTGAGTACTCGAAAACACCATTAGACCAATGGGGTCGTTATTCTGGAAACGATAATTTAAAAAGATGAGTCTTTAGTTTTGCTCTGAATTCAGTAGAGCTGTCGATTTTTCGCAAATGTGAAGGGAGTTTGTTCCAGGCTGTTGGGCCTGCCACCGCAAAAGCTCGGTCTCCGAAATTGGTGTTGGGATTGCGTTTAGGTACTGAGAGTCTTCCTATGGCCGTTGAAGACGCTGATCGAAGAGATGATTGCCTAGTGTTGACATCGTTTGGAGTGCATAGTTCCGCCATGTAGGGTGATGCCATGTGAGTCTCCCCAAATACCAAATTAACAAATTGCAATCAGTATTCAACGCTGCAGCAAGACTTATCACCGGCGTATCTAAATATTCTCACATTTCAGAGCATCTCAAAAATCTCCACTGGCTCAAATGTCCTGAAAGAATCCAGTTCAAGCTCTGCTGGATGGTATTTAAGTCACTTAACGGAATGGCTCCGGCTTACTTATCAGAACTGTGTATTCCCGAAAATACCAACTCACGGCAGTCCACCCTTAGGTCAGCAGCGTCATCAGCTATCAGAAGGTTGAAGGAACCAAAGCGCACACCTAATACTAAGTTCGGTGATCGTGCTTTCGGAGTGTCAGGACCTAAAGCCTGGAATGAACTGCCGCATGACTTAAGAATTATCAAAGACTCAACAGAATTCAGAACTAAACTTAAAACACATCTTTTCAGACAATCGTATCCATAAATTAAAGAAATTCACCTGTAAATTGCTTAGCTAGGCTGGCCGGTTAGTACTTACCTAAAGTCATTAAATAAATAAATAAAAAAATATAATTAAAAATTCACGCATCGGTGCGCAAATGCGTCCACAGCCCACAACACTGTAAACAACCAAAGTGTAAAAAAAATAAAATAAAAAATCGTTAATATTTATTAAAAGCTTCTTACGCTTTTTAAGGTAGTTTTATAGATATTTTCGAGTCCTAAAATTCATTTTATGAATACTTTCCAGTTCTAAAAATTAATACCAATAATTCAATAAATACCAACTCTTCTTGTGCCACCAATCATCTAATAAATGTAACATCAATAGAAAAGGAGCAACAAATAACCATGTAAAACTATCATCTCTATGATTAAATTTTTCTAAAACTGTGTTCATCTCAAGCGACCTGCCAGGTAAGTATGTTTTTCTGTATCTGTCTGTACATAATTAGTTAAGAAATATTTGTACAGCGCCCTTGAGGTGATTTTTCACAAAAACGGCGCTATACAAGTCATCCAACTATTATTATTATTATTTATGTCGTGTGTCGCCTTAAAGACCATCCAGCATAATTTAAACTGGATCCTCTCAGGACACTTAAGCCAATGAAGGTTCCGCAGATGTTGAGATATGTGGGAGTATTTGGAAACGCCGGTTATCAGCCTTGCCGCAGCATTGAAAACTGACTGAAGTCTGTCAGTATATATTTTGGGGAAACTTGCGTATATGCCGTTGCAGTAATCAAGTCGAGAAACAACGTAAGAATTTACCAGCATATTTGTGCCATTAGCTGGAATATTTCTCCGTATTGATTTGATTTGGCGCAGGTGAAAGAAACCTGCGCTTACTGTCTTGTTAATCTGGGATTTGAGTGATAGATCTGCATCTAGATGCACACATAGAAGTTTAACGCCTGTTTTAGGGATGATGTTACAGCCCGAAGTAGTGAGAGGAGATTTATCTAAGATTGATTGGCTCTTTTTTGTTGCTGTCCAAAGAAATTCTGTTTTGGATGGATTTAATCTTAATTTGTTCGAAGACATCCATTTTGTAATGGCGGCAATGCATTTGACAGTAATTTCCTTTAATTTGTCTTTCTCATTCGGTGCACAATAGAAGTAGATTTGCTGATAGTCAGCATAGCAATGGGAAAGAAGTCCGAATGATTCTATTATTTTGGTAACATCGTTGATGAACAAAATAAAAAGTAGGGGTCCCAGCACTGAACCCTGGGGGACTCCAGAAGTAAGGGTTACAAAGGGAGAGTTTTTACCAATCGCTTGTACAGATTGGGTTCGGCCACAGAGGTATGATTTAATCCACTGAATGATTTCGCCACCCAGTCCAAAAGTCTTTTCCAGTCTGTCGATCAATATATTATGATCGATGGTTTCAAATGCTGCACTCAAATCTAATAATGATAGCAAAGGTAGCTTACCTGACTCGTTTGCAAGCATAAAATCTGACAACACGCGCAATAATACAGTCTATGTAGAATGGTGCTTCCTATACGCTGACTGGTATTTTGAAAGCAGTTCATTTTTCGCCAGATGGGCGGTAATCTGCCTGATCACAATTTTTTCCAGGACTTTTGAAATAAGTGGAAGATTTGACACGGGACGGTAATTACCCAAATCTTCAGCATCTAGTTGTGGCTTTTTTAGAATCGATGAAACAAGGGCCTCTTTGAGCAGTAGTGGCACCTCGCCTAAGTCGAAAGTTTTGTTGTAGAGGAACACTAGGAAGGGCACAACATGCTTAAGACATTTTTTGAGGAGCCACGTTGGAATCGGGTCTAATCCACATTGTTTATTTAGAGAACTAGATACAATTTTTGTGACTTCTGCCGATGTTGTGTGTGTGAATTTTATCAAAGATTCGCCGTTGTAGGTGGTGAATGTAGGTGGAGGTGCTGACGCTGTCGTGGCTCGGATGTTTTGGATCTTTTCTAGGAAAAAGTCAGAAAAATCTTTCGGACTTAGCGCAGCTGTAGTTGAATTTTCTGACTCACCCATGACAGTTTTGAGCGAGTTCCAAAGTCGTTGGGGGTCAGAATCTTCACCCTCAATCTAATGAAATCAACAATCTCAATCTACAGATGAATGCAACGAGGCGAAACCGGTCTGGTTCCCAAATACCGCAAAAAAGTTTTCACTGTAATATCTCTTTTCCTAAAATACTCGTACGTGGGTAATGTGATGTGTGTGTTTCGGTACAAGCTCGCAGGTACTATGAATACCTACAACTACAACTACAACTTAAAACACAATTTAATAATTCAGTACTAATTTTTGAATGCCAAACATCCGAATAATAAATGATCATTGTACGAGTATTTATGGTAATTTGGGGTGTACGAGTAGGTTTTTACATTGTATGATTTTTTGTTCACGGATTTCCGAGTTTGAATTTGATTTTGTTTTCACATTTACTCATTCTAATAGCAAACTTACCAATTCAAACGATAGTTGGTAGTTGAAGTAAGTACCCATCTACTTAAAAAAAAATAAGATATTTGAATCCCGCTAATGCGGTGCAGCCACTTTCAATTGGAACTTAATAAGGAACTCCATTAAGGAATACTTTAATAATAATTACTCTAAAATATATACGAATAATAGATCAGCAAACGCCAATTCAAAATAAAAACGTAGAAAAATAACTTTTATTGTATATAATACGTATAGAATTTATAAATCGTTATTTAAAAGTGAATAAAAAATCTTCTCAAAACACCTTGTTATGTTGGTACCATTGCATTTGGAACATCTGACGTCACGTGCGAATTCTGTTTTTGGATTAGTATGGAAATTTTTATTTTTCGATTTTGTTCTGTATTTTAAATATGTATTTTTTAGTTTTGGCGTATTTTCAACTTAATTTGGGTGACTTTAAGCTCTGTAATTGTTGTTCAATGTAAACAAAAACTATTATTAATTAATGAAATTAGAATATTCATGAGCAAACCAATTATCAAAACGGATATTATGATAATGTTACTGCTCAATACTATTCTTATTCTTTGAGTTAGAGTTTCTAAAAAAGTACATAATTTTCTTACTTACGTTTAGTAATGGTTTACCATGAATAGAATATAAAATTATGTGCTGTAGAGCTCATCCTTGTTTTGACATTTGACATTCTAAAAACTGATCAAAACCGTCCGGCCATAGATTCGGAGCGTTTTGGCGGCCTTTGAAAAATTGAACATTGAAAATTATTTTAACTATGAAAATTAACTTAAAAAAAACTAAATATGTCGGTATTTAAGTTTGAACGTCATTATTGATAAAAAAATGGACTGGAGTTCCTTATTATTGTAATTTCAAGATGGTTCTTAGATTTGACTTCTTTAAAGTTCTAAAATCCATGAGTAGAACATCCGACTGAATGAGATGAATATTTCAATAATTAAGTACCTATTTAGTGCATATCAGGATCCATTCCGACTCCGCTCCGCGTGTATGGAGTACGATTGTAATGTATTGTTTGTAGTAGTATTACTTATTCCTGCCTCCTACGCGAGCACAACAGGTAACAAGGAATCCTCTACGCATGCCACTTTATATTCCGCAAGTGCCTCGGCTCTTGTCGCCACTTAACGAGCCTTTCAGTGATAAGTTTTGTTTTGATTTCCAACTGGCATCCTCCATTGTTTTAAATCCGTGAAAATATTTGAATGTAGGTACAACATAGCGCTGTGTTTATACCAATATACTCGGACGTACGTGAGCCATACGAGTATGTACCCAGTACCCACCCATTCCTCGTGTCCGTACTTGTCCACTCTCCGCTCTTCACGTCGCAGTTCCCAGTGGGCGTTTCGTGCAACTTACGATAAACGCGCTTTGTATTACGTATTGCAACACGATATACTTGTATTATTTGGAGAGTTTATTGTGATCGATTGTCGTATCATTTTGGGAATTTAGATAGGCTAATCAATGCTTGAACTATTAACTAATACCCGATAATTATTATTATTGCGGAAAAACTACCTACGTGCAGAGAGTATGAAATAATGCCTCTTACGACACCTGTAAAGCCATTTTGTGGAATAATAATCAACATCACAACACAGTCCCGCGGCGCCTATTTATGTGTTTTTGCTCTACTGTCGGAATCGTACCCCCTTCCTCTAATTAATGTAAATCAACATCACAACACAGTCCCGCGGCGCCTATTTATGTGTTTTTGCTCTACTGTCGGAATCGTACCCCCTTCCTCTAATTAATGTAAATCAACATCACAACACAGTCCCGCGGCGCCTATTTATGTGTTTTTGCTCTACTGTCGGAATCGTACCCCTTCCTCTAATTAATGTAAATCAACATCACAACACAGTCCCGCGGCCCCTATTTATGTGTTTTGCTCTACTGTCGGAATCGTACCCCCTTCCTCTAATTAATGTAAATCAACATCACAACACAGTTCCGCGGCGCCTATTTATGTGTTTTTGCTCTACTGTCGGAATCGTACCCCTTCCTCTAATTAATGTAAATCAACATCACAACACAGTCCCGCGGCCCCTATTTATGTGTTTTGCTCTACTGTCGGAATCGTACCCCCTTCCTCTAATTAATGTAAATCAACATCACAACACAGTTCCGCGGCGCCTATTTATGTGTTTTTGCTCTACTGTCGGAATCGTACCCCCTTCCTCTAATTAATGTAAATCAAATTTAATAATGTTATTATTAACTTCTACAAGTATTTATAGTTTTTTATTATTGTGACAGCTGTTTCGGCGTTCAATATAACGCATTTAAATAAAACAATTAAGAAAACATTGTCATTTAAATATGGGGAAACACATTATAAATGTAAAAACCTCACAGAATAGAGAATTTTATTTATTTTCTAACTAAATCGATAATAAATCATTATTTAAAAAAATCCGTCCAAATTAGAAATGGGTGGTAGTAAATAAAATCGTATGAATAAGTCGTCGCAATGTGGATTAACCACAGTTCGAAAATGGCCTTGAACCCCGAAACAGCTGCAAAATAATAAAAACTAAAAATAATACTAATGATACTTGCAGAACTTAATAATTCCATTATTAAATTTGATTTACATTCAATTAAAAAATAATAATAATAAATGGAGTTCTACGAATTGAACACAAAAACAATTAATACCTAAATTTTAATTAAAACAAAATAACTTTATATACATCACTCTTTATTGACAATACAATAATACAACATGTTTCGTGAACGATGTTCACTTCTTCAGGTATCAATGTATACTAAAGTTAGAAATTACAATATAGATCAGTTAAATGGGGAGGGGAGGACAAGAATAAGTAATTAGGGAATTACAAACGTTAAAGGAGAGGGGATAATTAGGAAATTACAAAGTTGTTAGAGTGGTCTATAGACTGGTCTTTAGAGTGGGAAGGCCTGTCAAGTGGGAAAATATTTAATATGGGGTTACCAAAAAAGTTTTGTTTGCTTGTTCATTAAGTCAGCCTTCATATTATCGCTTTTCCCAATTTCAAGCATTTCTAAATTATTAATTTGTGTCGCCTTGTGTCCCCTATGAAGTATTTTAAATCCCGTATTTATATCTAAAGTGTGATCATTTGCTCATAAATGATAGCATATATTAAAATTCTATTTGAATTATGTGCATTGTATTGTACTTGTTTGGGTACAAACCTGACGCCATCGACGTGAAGCAGAGCGGAGGTCTTAGACTAATAGGTACTAGTATGTTGATGGTACCACACACTGACGTGCCCTATGGACCATTTCGACTGTTGGAGGCAAAGGTCACCTGACATGCATTTTGTCACCAGCCTAGTTCACCACTTGTTTCGCGTGATTTTGACTGCGGCAAGCAAAATAAACAAGCTAAACTTTTTTTATTTATTTCATGTTTTTCTTAAATTGGCGGTACGCCTAGCTCGCACCTCGACCCCCTTATTTTGGTTTATTTACCTTGCATGTTAGGGCACCTCTATGTATTATTTGCTCTGTGGTGGCATAATAGATTGATTATTATGAAAAAAAACGACTTTCGTAACCTCCTTTACATGATTTGTAGATATCGGTGAGCGGATCTCGGATCTGTGTGTGTTTACGTACGAAACGAATAGGTAATGACTAATGACAAAATGTTGCACGCCGTCTTGAAGAGAAGGCAGAAGACTCTGAAGAACCACATGTGACCGGTTTTTGTTTGTTTGTTGTAGGGTAGCAGCGGCGCGGGCGGGTCCTCCGCTTTGGGCGGGCCGGGCGCCTGGGAGACGCACCGCGTGTCCGTGTCACGCGTGCCGGGCTACGGCTTCGGCATCGCGGTATCGGGCGGGCGCGACAACCCGCACTTCGCCAGCGGAGACCCCTCCATCGCCGTCAGCGACGTGCTCAAGGCGGGCCCAGCGGAGGAACTGCTGCAGTGAGTATATTGCCATGCTACCAAATTCACGTTAAAGTATTGCGCATTCGAAGATCTATAAAATTTAATTCTTTGCTATCGAACATCGTTAAGGTGTTTGAAAAAAAAACAGACACAATAACTTGGTTCATTAAAATTAATCACATAATTCATGAAAACCATTTCGGATTCACGGACAACAGAAGCACAAAAGATGCCATCGCTAAATTATCTAATATTGTACAACGTTTTCTCTTGTACAACTCGTGAAATGTATCGGTGTTTTAGCTGATCTCCAAAAGCTTTCGACAGCGTATCTCATGCCAAACTAATACTAAAATGAAATGTTGTGGGGTTTAATGACAGTAATGCGGATTACAAATCTTTATTTACAAAAACGCAACGATAAATGATTAAACATACTTTTATCCACTTTAAAAATCATATTCGTATTTTAAATATTTTGTAAAACATACAATGGAACGGTCAGAAAAAAGTAATATTTCTGATTAGATTTTGATAAATGCTAACCCTATGTAAATTTATAAAATATTTAATAAATATTTTCTATTTAAAAACATTGTTTATCGTATTGCGTAATAATTCTATCATTATTTTGAATGAATAAATAATAACTCTCCCACGTCCCTCTCCTGGTAAAGATGGCTCCAAAATCCCGAAAAATGGCCTATATTTCATAATGTAAAACAAAAATAAATAAATTACTTCTCACCCATACTAGATATTTACTATACTTTTTGATGAAAAAAAAAGTCATTAGCTTTAGGTGAGTATTTTGGCCTCAAATCTAAAATTATGTTTTGTATGAATCAGGCCGCGCAGCCGTTCCTCTTAATACAATTGTATTTAAAACTTCTTTGTCCACAAGGGGTTAACAAACTGGAATATTAAATTGATTGTCTTAGGGCTCTAGTGCTTGCTCTTTCTTCTATCATATGGATATTTTAAAATTTAAATAATATTGTTTCATGTTTATTATTGTCACAATTTACTATATATAAAAAAAATTAATAAATATATTATAGTATTACATTAAAAAAATATATATATATATATATTATAGTATTACATTTAAAAAAAAGAAGTTGCATTTAAAAAGGAATAAAGCATTTTAATAATTTTCCAAAAACGTAATTTTTTTTAAAAATTGAAACCATTGAATAAGCCATTATGATATCTATTAATGTTACATAACTTCAGTATGTAATATTTATTACTCATTATGTTTAACTATTAATATTACATAACTTCAGTACGTAATATTTATTACTCATTATGTTTGACTATTAATGTTACATAACTTCAGTATGTAATATTTATTACTCATTATGTTTAACTATTAATATTACATAACTTCAGTACGTAATATTTATTACTCATTATGTTTAACTATTAATGTTACATAACTTCAGTATGTAATATTTATTACTCATTATGTTTAACTATTAATATTACATAACTTCAGTACGTAATATTTATTACTCATTATGTTTAACTATTAATGTTACATAACTTCAGTATGTAATATTTATTACTCATTATGTTTAACTATTGATGTTTTTTATTTAAAATTATTTATTGTGTATTAGACTGTTGTGAACTCCTGCAACTAATCAATTTTAAATTACCTCATCGACAAACTCGGCAAAATATGGTATTCTGTAACAATAATTCTGGGACAAACTACCAAATGCATGCACCCATTTCTCGTCTGCATATACTTGGAAATAAATTCACCTCTGCTATAGATATATTTAACATAAGTTTACCCATGTTTAAAAGATACCTGAACGATATTTTTATGTTGCAACAATTATATGAGCATCGCATAAGAGCTATAGTTTAATTATTATTTTTTTATATATATTATCTTTGTATTCATCTACAATCCAAAAACTTGTTCCTCTTTTTTTTTCTTTCTATGTATCATATACTATATTATGTATTATGCAATATCATACATTTTTACATCATCCGAAATATAAAAACACAATGATTTTTTTTTCACAATGTCATGCACTCATATTATAAGAGTATTATATTACGCACTTGTGTATTATGTATCATGTAGATCAGGCTATTAGTATTTTTATTAAAAAAAAGTAGTATCTACAAATTAAAAATCTTTCCCTTTGTAACTTCTCTGTGGCATACACTTAAACATTATTATACCTTCATATATATTATAAATATGTTACACTTATATACCAACTATGCATCATGTTATTTTTTTTTAAGTTCTGTACACATAAACATTTTGATGTTAAAATATGTAAAAGCCTTTTAGGGCCCTAATGAATAAATAAAATAAATAAATAAAATAACTTCAGTATGTAATATTTATTACTCATTATGTTTAACTATTAATGTTACATAACTTCAGTATGTAATATTTATTACTCATTATGTTTAACTATTAATATTACATAACTTCAGTACGTAATATTTATTACTTATTATGTTTAACTATTGAGGCGATCCACCGGCTACAATTCCAACGAAATCACGCGCTCCTTATGCAGGTGGCGAAAAGGTTGAAAGTCACAAAGATGCGTGTTTTATTTTATTCTGTAAAGCTCAGACATAATTATTAAAATGTTTTACCGTCATATTCTAATAAACTTAATTTGCCACAATGAACAATACGACAATATCGGAAAAAGAGTTCGTAAGTAGGAGATTTTAAGCTTTAAAAATTTTTTTTAGGTCTGATACTTAATTTTTTTCTAGGCTTATAAAAAGACACACCAAAAAATGGACGGTTAAACGAAAGGCCAAGGTGTGCTCTACTTGCAGTATTTAGTTAAATTATCTATGATATTTCTAGGCAACCAAATTCTCAAACCGAAAACACATGATTTTACATTACTTCCCATACGTAATATTCATTCCTATTATTATGTTTAGTATGTTTAACTATTATTGACATGTTTCTACTTCACCAAACTCTCATTGGTGTTGTAACTATGAAAATAATAAACACAAAATATATTAAAAAAATTGTTCTCGCGAAATATACCACTTCCTCAAATTACATAAATCATCGATACGTTATGAAATGGTATAATTTCTATAGGCACTGCTGAAAACCATCTGCACTCCCGGCTCCGGAATGCATAGTTGAGCAGTGACCTTTTTCTCAATTGCTAAAATTATATATGTAATATGTTAAAATAAAATATGTAAATATCCTGTCCATGGCTTCCAATATTTCTCGCTCGGTGTTGTAAACGAACCTGAAATCACTTGATCCGTTGTTGTGGACTTCGTTCGTCACTCTGCTTCCTCTCATGAAAAGTATCCTGAAAAAATATTAAATTATATTATGACATTTTATTGAAAATCTTAATAAGGAACTATATACTCGTATATAGTTCCTTATTAAGATTTTCAATAAATTCATGTGGAACAGCAAACGCAGATTCTGAATATATAACTTTTATTAATCGTTATTTAAAAGTAAACAAAAATCATATCATCGAAACACCGCGTTATGTTGGTACCATTGCACTTGGAACATTTCACCTCGGGTGCACATTATGTTTTTGGATTAATATGGAAATTTTTATTTTCGTTTTGTGTTTAATATGTATTTTTTTTTAGTTATTGCGAAATTTAAACTTAATTTGGGCGACTTTAAGCTCTATGATTGTTGTTCAATATTAAAAAACTATTATTAATAAATAAAATAAAAATTGAGTATTCATGAGCAAACCAATTATTAATACGTATATTATTTTGGCAGCAGCAGCCGGCAGCTTTTTATAAGCGCTCCAGTTTATCTGGGAAATATTGCTTAGTTCTTAATTTTTCCGGTGTTAAAATAGCGTAAAATAACCGCAATAATTTATAGGTTACATTTATAAAAATCATATAATTTTAGTGTGGCCGTTTCGGGCTTAAATCAAGTTTATAATAAAAAATCAAATAAAAACCCAAATATTTTAAGTTCAAATCTGTCGCGTCGTTCTAAACTAACCCAAAAGCATCGGTCGGTCGAAGCGTTCGACACATGTGCTTATTAAAAGACCTTTTGCTTGTTAAAAGTGTCCCAAAGTAAATGATTTACAATGTTATTCTTTGAACTGTGGTGATTGTAAACAATATCGTATACGAGCTAGACAACTCAAACTCAAACTTAATGGTGAATGTGCTATTTTGGAGCCTTTAATAAGCTGCAAAGATATCGCTGTATAACCTTGAACACTGTACCACAACTGCAATCCGCAAAATTAGATTTCGTGGCTACCGAGAAAGGCGCAATAGGAAATAAAAACATTTGACGAGAAGATCTTCTGTTGTCACGGCGACCTGAGTTCTGACCTCCAGTTCACGGAGCAGATCCGGTGCATCATGCGGCCCACGGACGTGCCCGAGAAGGCTGCTCCGCGGCCTGCTGTGGTCCGCCCCCCAGAAGGATACCACCGGCTGGGGCGAGAAATAGACGACACGCTGATGTGGTCTTTCCAGATCCTGAAGCCGGCCGACGAGCGCCACCTGGCGTATGGGCAAACCAACACCGAGCGTCCCGTTACGCAGCCCAGGGGCGTCACCAACAAAGACAAAGAAGATTGGAAGAAAGGATCAGTACCCCCGGCCCCCGTCCTCACCCGCCGCCCAACTTCACATAACTCCTATCATTCGTATTAGAGTCTTGCAATATATCGTAAGGAATAAATACAGATAGCTTCTATTTTTTTTTCAATTAAACATGTATGAAAACTTAGACCAAGCCGTATTTAGTTTTGATAATTTAACTGCATCCTTTATATGGTCTATAAATAATGTGTAATGATAGTGTCCAAAAAAAAATGTCATAGATTTAATATAGGAATAATGTAAGAATAGGAAGTAAGATTTGTAAAGCGCCCTTGAGGTGATTTTTCACAAAAACGGCGCTATAAAAATCATCCGAATATTATTATTATTAACTTGACGCTGAAGATCTTTCAAATTACCGACCCTTTTCAAATCTTCCATTTATATCTAAAATCTTAGAAAAAATTACTGCTTCACAGATAATTCTTCAAACTTAAATTCAAATAAATTGTTAACTAAATATCAATCTGCATACAGAAGGTTCCACTCAACGGAAACTGGTTTACTACGCGTTTTGTCGGACATAACTCTTGTCATCGAGTCGGGTAAGCTGGTTCAGTCTTAGACATGAGTGCCGCTTTTGATACGATTGACCACGATTTTCTTATCACACGTTTAGAAGAATCCTTTGGTTTAAACTGTGGCGTTAAGAATTGGCTGACATCGTATTTAACCACTCGTTTACAAGCAGTGAAGATGGGGCAAAACCAATCAAAATATACAACCCTCTCATCTGAAGTACCCCTGGGGTCCGTTCTGGGCCCACTGCTCTTCATCCCTTTCACAAATGATGTAGCTAAAATAATCGAATCATTTGGTCTTCAATCCTACTGCTACGCTGACGACCAGCAAGTTTATTTTTACTGCTTACCAGAAGAAATAGACAGACTAAAAACTCGCATAGCTAAGTGTCTAGAAACAATTACTAGCTGGATGACCTCAAATAGATTGAAGCTGAATCCGTCAGACTGAGTTTCTCTGGACCGCCAGAAGCAGACGTCAGCATATCCTTGATAACTCCCCAATAAATATTTCAGGAAGTGACATTACTCCGAAGACGTGTGTTAAATTACTCGGTGTCAATCTGGATGAGGACTTCTCCCTTAAAGGTCAAGTAAACAGAACTGTAAGTACAGGGTTCTTTCAATTGAGGCAAATCAAAGCAGTACGGAGAAACCTGTCAACAGAGGCTACTAAACTGCTTGTCAATTCGTACGTTGTATCACGTCTAGATTACTGCAACGGAATATATGCAAGTCTCCCCAAATACCAAAAATTCAGTATTCAACGCTGCAGCAAGACTTATCACCAGATCATCTCAAAATCTCCACTGGCTCAAATGTCCTGAAAGAATCCAGTTCAAGCTCTGCTGGATGGTATTTAAGTCACTTAACGGTATGGCTCCGGCTTATTTATCAGAACTGTGTATTCCCGAAAATACGGATTCACGACAGTCCACCCTTAGGTCAGCAGCGTCATCAGCTATCGGGAGGTTGAAGGAACCAAAGCGCACAAATAATACTAAGTTTGGTGATCGTGCTTTCGGAGTATCAGGACCTAAAGCCTGGAATGAACTGCCGCATGACTTAAGAATTATCAAAGACTTGACAGAATTCAGAACTAAACTTAAAACTCATCTTTTCAGACAATCGTATCCATAAATTGAAGAAATGCAGCCGTAAATTGCTTAGCTAGGCCAGCCGGTTAGTGTTTACCTAAATTCATTAAATAGAAAAAGTTTCAAAATTCACCCATTGGTGCGCAAATGCGTCCACAGCCCGCAACACTGTAAATAACTAAAAGTGTAAAATAAATTTAAAAAAATGTTAATATCTATTAAAAGCTTCTTACGCTTTTTAAGGTCCAGTCCTAAAAATTATAAATATTTCAATAACTACCAACTCTTCTTGTGCCACCAATCTTCTAATAAATGTAACATCAGCAGAAAAGGAGGATAAAATAACAACTGTAAAACTTTCATCTCTGTACTTAAATTTTCTAATAAAACTGTGTTCATCTGAAGCGACCTGCCAGGTAAGTATGTTTTTTTTGTATCTGTCTGTGCATAATTAGTTAAAGAATAGGAAGTAATATTTGTACAAGTGCCCTTGAGGTGATTTTTCAAATGGCAAATAAATGTTTTATTTTATTTATATAATTAATAAGAAGAACTTTGTTTACATTACTGTTACATAATTTTTCAGAAGCAAAGCTTCCCTCATCAGGATAAACTACTCAAATACTAAAAATGAATGACAAGTTTATTCTCTTATTTTTATTTTTTTGTTATATTTAAGCTTTCACCCATTAAAGGCGATCTTGGCCATGTGTAATCAGTTAGATTTTAATATTATATCTTGATTTTAAAATTAGTTACTTTTAAACAAGATATAATATTTGGGTTAATAAAATTGAAGCAGAAAAGTTAAATAAGTTAAACAGTGTAAATTTATGTGTTTTTATTCCCCAATGACTTAAATTTTAATGCAATTTTTATAAATGTATTTTGCTAATAAATTGTTAATTTGGGGGGAGTTGAGACTTAGAAGGCAGGGAATACTGGTAGGGAGATCAATCTTAAGTTTTAGCAATTCATGCATAAAATTTGGAAATTGGTCATTGATAGCACACTCAAAGAAATTATGGTCCAGAGTATCCTCTGACCCAAAGTAAGGCGAGCTGACTATATGGAACCTGGCAAGATGACTAAGACAAGAAGTGTGACTTAGTCTCATTCGAGTTATGAAGGAAATACTTGCATTGAGTTGATTGGGGAAGATTTCATGGCCCCTAGAATAAGACGAAGAGACTTTGACTGGATCTTATCTAATTTATGAGAATTTGAAGAAGATATTGAATCAAACAGGCAAGATCCGTAATCAAGATGACTCCGGATGAGGGCATTGTAAAGAAATTTTAAAGGGGCTGGGTGGGAACCCCACCAAACTCCGGACAGAAATCTAAGTGGATTGATATTGCTTTCACATTTTGTGATAACATGATTTATATGGGAGTTCCAAGTAAGCTTGGAATCCAAAAACATTCCCAGGAATTTAACTTCCTTACAGATAGGGATGACTTCATCGCTTTGGAAGGAGAAAGTTCAAGGCCATTACTATTTAACCACGCCAAGAGTTTTCTAAGAGCATTGTTGATTGCTGATGCTGCGATGAAAAGATTGGGGGATATTTTGTAGAACGTTAAGTCATCAGCATATTGAAGTATGTCGCAAATTAAATAAATAGATTTTTTCAGATCGAAAGTATAAATATTGTACAGGATCGGGCTTAGGACAGACCCTTGCGGGAGTCCTTTGAATATGTGTCTAATGTGGGGAGAGGATTCAGGCCCGTCTACAAAAATCTGGGAGAGAAAATTAATAATGAATTGGACCAATTTGGGTGGGACGCCAATCGCCAATAATTTTTCTTTTACAATGGGGATAACAACATTATCATATGCTCCACTTATGTCTAAGAACACTGCTATGCAATATTCGTTTTTAGAAAGTGCTAATTTAACATCTGTCACAAGAGAGGAAAGCTTATCAAGGGTACTTTTACCTTTTCTAAATCAAAACTGCGAAGAAGAAAGGATTTGATTTTTTTTCTACAAACCAGTCTAATCTATTCTTAACCATCCTTTCAGCTACTTTGCACAGAGGTGAAGAGAGAGCAATCGGTCTATAGCTTGAACCTAGACTTGGATCTTTGTCACTCTTGCAAAAGGGAATGATATTTTGGATTTTCCAGAGATTTGAAGAGAGAGAAAGTAGGAAAGGGAATCATTGTGTCTGATGAATATGTTCAGAATTTCATCCCTGTCTGGAGCAGAGTCTTTGAGGTTTTCCTAAGCTCTCTTTAACTCCTCTATGGAAAATGGAGCATCTTATCATGAAGACGAATTTGGGGTAAAAGATGGAATAGGTACTTCATCAAGATTAGGGACATAAGGGGGAGCTATTTTGCTAAGAAAGTCAGAAATCCAAATGGCTGAATTGTGAGTTGACTTCGGTAGTAAAAATGAAGATCTAAATCTGCGAATCATCGACCAAACCTCCCCCGCTGGAGTGGCAGTGGATATGTTAATACAGAAGTTACGCCAGCTGTTACTTTTCAAACGAAATGTACGTTTAGCCAGAACTTGGCTGTTAAGTAATTTTCCATTGTCATCTGTTGGCAGTATGTCTTATTGGCCGCTTTCCTTTCCTTCAAAACTCGAAGGCATACTTCATCCCACCAAGATGGAGGGCGAGCCTTCGTGCCTACAGGAGATGATTTAGGTATAGCCTTTTCAGTGGATTTAAGAATGGACTCAGACCAAGGTTTATAAGTGGAGGTTCAATTATCTGAATTGGGGGTAGGAAGGGAGAGGGTAAGAGTCGGAATAGATTCTCTGAATTGGGACCAGTTGGCTTTCTTTGTAATATATTTTGATTTAGTTTTAAAGGGGTTAGTATCTAACCGCTGAGCCAGATATAGAATGGTGGGATAGTAGTTACTGCCGCAGGGGTCTGAGGTAGTTCTCCAGGAAATTAGTAGAGAGATACATGGGGAACAAAGAGATATGTCCACCGCACTAGGTCTCTGTCCAGGGTGACTTAACCTTGTTGGGGATCCGTCATTTAGAAGACACAGGTTCAAGAAGTCCATAAGGTCAATAATTTTGCTTCCTGAGAAATCCTTGGATGAAGAACCCGGGGAGTGTGCATTGAAGTCACCCAGAATAACCAAAGGAGAAGATATTTTGCCAAAGCATGTGGACCCATAAGGAATGATCAAATGGGGTAGAAGGGGGAATGTAGAGGGATATAAATGTAATATCAGAGACAGTAGCTGCCACTAATTGGAAGGATGAATTTATGGGTTTAATGGAAAGAGGGGTGAAGGGTAGGGAGTTTTTGATGAGCAGGGCTGCACCGCCCATCCCATCAATGCTGTCGTCTCGCAGACGTTGATAGCCTCTCACCTTGAATAGTTGAGCAGGCTTCAACCAAGTCTCAGAGACGGCAGCAATCGATACTGAGTGGAAATGCAGAAGGCGGGTGAGGTCATTCTTATTGGAGATGGTGCTTCTGCTATTCCATTAAAGTATTCTGACGTCTTGTGGAGTCATTTTGAGAAAGTGATTTTAATGTGGTAATAATAGAAGCAGCGTTGGACGGTAGATTGGTTTGTGAAGAAATTAGGTCAATTAAAAGCATAATAAGGGTTTTAATTTTAATAAATGAAGAATTGTCTTGGGAGAGTTTTTCAGAAAGGTAGAGAGTGTTCGTTGAGGGTGGATTAGAATTGTTTGCACAACCATTTACGGCAGTTGAAAGTGATGACCCATTGGGATTTAAAAGAAGTGAGTTATGTTGTTGTTGATCATATCCAGGAGCCGGTTTAGGGGTGGGGCTTTTGTATGAGAATTTAGTTGAGCGAGAAAAAGTTGTTGTTGAGAATTGGAGAGGGTTGGATGTAGGGTTGCTGGATAAAGCCTCAGAAAATGATTTTTTGACAGGAGGAAATAATTTAGAAGCCTGCAGAAAAGATAAGTTCTTTTACCCGAATATTATTAACATTACGCAACGTTTTGCCTACATAGAACACCGGACTCATAAATAATCAAATAAATTTAAATAAAAGTCGAATTCTTAAATTATTTATAAAATAAAACAATAACTTTGTTTTACATCACTTTTATTTATACTTTAGCCGACCGGGTTTCGCTACTACCGTAGCTTCTTCAGGGCAGTATACAACTAAACTATGAACTAAGATGCACATGTGTTATGGATTAATACAAACAGGCTAGTGAAGGGCCAAGGGTGGGAGATCAGCAGGTACCTGCTGACCGGGAAGGGAATTTACTTTGTTTATTGGGAATAATTTAAAGATTGGACTTTTATTTAGATTTATTTGATTATTTATGAGTCTACTATTAGTGTTTTTTGCTTTCCTTATTTCTAATGCTTCTAAGTTATCTAATCGAATGCCGGTTACATTTTTATGCAGTAATATTCCCAATAAACAAAGTACACACACTTCCCGGTCAGCAGGTACCTGCTAATCTCCCACCCTTGGCCCTCCACTCGCCTGTTTTTATCAATCTATAACACATGTGTATCTTAGTTCATAGTTTAGTATTATACTGCCCTGAAGAAGCTACGGTAGTAGCGAAACCCGGTCGGCAAAAGTATAAATAAAAGTGATGTAAACAAAGTTATTGTTTTATTTTTTAAATATGGATATTTATTATATATAATTAACAACATTGTTTATTTACATGGTAATAATAGTTGGTATGTTAGTACATTTTTTTATTATTATTATTTATGTTATCCTTTTAGTTTCTTTTTTTTTAAATTAATACCTCCCTAATTGAGAAATTCTCGTGTTTAGGAGGGAGTACTATTTTGGTTTGTTATACGTATAATAAATTTCAAGAGTACTACCATGAACATGATATTCTGGTATACACAAAGAGCAAAAAAAAATAAAAGGAAATTTTTAGAAATAAAATATATGTATACAAACATATATACATTTTTTCCAAGTGAACTTATAATATATACCTAAAATTAGTTTCTTGTAAAGTGTATTTTAAGTTTTTTCTTAAAAATTTCATAATTTTTTTTCGGCTTGTATTTCTTTAGGAAGTTCGTTAAAAGATTGTATGGCTGAATAAGTGTAATGGTGTTGAGCTGTTATGGTTTACTATTTGTCCTGTGGTTCTCGGCCTGGTGCTCAATGACTCTAATTTTAGGTTTTCTTTATGGATTTGTAGCAATTAAATTTTTTGGTATATTATATTTAAATCTAAAATAAATTTTATAATGTTATAATTAAGATACATTAGTTCAAATTCTTCATTGTAATAATAAAGAAAAAAAAATTAGATAATTTAGAAGCACCGGAAATTCGAAAATCCCTAAATCATAATTCTAGTATATTGAATAACCAAGTAAATTTATCGTATAATACTCTTTTAGATATTTTTCCAGTCAATCGCTTTGTTCATCCAAAAAACCCCTGCTCACCCCTTCCACTTTGGTCATTTTTTATATCGTAGTTTAGTTTTAATATATTCCTGATGAGGGCCTTCCCTCGACGTGAATGCTAGGTAGGGTTTCTTCTTTTCATAATGACGTGAATGCTAGGTAGGGTTTCTTCTTTTCATAATGACGTGAATGCTAGGTAGGGTTTCTTCTTTTAATAATGACGTGAATGCTAGGTAGGGTTTCTTCTTTTCATAATGACGTGAATGCTAGGTAGGGTTTCTTCTTTTCATAATGACGTGAATGCTAGGTAGGGTTTCTTCTTTTCATAATGACGTGAATGCTAGGTAGGGTTTCTTCTTTTCATAATGACGTGAATGCTAGGTAGGGTTTCTTCTTTTCATAATGACGTGAATGCTAGGTAGGGTTTCTTCTTTTCATAATGACGTGAATGCTAGGTAGGGTTTCTTCTTTTCGTAAAAGCGTGTCTGATCTCGGCTTAAAATGTGATCAATTTGATGGCAGCACCTTCCCCAATAATGACTCCATTGAAATGTTTGGGGTAAGTATGTCAGACCAACTCAAGTATCGGGGCTCTATAGAAGCCCGAGTAAATCCCGGCTTCCAAGAAATTGGGCGTCTTGTATAGGGCTAGCAGATTCTTCTGTAGTGACCAACTGCTAACCCTTTACAAATCTCAAGTGTGTACAACAGTTGAACTTGGAACTCACCTTTGGGCTGAAGCTCTCAAATACTTAATAAACCTGCATGATTCTGTGCAAAGGAGGGTGGTTCGTTTGATTGACAATCTGTTGCTAACAGACCGATTACCATCTATAATTCACAGACGCAATGTAGGTATGCTAAGTCTGTTCTAAAGATATTTCAATGGAGCCTGCTTGAAGGAGGTAGCAATGTTGATTCCCTCCACGCCGGTGCACGTGCGTGAAACTTGGCGGACATGAGCGGAACACCTATCCACAGTAGGTGTTCGTTTTATGAGAACGGGTCGTTTTTCCACCTCGTTCTTGTGTAAATTGGCTCGTATGTGGAATGAGCTATCGGCATCTCTCTTTCCTCCCACATTTAATCTCCTTAACCCGCCTCATAATGTTGCCATACCGGGTGGCAATATAGTTACCCTCTATGTGCTCTGTACAGACAGGGGCACTCTTGTGAGGTGTTACACTCTGTAATTCAGTATACTTCTGTAATTTATTTATTTCTTGTGAAATGGACATGTGACCTCTGATTGCAGAGCCAAAGAGCTTACTTCTCTGCCACGGTGGTGGTGAAAATATCATTACTCGCTACTTTTATGATTTGACTTGATTTTTGAAAATTAACACTTGTTTGTATTGCAGAGTGAACGATCGAATCATTAGCGTGAACGGCGTGTCGCTGGAGAATGTGGAGTACGCCACGGCGGTGCAGGTGCTGCGCGACAGCGGCAACACCGTGTCGCTCGTGGTGCGGCGGCGGGCGCCCCATGCGCCTCCTGCTACCCCACCCACCCCCATCAAGCTCACACTTACCAAGGGGACCAAGAAAGAAGGTCAGTTACTTCTTACTGCATTATCACATACTTGATGAATAGAGTGAACCACCGAATCATCAGCGATTTGTTCATTTTGTAATGGAGGCCCCCCCTTGTTTGGCATCCGAGACTTCCAGAGGATTGCTTTCCTTCAACCCGTATTGACCATTCCGTTAAAACCGCCATCCCATATATATACCTACATAGCTGATGTATTTAACTTCACGGAATGTAAATTGCAGATGTATACAAATAAAGACCGGTCAGTGGCTTAATTGGCATCGCGCCTGGGTTCCACACAAGCATCGTGAGTTCATTTTCTCGGCTGGCTAAGTCCTCCATCACAACACAAGCAAAATCTATCACTTAGTGTGATGGTAGTAGGAGATTTTCAAATATTGTCAGGTTATTCGAAACCCGGGAATGTTTGACTTTCTTAAAAAAAATAAATAGCTGCTTGAAAAATATTTCCATAGAATGTTTCGCCCTTAATTGCTCATTTTGTCCATTTTGGCTGTAAGACACCTGACTGTATCGCTATAATAATATATATCCCATTTGGGCGTATACAAATTAGTAAATTGCTCTCTGAAAAGTATTAAATAGAATAGAATTCAATGTTTCGCATTTCATTGCTCATTTCGTCCATTTTGGCTGTCAGACACCTGACTATATCGCTATAATAATATGTATCCCATTTGGGCGTATACAAATTAGTAAATTGCTCTCTGAAAAGTATTAAATAGAATAGAATTCAATGTTTCGCATTTCATTGCTCATTTCGTCCATTTTGGCTGTCAGACACCTGACTATATCGCTATAATAATATGTATCCCATTTGGGCGTATACAAATTAGTAAATTGCTCTTTGAAAAGTATTAAATAAAATAGAATTCAAAGTTTCGCATTTCATTGCTCATTTCGTCCATTTTGGCTGTCAGACACCTGACTATATCGCTATAATAATATGTATCCCATTTGGGCGTATACAAATTAGTAAATTGCTCTTTGAAAAGTATTAAATAGAATAGAATTCAAAATTTCTCATTTCATTCTCATTTCGTCCATTTTGGCTGTCAGACACCTGACTATATCGCTATAATAATATGTATCCCATTTGGGCGTATACAAATTAGTAAATTGCTCTTTGAAAAGTATTAAATAGAATAGAATTCAAAGTTTCTCATTTCATTGCTCATTTCGTCCATTTTGGCTGTCAGACACCTGACTATATCGCTATAATAATATGTATCCCATTTGGGCGTATACAAATTAGTAAATTGCTCTTTGAAAAGTATTAAATAGAATAGAATTCAAAGTTTCTCATTTCATTGCTCATTTCGTCCATTTTGGCTGTCAGACACCTGACTATATCGCTATAATAATATGTATCCCATTTGGGCGTATACAAATTAGTAAATTGCTCTTTGAAAAGTATTAAATAGAATAGAATTCAAAGTTTCTCATTTCATTGCTCATTTCGTCCATTTTGGCTGTCAGACACCTGACTATATCGCTATAATAATATGTATCCCATTTGGGCGTATACAAATTAGTAAATTGCTCTTTGAAAAGTATTAAATAGAATAGAATTCAAAATTTCTCATTTCATTCTCATTTCGTCCATTTTGGCTGTCAGACACCTGACTATATCGCTATATAATATGTATCCCATCGTATACAAATTAGTAAATTGCTCTTTGAAAGTATTAAATAGAATAGAATTCAAAGTTTCATTTCATTGCTCATTTCGTCCATTTTGGCTGTCAGACACCTGACTATATCGCTATAATAATATGTATCCCATTTGGGCGTATACAAATTAGTAAATTGCTCTTTGAAAAGTATTAAATAGAATAGAATTCAAAGTTTCTCATTTCATTGCTCATTTCGTCCATTTTGGCTGTCAGACACCTGACTATATCGCTATAATAATATGTATCCCATTTGGGCGTATACAAATTAGTAAATTGCTCTTTGAAAAGTATTAAATAGAATAGAATTCAAAGTTTCTCATTTCATTGCTCATTTCGTCCATTTTGGCTGTCAGACACCTGACTATATCGCTATAATAATATGTATCCCATTTGGGCGTATACAAATTAGTAAATTGCTCTTTGAAAAGTATTAAATAGAATAGAATTCAAAATTTCTCATTTCATTCTCATTTCGTCCATTTTGGCTGTCAGACACCTGACTATATCGCTATAATAATATGTATCCCATTTGGGCGTATACAAATTAGTAAATTGCTCTTTGAAAAGTATTAAATAGAATAGAATTCAAAGTTTCTCATTTCATTGCTCATTTCGTCCATTTTGGCTGTCAGACACCTGACTATATCGCTATAATAATATGTATCCCATTTGGGCGTATACAAATTAGTAAATTGCTCTTTGAAAGTATTAAATAGAATAGAATTCAAAGTTTCTCATTTCATTGCTCATTTCGTCCATTTTGGCTGTCAGACACCTGACTATATCGCTATAATAATATGTATCCCATTTGGGCGTATACAAATTAGTAAATTGCTCTTTGAAAAGTATTAAATAGAATAGAATTCAAAATTTCTCATTTCATTCTCATTTCGTCCATTTTGGCTGTCAGACACCTGACTATATCGCTATAATAATATGTATCCCATTTGGGCGTATACAAATTAGTAAATTGCTCTTTGAAAAGTATTAAATAGAATAGAATTCAAAGTTTCTCATTTCATTGCTCATTTCGTCCATTTTGGCTGTCAGACACCTGACTATATCGCTATAATAATATGTATCCCATTTGGGCGTATACAAATTAGTAAATTGCTCTTTGAAAAGTATTAAATAGAATAGAATTCAAAGTTTCGCATTTCATTGCTCATTTCGTCCATTTTTCCTGTCAGATTTCGGCATAGTCCTCGGCTGCAAGCTGTTTATAAAGGAACTGACCCCCAAGGCGCGTGACCAACTCAACTCCGCGGGCCAGGGGCTGTGCGAGGGCGATGTCATCACACGGATTAACAACACCGCGTGCGGGGACTCCATGTCCCTGAAGGATGCTCGCAAGATAATGGAGAGCTGCAAGGAGCGCCTGAGCATGGTCTGCCTGAGGGAGCAGCGTCTTGCACCCGTCAATGCCACCTCATTCCACCAACCTAATTATCATAATAATTATGGTGAGGTCTTAGGTAATTATCTTTTTGTATTATTATTTTTAAACAGTTTTCAATAACTGAGCTCTGACTTGCAATCACTTGGATGACTTGTATAGCACCATTTTTGTAAAAAATCACCTCAAGGGCGCTTTACAAATACTACTTGCTAGGGTTTGTCTTATTATGTACAGATGCAGAAACATACTTTCCTGGTGGGTCACTCTAGATTAAAACGTTAAATTACAAAGTTTTCTCTTGAGATGATATGATTTTCCACGCACAGGACACAATATTAGAAAACACTGCACATTGCATGATACTGCAGTTACTGTTTAAATCCCATTGGTCATTGATATTATATTTATTAGAAGGTTATTGGCAAAAGAAGAATAGGTATTTAATTGAAACATTGTTTTATTTGAGATTTTTTATAATAATTATTTACAATTACAAATATTTATAATTATTTAGAATGTCGCTCGGACTAGGAAAAGTTTCAAATTTTTCTGTTAATTACTTTAGGTAGGTACTAACGGCTAGCTTCTCTATGTTAATTAGGTATGTAACTGTACCATTCATTTATATGATTTTCCGAAGAGATGAGTTTTGAGTTTTGCTCTGAATTCTGTCGAGACTTTAATCAATCTTAGATCATATGGCAGTTTATTCCAGGCTTTAGGGCCTGACACGCTGAAAGCTCGCTCACCAAACTTAGTGTCTGGTGTGTGCTTTAGTTCCTTCAGCCTTCCGATGGCCGATGACGTTGCTGATCTAAGAGTTCTCTGGCGTGAATTGGAAATTTTAGGGATACATAGTTCCGATAGGTAAGCTGGAGCCATCCCGTTAATTGGTTTAAATATCATCCAGCAAAGCTTGAAGTGGATTCTTTCAGGACATTTATTATGTTATTAGGGATAAGATGATGATGAAATAAGTAAACATCTCCCATGCAGGGCCGAATTTACGTCTAGCCTATGGGCCCGCACCGCAAAATTGTTTTAATATTTTATTTTTTAGTTGACTAAAATAAACAAAAGTCTTTGTTTAAAATTAAATTTCATTTCATAAAGCTGAGCTAGTTTTTATTCTATTTCATCAATAGTCAAGTCAATAATATCAAACTAGTCAAATCAATACTAACTCCGACAACTCATAATACTATCCAACGAATGCCGTGTTTTGCATTGCATACAACTGTCGTCCCTGTAGTAAACAATTGTACTAACTTATCCGCAAAAATAATACCTAATTCTTTTCACTTGTACTCATCATTTCATCAGTTTCTAAATACGGTATAGTAAAATTTTCTACAATTTAATAATAAAGTTTAAAATGTTTCTTTTAAGATTTTTAGTCAGAAAATTGCTATGAAATGCGATTTTAACAGGTTAATTTTTAATTTTACTGGGGGTTATTAATTATCAGACCCCCGGTAAGGTCCACACTGCAGGTTTAGCCTCGGGGTGTACCGATTCTAAATACGACCCTGCTGCCATGTAAGATATAAATTAAAATGGCAGTCATCAAATTGCGCTATTCCGATGTAATCTTATTATTTATAAAGTAAGGTATTGCTATACTCCTTACAGCGCACTTCAGGAGGAATATCAGCAAATTGTGCTATTCCGATGTAATGTTATTATGTATAAAGTAAGGTACTGCTTACTCCTTACAGCGCACTTCAGGAGGAATATCAGCAAATTGCGCTATTCCGATGTAATGTTATTATGTATAAAGTAAGGTATTGCTATACTCCTTACAGCGCACTTCAGGAGGAATATCAGCAAATTGTGCTATTCCGATGTAATGTTATTATGTATATAGGAAGGTATTGCTATACTCCTTACAGCGCACTTCAGGAGGAATATCAGCAAATTGTGCTATTCCGATGTAATGTTATTATGTATATAAATGATGGGATTTATTCACAGAATTTGTAAACCATTCAAGAACCCTCCATCAATTCTAACCCTTTACAGTGCCTCAATCAGAAGTTAACTGGAATATGGAAGTTCTATTTGGAATCCTCATTACTACAAATATGAAAACATTGTTCAATCTGTTCAAAAAAAAAATGTTAGGAATGTTATCTTTTAAATCTGGTTTACATGACCATCTCAGATCATCCGACGTACGCCTTGAATACTGCAACATTAATTTGCTTTAAATTAGAAGGCAAATGTTTGATTTAATATGCGTATACAAAATAATGGAGGGCCATCTAGATACTATATTGTGTCTCAGCAGTATTGAACTAATTCCTATTGTTTAAGGCCCCATAGCACCGGACATAATAATGCCCGCTTTAGTCCTCTGCGTCAAATGTGTCCACTATATACATAATAAGATAGAGTGTACTAGTTATTTTTGTAGATAATCTGTACAGTTTCAGAAAAAATATCCTCTTATTACTTAAAAATATGTAACAATGATTGGGCTAATTATATTATGTATCACTTGTGTCTCTTGTTTCAATTGTATTAGTATGATTGAGTGAGTTTTAGTAATTTTATGTTTTGTGTATCCTTTGTCTGATTATTTGTAACATGTGTTTTTACAACTGGATTGTTCTCACGTCAGTCTGAACATTTATAAAAACCCAGTATAAATAAATAAATGTTTATAATTTGCAGGTTCGGATGCCTTGAACTCCTACTCAGGGCAAAACCTGTATGTGGCACCCCCCTCCCGCTCTACCCTGTTAGCTGACGAGCGCATGCTGGAGAGTGGTGCGGGGACAGGGGTGGGGGGAGGACGGTCCCGGGGGCCCCTGCCACCCTCTGCCTCTCCCCCCTCGCCCTCCGAGACCCACCTCCACCCCCCACGCCCTCCCCCGCCGAGACCTGAAGGTGATTATGGTAACTTGTTATTCTATATCTATCTAATATTCACACATATTTCTAGATGAAATAAACTGAAACTCTCTTACGTACGTATATTAAGTAAGGTTTGTTTTTCCTCCAGATTATTATAGCAGTAGGAGGCAGTTGTATGAAGAGGATCCCTTGAGCCAAAGAAATAAACCAGCGTAAGTATTTTTATAATTTTTTTAAAATATCGATATTCACATTGTGGCATTTAAAAAAATAAATAATTGTATAATATTAATTATATACAGTGGGAACTTATACCCGCTAAGCCACTGCAAGTAGCTTGTCAGCAGGAGTTTATTTCAACAATATTATATAATACAACAATAAACAACGATCATCATACAAATGTAGGGCAAAATTAGGATATAGAGGCGCATGTATGTTGTGGTCAATGTACATAAGTTGGAAAAAAAATTAAAAAAGAAAAAAATAATAATGGAAACAGCATTACAGTTTTGTTATTGAGATACTAGAGTCCAATTTTATAACACCGATTTAAATAATATTATAAAAATGTCAATATCATAAAAAATATCAAAATTATAACTAACTAACTAACTAACCATCACGCCGTTTCACCGCAGGGGTAGGCAGAGAGGACGGACCGCCAAACAACTCGATAATAATAATAATAATAATTGGATTACTTCTATAGCGCCGTTTTCGTGAGAAAATCACCTCAAGGGCGCGATCTTGGCATACACTTCTTGCTTCATTCACATTCATACAACGCCTCATACATTCTCTTCTGTTATTCTGACTTCTGACATGGCCCGACTCGAGTATTTGATTCACTTGATCGTGCCATGTCTTCCTCGGGCGTCCCCGGCTTCTTCCATTCACATTCACGTCAAATATTCTCCTTACCCTCCTTTCTTCGTTCATCCGCTCTACATGCCAAAACCGTCTAAGTGTCCCTTTCTTAATCTTGCTCACTACGCTTACATCAGCCTTGCATTCTTTACGAATCTCAACATTTTTCACACGATCATACATGGTTTTACCACACATTCGTCTCAGAGATCTCATTTCTACAGCATTCAGTCTACTTTCATCCTTCCTCTGCCAGTTCCATGCCTCACTGCCATACATCAGAGTTGGTATCAGCACTCCATTGTGGACTGCTAGCTTCGCTTCTTTGGACAACTTTTTGTTTGCGCCAACCGCGTTCAGTCCTCCGTTAATGGAGTTTCCTGCATTCACCCTTCTTTCAATATCCCTATCAGTCTTTCCATCTCTCGTAAACATACTTCCCAAATACACAAACTCATCTACCTGCTCCAAGTATTCATCATTCACAACTATATTGCACACTGTTTTCGTACTCTCTCTTTCAAACACCATGACTTTAGACTTACTTACATTCATCATTAGCTCATTCTTCATACATACTTCGTTCATCCTAGATACGAGGGACTGTAGATCTTCCATACTGTTAGCAATCAGCACTGCATCATCAGCATACAACAGGCAGACTACTCATTTTTGCGCCCAAGCCCACCTCTTTCAATTCTTGCATACAATTATCCATGTATAGATTGAATAACCACGGTGACATTACGCAGCCTTGCTTAACACCTTTGTGATGTCAAACCACCCCGTAAAATCACCGTTTGCCCTAACACATGCAACGCTTCCCTCGTACAGCATGCGATTGCCTGTATAAGATTTGTATTCACACCATACTTAGACAACACCTTCCATAACTTTTTTTCTGTCAACTCTGTCGTATGCTTTTTGTAGATCTACAAAAGCACAGAAAAGTTTCTGTTTTTTTGCCAGAAACTTCTCTGTGAGCATACGCAACGAGAAAATCTGATCCATACACCCCCTTCCACTCATAAATGCACCTTCACATCCCGTATTTTATCCTTTGTTTTCATTTGTACCCTTTCAATCAATATCCTACCATACAGCTTTCCAACTGAACTTAGCAGGCTAATAGCCCTGTGATTTCCACATTCCATGTGTGACCCTTTACCTTTATATAGAGGCATGATCACAGCCCTACTCCAATCTAATGGGGTGTAACCCTCCTCTAAACACTGGTTAAAAAGTTTGCATAACCATGTGAGAATTATACGGCTATCTCCTTTAAAGTATTCAGCAGCAATATTATCGAAACAAACAGCCTTACCATTCTTCATACATTTAATTGATCTTTCAATTTCATCCATGCTGATTTTGGAAACATTCACCCTATCGTCATTCATACCTGACTCGCAACTAGAATCACTATCACTCGGGTTGCTTTCGAAGACCTCTTCAAAGTATTTCATCCATCTCTCTTTTATATTTTTCTCATTCGTCAGCATTTTTCCATCTTTCGTTTTTATCACTTTCACACATCCGCTTTCTGGACCATTCCGGTACCTTTTGACCTCCTTCCAAAACAGTTTATTGTTTTCTTGGAAGTGGTTTGTCATTTTGATCCCCTCTTCCTCTTCCAGGCGTTTCTTTCGTTCTTTCACTCCAGCACATACTCTTTTCTTGCATCCCTTATAAACTTCTTTCGCTCTTTCCCTCTCTTCGCTAGAAGCACTGCCAGTCGCTATCAGACATAACCACACTTTCTTCTTCTCTGAGACCAGTGCTTTAATCTCATCATCTCACCATGCATCACCTTTCTTCCTACCTTGCGTACTTATCCCACATACCTCTAGCAGATTCACAAAGGCTCACTTTTATGTGATCCCATGTTTCGTCTATGCTTAGACCGTCCATATCCTTATCATTCAATCTCATCTCTACACAATTTTCATACTTACTTCTTACATTATCGTTTTGCAGTTTTTCTATTCTGACTCTAGTTGGAGTCGACACCATTTTCACTTTAGAGCGCCAGCCGCGGAAGAGATTTACTCTCGACACAACCAGAAAATGGTCGGTTTCTACCTCAGCCCCTCTGAAAACTCTTGTGTCTGCGGTGACGGCTCTCAACCTAGAGTCAATTACCACAAAATCGATCATTGACCTTTCATTCCCTCTTTCCCACGTATATTGGTGGATACCTTTATGATTGAAGAAGGTATTCGGTACAAAAAGGTTCCACTCTAAACATACTTCAAGCATTCTGTTACCATTATCATTCGTTCTTTTATCCCCAAATATACCTAAGGTTGACTCAAATCCATCCCGTCTAACTCCTATCCTCCCATTTAAATCCCCTGCCACTATAATCCTTTCATTAATATTTTTTAATCTCATCACATCGCTCACACCACTCCAAAAATCATCTTTCACTTCATCGCTTTCAGAATTGACAGGATCATAGCATATAACTAAAAACACTCTTGTCAACCCGATGTTGAATCGGATCCACATTATTCTCGGACTTACACATTCATACTGCAACATACATTCTACCATTCTAGGAGACTGTAACGCTGCAACACCTTGACACGCCCTCTCCGTATCTGGTCTCCCAGACTAGATTACGAGCGTATCACTATGTTGCATCGTACTGCTCCCCTTTTTCATACTCTGTTATACAGAGTACTTCCAAACTTTTCCTTACCATCGTATCACATAATTCATTAATCTTTCTTTCCATCCCTCCTCTGATATTCCACGTGCCAATTCGACATTGTTCACGTTCCTTCCTCCTCTTCGCGCTACCGAAGGGTTGGCGGCGTGATGGATAGCGAGCCTCATCGACACCTGTGTCGGCCATTCCCTTCCACGGACTACTTAACTACCCATAACATATCATAACTAAACTTAACTTAATATAGCGTAATATAAACTAGCTTATCTAACTTGTAACTTACCATAACATAATATAAAATGGCTTATATCTTAACATAACATAATATAGCTTATAACTTAACGTATCATAATATGGCATGGTATAACATACCTTATTTAACTTATAACTTAAATAGCACGTCATATCATATCATAAATTAACTTATCTACCTTAAAATATCATACCTTAACATACATCTCATAACTTATCTACCTTAACATATCCTATCATAAAACACACATAAACCTACCTATGTATATAAATACTTAACTAGTGCTAAAACATAACAAAAAGAAGAAAAACAATAATATTAAATTTAATTCTAAGGTCAAAAACTGTCCAAGATGAAAGTCTAACTAAAACTTTTACCCACTAATCACTGTTCCTTATCACATCGCACTAATCATTGTTATGGGTAAGACAGGTATTATTATTATACATGGGTTCCATGACATCCGTCCAGGCGGAGAAAGGGTAGGGTGGCTGAGGCAGGGGGTAGAATCACCAGGCCATTTTCCCTGGTGAGAGGGGTATAGGGGCTGCTGGATGCAGCGGGGTGCGGGTGCGCCAGCAGTTGAAGAAGTGAACATTGTCCATGGTCATCTTTACTATGCAGCGGCAGAGGAAAGGCAGCAGGGAGGTGCAGGTTTCACCCGAGCGTGCGGTTCTGCACATGTGGTGTTCGATATGACCGTATTTGGCCACCTGAACTGCATCCCGAACTAGCTTATGATAAACATTATAAACCAAACAAAATTCACTTATTAAAAGTCGTTATATGTCCACCACACTAGTTATGATAAAAATATTTTGGACTAAGTCACTAAACCTAAACACATTTATGACTATTTAGCAATAATTTTAAGGGCAGAATGTATTGAATATCCCTAATAATTATTGAAAATAAACGGAACCGTCTAAGACGCGTCCGGCCGCTCCGAGGCCTATTCTTATTATAAAATAATTATAAAAGTATCAATATTATAAAAATATCAACATTTTAAATATCAACATTATTAAAATACCAATATTATAAAAATATCAATATTTTTAAAATATCATAATTTTAAATATCAACATTATTAAAATACCAATATTATAAAAATATCAATATTTTTAAAATATCATAATTTTAAATATCAACATTATAAAAATACCAATATTATAAAAATATCAATATTATAAAAATATCAGTATTAAAAAAATACCAAACAATATCAATATAATAAAAATATCAACATTATAAAAATA
Organism: Halesus radiatus; assembly: GCA_022606495.2. Taxonomy (NCBI): domain Eukaryota; kingdom Metazoa; phylum Arthropoda; class Insecta; order Trichoptera; family Limnephilidae; genus Halesus; species Halesus radiatus. Next base: position 165,638 of record JAHDVE020007604.1, read on the forward strand.
TTAATATTACAAAAATAAAAATATCAAAGTATCGGCAAGTATTAAATAAATTTAGAAATAACTATAAAAAATTATATAAATAAAACAGCAGTACAGGTTGGTTACAGTGAGGATAGAGCAATTGTTTTTAAATTCGTACGGCAATTTGTTAAATATAAATGGTACAATGTGTTCAAGGGTTCGTTGACCATATTTATTTTGAAATATTGGCACTATCATTCCTATATTTTGTGTGAAACGTGTATTGTGTACATGATCCACCACTGCCTTATACGGACTTTCAGATATATGTTGAAGTAAATGTTAATTTTTTGCCACAAAAGACCACAAACAGGTAATACATTAATTGATTTGTACATGATATCAATGTCTCGCTTTTGCTTAAAAACTGTTTTACTTACTAGCAATTTTACCATGGCGTTTTGAATCAGCTGTAAATGTTTTATGTTGGTCTTACACGAGTGTCCCGTTAGGCGTTATCCCATACCTTACGGTCGATTCTGCTAGAGACAAATAAATTAGTTTCATAGGCACATAAAATTTTACCTTATGGAGTCTTCCTACAATAGCTCGAAGTCGCTTACAGAGGTTGGAAATTTGTACGTCCCATTTCATGTTACAATCCACCGTAACACCTAGATACACATACTGTTTGATATTATTGTGAATGCAAATAAATTAATGGGATATGATTACAGGTGCCTCGCTGTACCTTGCATGCGGGGATCTTATATGCATCAATTTAGTTTTTTTCAGCATTGATTATTAGACCAGCGTCATGTGACCATTTTAATAAAGAAATAAAATCTAGCTGTAACAATTTCAATGCAGTATCCAAATTTTCATGGAATATTATAAGTGTTCTATCATCAGCGTATACATTTAAAAAAAAAATTATATGAATACTGCACAAGAGTCCCAAACTGCTCCCAACTGTCTGGAGCCAGTGAGACTATGGCATTCCCAATTGGGGAATGTTGTGAGGCTGAAGGTATTGGGGAGGGGAAGGAGAAGGGGGAGAGGAAGGTGGGGAAAAGGGGAAATACCTGGCTATTCCGATCTGGTCACCAAACACTGCTAAAAGCCATTTCAAGCAACTGTTTAACAAACGAGAATATTTTGTTCATAAGTGATACAGCGTTGGACCTAAAATTGACCCTTGTGGAACTCCTGTTTTGACTTTTCTTCTTTTACTAAATTTGTCTGATATTTTTACCTGGATTTGGCGGTTGGTTAGGAATTTTTTGAATAGTTTGAGAAAGTTTCCTCTTACCCCTATTGCCTCCAAAATATTTAACAATTTCATCGGGTCTATATTATCAAATGCCTTTGAATTATCTATGAACAGTACCAAAACATATCTTTTATTATTCAATTCATTATTTATATAGTTCGGGAAATCCTGAAGTAACGTATCAGTACTTTTTTTTTTTGAAAACCAAATTGATTGGGATCTATTAAAGAAAAGCACTCCAAGTATTTAGTTAGTTTTAAAGATATGTTTTTTTCGAAAATCTTTTCTAAAGCGGGTAGTATACTAATCGGTCTATAGTTTCCTATATCAGTATGTTTCTCATTTTTGTAAATAGGTTTGATAATATTACATTTGAGTTCATCTGGTATTACAGCTTGTGTTAAAATTGTGTTGATCAGATGGGTTATTATAGGACCCAAAATATCTATGTGTCTTTTTATGTCAAACATTCGGATATTGTCTATGCCAGGGGACTTTGAATTTTTGAGAAGTTTGACTATACTCAATATGTCTGCGAGTGATGCTCGTCGTATATACAAACTTTGCGGTGACTCTATCGGGACAATAGTTGACGCCTTAAAGTCACATTTATGAACCATTGAGGCTATGTTATCTGAAAAATAATTAACAAATTGGTTTGTAACATTTTCCGCAGATTGATTTTTTAACATAAACCTACTAATTACATTGTCACAGTTACTCTTTGTCCTACGTCCTAGAATTTTATTTATTTCATCCCAGGTTTTTTTGATATCTGTAAAATTATTCTTAAATTTATCATTGAAAAAGTTGTTTTACTTTTTATTATTAATTTGGTAACAAAATTACGAAAAGATTTGTATTGTTTTTCATAATTCCACTTAAATAAAGAATCTCGTTTTTTAATATGTGATAGAATATCTATTATTATTAATAAATTAATTAAAAAATTTACTTTGTATTCGCCACTTTATTAATATACACATATCTATAGAATACATAGAAAACATTGTATTCTATATATTCCTGTTGAAGAAAGCGTCGCTTTCGAAACATGTAAATATCTGTGTATATTAACCATTAGAGTGCGGCCCAGCGCCATCGTGCTGTAAGCTTTAGTTTCGTGAATTGCGACGCTGTGCTATAGCGCTGCAATTTTCAGTGTGCTTTTTGTCGCCCTCGGGTGAGCAAGTGTTCAATTTGAGCGTGGTATATTGCGGTTGGCGCGTGTCTTGATAACTGTATTTATTGTTTATCCTGTTAAAATAAATACACTCTAAAGTGAATCGATTCTTTTCACCATGTCGGAAGTTAGTTCTATTGTGAATGATCGTATGTATCAAATGACAGCGGCACTGCGGACAACGAGACCTTTGTTCCCATAAATGATGACAGAGATGACAGAAGTGACATTATTGTACATCGCAATAAAAGATTGCGAATAGAAAGTGAATCTTCGGATTAATTTTTTTTTTTTTTGTCTTTTTTGTTTTTGTTTTTTTTTTATTTTTAATTTAATGTAAATCAAATTTAATAATGTTATTATTAAGTTTTGCAAGTATTTTTAAAAACTAACAGTTTGAAAATGGCCTTAATCGCCGAAACAGCCGTCACAATAATAACAACTAAAAATGCTTGCAGAACTTAATAATAACATTATTAAATTTGATTTAATTAATTAAAAAAAAAATTAAATGGCTACGAATTAAACACAAAAACAATTAATAAATAATTAATTATATTTTATTATTATTTAATATTTTTTTAGTTGTAAATGTGTAGTTTTTTAATTAGAACTATAATATTCCAAAAATTTCATTCTTTAATTGTATAATTTTAAAAAAATCATTAAAATTGATTGATGTTTGTCCAAGTTATTGCATTTTTATTGAATACCATACAGTTTTTCTTTAAAAACACAGAATATCTGTAGCAATTTATATACATACTTGCAAAATAAGCATAGCACTAAAACGGTTAAATAAAGTGGTGAATGTACAGTTAATTTATTAATTCATTTATTAAGTATTTTTAAATCAAAATCATTACTTACCATACTACATTTTGTTGCTAAAACTACCCACTGTGGAAAAGTATTAATATAATTTTAATTTGCGTGAAATCGACAGTTTATATGTTATAAGTTTGTACATTTGTAGTATACCAAAAATAAAAGCAATTATGGATTTTCTATTTGTGACTTTACCTTTAACCGCTTGTGTGCCAGCGATGCCGGACCAGCACTCTGACATTTGTACCCATCGTGTATCAGCGATGCTGGAGCGGCATTCTCTAGCAACGCACCCTACTCGATTTTATGGTATTTGAACCTTAAAAAAGGCTCCTTGTCCTTTTCCTTTGTGCAGAAGTGAGCCTCGTCTGATCAGCTTCCAAAAGGACGGGTCCGTGGGCCTGAGACTGACGGGAGGAAACCAGGTGGGCATCTTCGTCTCTGCCGTTCAGCCTGGCAGTCCCGCCTCGCTGCAAGGCCTCACTCCGGGGGACAACATACTTAAGGTAATTCTATGTCATGGCGGTAGCGCTACATCTCACCTCGGGATTTACCTACCGTGCACTTCCTCTTCACTCTTCATCTTGCTTCTTCCGGACAGTCAGTCAGACTCGTGATCGCTCCCTGTTAGACAGGCCTTGTACTCATACTTATGTATTAACATCATTTCTGCAAGGGGTCGGCAGAGAGAGAGTGCTCGTCTCTGTCTGTCCTGGCCCCCATTCGTGATACATGGTACATATTCGCTTACTTCCTCTATCATTGTTCTTCTCCTGACCTGACATGGAATACAGAAAGAATTCTTCTCTGTGTATTGTTTTTAGTTTGATACATGCGCATCTAATTATATTTTCAGATAAATGAAATGGAAATGAAGGGAGTGACGAGAGAAGAGGCCGTTCTGTTCCTTTTGAGCCTTCAGGAACAAATAGATTTAATAGTACAACACTCACCCGAGGAATATCAAACCATTGCTGCTCAACAAAAAGGTAACAACACTCGTCTCTTTATTAGTACATTTACACCTCTCTGTAATTCAGTTCACTGACTTAACTCTCGTAGGTCGTTTTAAATGGCAGGTGAGTGGCTTATGTGCATTCTCAAACTTGACCAGAATTTGCCAGGATTTTTACAATGTTTTTTCACCGCAGATTTCAGGTCACTGTCAGCAGCGTTTTCTTCGCTACCACTACAATTTCGCATTTGCAATAAGTGAAAAATTAATTAGTTGGTTCAAAATTTTATGTGATTTATCCCACGAAGATTATGAAAAGATGTGGCTGGAAATCGGGAAGGAACTGAATGAAGGAATATTAAAACAAAATTACAAATGTATTATTATATATAAGATGTATAAATACTCGTACATTGTGAATTTGTGAAAGAATAAATTAATTTTGATTTGGTAGGCTTGTAATCGAAGCGAACGTTAAATGTTTCCCCCGGTCAGTTGAAGCAAGGTAATTTCTTTGCAGCTGCCGGGGCTTCGGGGCCGCGGCTGCACATATTTTGCTGATTTGTGGGAGCCTAAAAACTGATTCTGTCACATTTAATTTTTTTTTTTAACTTTTCAGTCTTTCTTTTTACTGTTTTTTAAATTTTTTTATTTTATTTATTTGATTGTGTATGTGCATTGTGTTGTGTTGCAGGTGATTCATTCCACATAAAATGCCATTTTCACTACACGGAGCCCACCAAGGGAGAGATGTCCTTCCGGAGTGGAGACGTGTTCCACGTGGTGGACACGCTGCACAATGGGACCGTTGGCGCCTGGCAGGTCTTTAGAATAGGTAAATCCTCAAATTGCACGTGTCACATCATTTGCAAAACATATTTATTTATTTGATTATACGCCCGTCTGAGCGTACATCGATTTTAGAACATAATTATATAAAGAGTTATCAAAAATTACAAGTCCATAGAGATTCTAAACCATAAAGTAATGAACAACAGTGACATAAAATAGAACACCAAAACAATATTACAACACAAATCATTATCACTACATTACCCACGCTATAATACTACATATTGTAGGACTCATCAAAGTGCTGGTATAGATGACGCTTTACTGTATAAATGGAGTCAGCAAATACTATCAACACCACCTTCAAACCTGTTGCCCAGATCATGCATCATGCATCCTATTGTTTAATGAATGAGACTGATAGTTGGTTGTGTAAGTGTTGTAGAAAAATGTAACAGTTTGTCTTGTGTTCCTCGTCGGTACATTTAATTAATAGTACTAGCCTGATCTACATGATACGCAATATACGAGTACAGACTTGTAAAAAAATAAGAAAGTGTTTTTATATTTAATATTACACATTATGTAATCTTAACTTTAAACCATTCTCAAAACACTCTGTTATACCTCCAATAATCCATTTGTCAAAGCAATTCCTTTACCTTTGTTTGGGACACTCATTCAAAATATTGAGTCAAATCTACTGAGAAAGTAGCTAAATACAGCTTGACATACTTATCTCTGCAGGCGGCCAAAAGAGGTACCAACGAGCAAACAATTTTGGATTCTTTTGTATCCACAAAACCCACACTAGCAACGCATTCTCAACTGCATAGATAAGTTGTACATACGTAACAATCAAGTTGAAGGGAGTGCTAATCTAATGAAGATTTGATGATGATTATTTGTCATCCAGGCCGCAACAACCAAGAGGTCCAGAAGGGCATAATCCCTAATAAGGCCCGCGCAGAGGAGCTGGCCACGGCGCAGTTCAACGCCACCAAGAAGGAGCTGTCGGCCGGCAGCTCTGAGTCCCGCGGCAGCTTCTTCCGTCGACGGAGGTCTACCCACCGGAGGTCCAAGTCTCTGGGGAAGGTAGGTTCAATCGTCCAATCAATATACTACTAATAACCTACCTTTAACAACTGCGATGATTCAAAGAGTCCACTGCAACTTCCACAATGTGTTCTTTACTACCCGAGTTTTTATGAGGGGAACAGTTAAGCAGTTCTTGCCAGTTCTTTGACACATGAATGTGACAATAGTTTTTAAATTAGATGCACAGTGCGCAGCATTGAAACTTTGTCACTACCTAAAACTACCGCACACCCTGTCACTACCTAAAATTAAATAGACAAATTAAATAAGTACTTACATACATTCTTATACTCTATGAAACTTTTTTGTTGTGTAATTTTATTTTTAAACTACCTGATGTGTACCCGGCCTTGCACGTGATTTTTTAATTTTTTTTGGAATAAAGTTATGAAGTTGTGAATTCTTGCTTGTCGTTTGGGTGCCATAATTGATTTGATGCATTAAAAATTTAAAAAAATTTGATCCAAATATCCGTTGTTTTGCACAATTACGATACAATCTGAAAACAGTTAAAGGAATCTCCTGTCTTTAAGAGAGGATGAGAGGTATATTATGCACTGTTCAGCATAGCCATTACAGATATTGGTAATAGAAACTAGCTTTATGCTCATAATATGTACAATACTTTCCTCACAACATTACCTTACTTTGAGAGAGGATGAGAGGTATATTATGCACTGTTCAGCATAGCCATTACAGATATTGGTAATAGAAACTAGCTTTATGCTCATAATATGTACAATACTTTCCTCACAACATTACCTTACTTTAATTAATTAGTCAATTAGTTTTATCCCACATACTTGAGGTATCAACTATTATCTACTTTTCACCGTTCCTTTGCCATCATTGCTGGTTTCCTTTTTATGTAATTTTAACTGATAATCTATATTATTGCTTTATCTTCAGGAACACTGGGACGACGTAGTGTTCTCAGACAGCATATCCAAGTTCCCCGCATACGAACGAGTAGTCCTGAAGCACCCCGGCTTTGTTCGGCCCGTGGTGTTGTTTGGGCCCATTGCAGACTTGGCCCGGGAGAAGCTGCTCAGGGACTATCCTGACAAGTTCACTGCACCACGTAAGTTCATTCATGGCATATGTTAAATACTATCAACGCATACAAATACTATAATGGATATATTAGAGGAGAGTCAGCCTTTGCTATATATACCATAGATTTAGTTTCAATTGTGCCAGTCTGACGATGCCCGTGATAGGGTGAAACCAGTCCGGTCATAAATAAATAACTGGAAAAAAGTTACAAAGGTTTTTGAATAAAAAAAAAAATTAAAATGGATTTCCTCCATAAATTGACAGTTTCAAAATTAGAAATAGTTCATTCGTCTATTTGTTAGGAACCACCAGTCTGTCGTACGATGAAATTAAATCCTTTATTTATTATGCCGCCTGTTTTTGTAATGTAATATGTTTTGTATGGCGTGTTTTAGATATCGGATAATAATGAATTCATGAGGTTTAACAGTTTTAGTGCTGTACTGATTTTGTAATGTAATGTGTTTTGTATGGCGTGTTTTAGATATCGGATAATAATGAATTCATGAGGTTTAACAGTTTTAGTGCTGTACTGATTTTGTAATGTAATGTGTTTTGTATGGCGTGTTTTAGATATCGGATAATAATGAATTCATGAGGTTTAACAGTTTTAGTGCTGTACTGATTTTGTAATGTAATGTGTTTTGTATGGCGTGTTTTAGATATCGGATAATAATGAATTCATGAGGTTTAACAGTTTTAGTGCTGTACTGATTTTGCAAGTAGGTGCGTAAACAGCTATTGATAATTTGTGTTATTAGTAAATAACTAAAAATGCAATAACTTGGAAATCAACCAAACTAAATGATTATTTTTGATATTAAACTTAAAAAGAACTGTATCCCATGCATCTAATAAAAACACTAAAACTACAAATACATAGAGAGAAAAAAATAGAAAATTATGTCGCTATTGTCAAAAAATTGTGAAAATCTATCACAATTGTGTTTTCCCGTGCAAAGGTAATGTAGTCCCGTCTTACAGCAGGCGCATATGAGGAAAATTCACTTTCTATTCATATTTTATTATTGCGATGGCCAATAATCGCACTTCCGTCATTACTGTCTCCATTTATCAGATCGAAGGGCTCATCATCCTTAATGTCGCCGTCCTTTGATACATCGTCCACGATAGAACTAAGATCCGACATGGTGAAATATATCGTTTTAATTTATTATAACAGGACAAACAACATAATAAGATAGTTTATAAGATATATGCCAACTGCAATAAACCGCTCTCAAATGGAACACTTGCTCTTGTAAGGATCAACAAATGCATACTGAGCGCTTCGTCGAAATTTTCGTGGCTAATGCTTGCAGCGCCATAGCGCACTCTAACGGTTAATGATATTTATGGCAGTGACACCCGTTGTCTCCAAAACCAGATTTGGTACAAGCTATTGTTTTGGTGCTAACAATTTTCTCAAAAATCCATGTCAATGACCTCATTATCATAAGGCACAATATTTAAGGAAGGGCAAGTATTTTTAATAACATTATTAAATTTGATTTACATAAAATTTTGAAAACATGTTCAATGTACCTACATATATGTAATATGCATAATCTCATCAGTTTTTTAAAGATAAGGGTTCCTCTTTTAGCCGCCGGTACAGAAGAGTACAGATTTGTAAATCTGTACTTTTATGACTTCCAATGTGAACCAACTCAAGTTTTTATTTTTTATTTTCATCAAAACGAGTTATAAACCAACCGTAACTTTAATTCATTTATTTTATCATAATGTTTTACAAGTCACAAAAAATGTGACCTCACTGGGGTACCCTGTTCTAAGGTCACATTGTAAATGGTTTTATATATGGATTATAAATTAGGTCAAATTTTTTGTAAATTTGTTAAATTTTTTAAGTGAGTTTTCGTAATTATGTTAAAATCTAGAGGAAAATTATAATGCAATAAATGAATAAAAATTCTAAAATCTCGGAGAAAACATACCGTGACCGTTAAACTCTGTTAGGTTGCAACATCATATCTATATTGTTCCTTCCCGTGTCCATAATCCATAACTTAATACGTCTTTTGAAGTCCGTCAATTTGTAATGGTTTTTATTGCTAGAAGAGGGAGGATGTTAAATACTTTTATAGAGAAATATTTCAAATTTCTTTCTCCAAAAGTTGTAATGAAGATCTTGTGAATCGACCCGAGTTTGTATGTGCAAATTTATCCTGGTTTTTGAATGCACAAATTAAAATATCTTTCAGGGCATTAAAAACATAGTCTGTAAGAGTTCTGATGGGGACTCTAAGAATAATTTTCAAAATTGCCTTTTGAGCTATAACTGGTTTTATAGTGGAATCGCATGAACTTCCCCATCCGATAAGACCATATTGAAGATGAGATTGGCCTAAGGCGTAATAAATTTTAATTAGTCATTCTTTATCTAAAATGTTTCTTATTGTTTTGAAAATATAGGTTAGTTTTTTTAACATTTTGTTTGGAAGTTTTATTTACTATGTACTTTTGCTATTTTTGATTTATTAAATTCGCTACCGGTTTCGACACAACCGTGTATATAGTGAATGCCGAAAAAACACAAGAAATAGTTTTTTTAATTTGGTGCTTAGATTTTCAACTTAGGAGTTCCAATTTAAGTTTTGATGAATAATTACTCCTAGGTATTTTATTGTTTGTACTTCATTTAATTTTGGGCAGATGCAAGTAACTTCTTGGTTCACGTTTAAGCAGTTTTTATGAATTTTTTGTGCTTAGGTTTGTGTTGATACATACAAACGTTTTTTACCAAGCATAACTTGTTCTGAGTGTCATCATTGTGAATATCTGAATCCATCTGTCAACTTCTAGCACCTGAGCACCATATCCACCAGGCTATCGTACCGTATTTTACTTGGTCTTCCCTGATACAATATTCTTCTAGCTGAGCACCATATCCACTAGGCTATCGCACCATATTTTACTTGGTCTTCCCTGATACAATATTCTTCTAGCTGAGCACCATATCCACTAGGCTATCGCACCATATTTTACTTGGTCTTCCCTGATACAATATTCTTCTAGCTGAGCACCATATCCACTAAGCTATCGCAACATATTTTACTTGGTCTTCCCTGATACAATATTCTTCTAGCTGAGCACCATATCCACCAGGCTATCGCACCGTATTTTACTTGGTCTTCCCTGATACAATATTCTTCTAGCTGAGCACCATATCCACCAGGCTATCGCACCGTATTTTACTTGGTCTTCCCTGATACAATATTCTTCTAGCTGAGCACCATATCCACCAGGCTATCGCACCGTATTTTACTTGGTCTTCCCTGATACAATATTCTTCTAGCTGAGCACCATATCCACTAGGCTATCGCACCGTATTTTACTTGGTCTTCCCTGATACAATATTCTTCTAGCTGAGCACCATATCCACCAGGCTATCGCACCGTATTTTACTTGGTCTTCCCTGATACAATATTCTTCTAGCTGAGCAACATATCCACCAGGCTATCGCACCGTATTTTACTTAGTCTTCCCTGATACAATATTCTTCTAGCTGAGCACCATATCCACCAGGCTATCGCACCGTATTTTACTTGGTCTTCCCTGATACAATATTCTTCTAGCTGAGCACCATATCCACCAGGCTATCGCACCGTATTTTACTTGGTCTTCCCTGATACAATATTCTTCTAGCTGAGCACCATATCCACCAGGCTATCGCACCGTATTTTACTTGGTCTCCCTGATACAATATTCTTCTAGCTGAGCACCATATCCACCAGGCTATCGCACTGTATTTTACTTCGTCTTCCCTGATACAATATTCTTCTAGCTGAGCACCATATCCACCAGACTATCGCACCGTATTTTACTTGGTCTTCCCTGATACAATATTCTTCTAGCTGAGCACCATATCCACTAGGCTATCGCACCGTATTTTACTTAGTCTTCCCTGATACAATATTCTTCTAGCTGAGCACCATATCCACCAGGCTATCGCACCGTATTTTACTTGGTCTTCCCTGATACAATATTCTTCTAGCTGAGCAACATATCCACCAGGCTATCGCACCGTATTTTACTTGGTCTTCCCTGATACAATATTCTTCTAGCTGAGCACCATATCCACCAGGCTATCGCACCGTATTTTACTTGGTCTTCCCTGATACAATTTTCTTCTAGCTGAGCACCATATCCACTAGGCTTTCGCACCATATTTTACTTGGTCTTCCCTGATACAATATTCTTCTAGCTGAGCACCATATTCACCAGGCTATCGCACCGTATTTTACTTGGTCTTCCCTGATACAATATTCTTCTAGCTGAGCACCATATCCACCAGGCTATCGCACCGTATTTTACTTGGTCTTCCCTGATACAATATTCTTCCCTTTCCTTGGTATGTACATGCCATACAAATCATAATAGTGTTCCTTTCTTATTCTATTTGTTGATTAACGATCTCTTTAATTATCTTTTTCCAGAGCTGGACAGCACCATGGAGGACGGCAAGAGCAAGTCCACTTCGGGCATCATTCGGCTGTCAGGCATCCGCGCTATAATGGACCGCGGCAAGCACTCGCTCCTGGACATCACGCCCAATGCCGTCGACCGTCTCAACTATGCACAGTTCTACCCTGTGGTCATCTTCCTTAAGGCAGACAACAAGCACATTATCAAGCAGTTGAGGCACGGTATGCCCAAGTAAGTAAAAACTTTCAAAGCACAATCAGCATCTTATTATTTATGTATGTATGGATCTTTAACGTATTTGTTAAAGATCCATAAGATAGCCATAGGGCCATATTAGTTAGCTCTATCAAACTTAATAATCTGCGTTACAAATCCGGACTGGCAGTGCCCATATATATATTTGCATTACAAATCCGGACTGGCAGTGCCCATATATATATTTGCATTACAAATCCGGACTGGCAGTGCCCATATATATATTTGCATTACAAATCCGGACTGGCAGTGAGTGCCCATATATTATATATTTGATCAAAAGCTCATCTTATTTTGCACAGCACGAGAATTGAAATTCATATGTTCTCAGAGTTGATGGAATTTTTTTAAAATGTCCCTTTAATCTCTTCTCTAGATCAGCGCACAAATCATCTAAAAAATTGTTGGAGCATTGCCAGCGGATGGAGCGAGTTTGGGGCCATATCTTTACGCAGACCATCGGCCTCAACGAACCCTCGGCCAACAGCTGGTACGCCAAGCTCACCGAGCTCATCCAGCGCAGCCAGGCTACGCAGCTCTGGATCTCCGAGACAAAGGTTCGTTTCTCCCTCAACTTGCTGATATCATACAGCTTTGTCGATAGCCTCGTCCATCAGCTTGGGCATACGAGGATTTGCACCGCCTCGTGGAGACAAGCCAACACGGCACGAGGCGTGTGTTGCTACGCTGCCTCGCACGCCTGCCTCGCGTCATGTGGACTAAGCTAATATGTAATGTACAACTTGGGGTTATAGGGACAATTTGGATATTAAACTTTTGGTTGCTGTACATTTTCTGTTAGATGTAAAGTGATTTGAGTATTTCATATTTTTCTTTCAATGGTCAAAAGGTTAACTCGCATGATGGGATCCTCTATGGAACTTGAGTATGGAATGGAAGTTTGAGAGTCAAACTTTGATCCCTCAAGTAGTGACATTTATGGTCGATATCTCAACATCTACTGCTGCGCATAAATATAAATTAAACAAAAGGTTTAGTTAATTGCGCAATAGTAAACAGTCAGTGATCTAATTAGTACCAAAAGATTGTCTCACTTCTTTGTGTGCATATTACGGAGGGGCGGAAGGTTTCTGTGTGTATTTTACATAGACAACTACTCGGTCATTATAAACATTTTGGAAGCTTTAACAATGTGTATTACAATGTAATTCATTAAGAAGTTCCCACTTGAGAAGTTTTCATTCTTAAGGAGTTTTGTTTCCGGTCCCTTGAAATTCCATACAAAAAACTGCAAAAGGATGAACTATTGTAGTACCACACTAAATAAGATAACTAAAACCAGTCGGCAACGAAAAAATAAAATAAAAACAACAAACTTAATAAACAGTGAATTAAACTAAGTTATTTATCAATTGACAAAAACATTGGTTTTGTTAGAAGAATTTTATCCAAAAAATACAATAAAAATAAATAAAAACAACAAACTTAATAAACAAAGTGAATTAAACTAAGTTATTTATCAATTGACAAAAATATTGGTTTTGTTTGAAGAATTTTATCCACTATGTACATTTGTTGCTTAATTTTATTAGTGCGCTACCAATTTGGACACATTGGTGTCATTCGCTAGCGTTTGTTTTAAGCACTTTAAGTGTAATAAAATTAAGTAACAAATGTACCAAGTGGATAAAACTCTTCAAACAAACTGTGTAGAAATTGTAACATAGTTAATGCCCAAGAATACAAAACAAAGGTGTTTATGTTAGCTTAGAGTTTGTTCATGATGTTCCACCATTCAGTGTCTGATTATCAACATGTTTTATTTTATGTTTATTCATTGACTCCATACAGGGCCTATGTCATCTTTGGGTATGCTGTGTGGAGGGTTTTTTGGGTAGAGTTAAAGGAAGGAGAGGAATTTCTGGGAAGGAAAAAGGTATGAGGGGTGGATAGGAATCTGGGGGTCAGTGTGTTGAGGAGTGACGGACGTACGAATTGATCCTTTCCACTGCTGTTGAACAGTGCACAGTCCTGCTACAAATGAATGGTATATAGTTTGAAACTAACCATTCATTTCAATTAACCGGAGTCTGGAGTAAACCAGGAATACAATCATTCCATCTGTGTTTAGTACATATATTGTTTGTGTTGGCGGTGAAAGTATCAAGATGTCTGTTTTTGTTTGGTTCTAGCGCTTTGAAATGGTGTCGGACATATATTTCCCTCCTCCCCTGGCGCCCATCCACCCCCTCTCCCACTCCCTATACCCCTCCAAGTATCCCTACCCCTACGTATCCCGTAACCATCCCGCCTTGTCTTACCCCATCCAGTACCGGGCCCCGGCTGCCAGGGCCCCCCGGTATAGCCACTATAGCCACCCGGCCAGCCTGCTAAACCTCCCGCAGCGCTCCGGCGCCCCCTACTACTATAACCAAACATCTAACGCTAGTCTCGTACCCATTAACCGCTTGGACACTTCCCAACGCTTCTACCCCAATAACAATAATACCAGCTTGAATCAGTTGTTTGCCGAAAGTAACATTTATAAAGCTCAGCCTTACCGTCCGCACAGCGTCATGGAGGCCCCCGTTCAGAGTTACAACTTTGCCAGATATCCACGCCGCCCTTCTTCGGTGATGCCCATTATAACGGATAATGAGGGGAAGGCATGCGGGGTGGAGGGGTGTGCCTGCAGCATCACCTCCGGCATTCCGCGCCTTACTCTGGCCTCGCACAGCCGCTCCATGAGCGAGCCCCCGGTCGAGAAGACCAATGAGGATCTCTCTGACGCCGAGTCCGAGGCTAGTTCTGCCACTAATAACAATAACGATGCTCAGTTTCAAAACAACAATGTTTCTTCGCAAACTAACATATCTCAATCAGGAGGTCCTGTTGTAGAGCAATATCTTGGCTATGTATGATAGCTTTTGTAGTTTACCTTAGTTTTATTTCCACTTTTTGGAACTATAATAACCTGAGATTAATAGCCACCCGATTGTAAGTAGATTGACAATCAAATTGATTTCAGTAATATCTAATATCGCGCCATGAATCCGTTCATAATCAATCATTGTTTAATAACGCTATTTTATTTGCCGCAATTTAATGTGATTGTTTTTGTACATCACATTGTGGAGTCATCGCTTGAGAAATATTATGTATTATTCATTTCAGCCTTTTAAATTAATAAAATAGCAAGTACATGGTACAAATAAAATATTACGTTAGTTTTAGTTCATTTTACAAATACCAAAAAATAACATGATATAACTATAACATAAGAATGAGCCAAAAAAGAGAAATAGATTTAAAAGGTTTCCGACGTCACCGTTATCTACCTCATTTACTTTCTGATCATAAACACATCCATTTTTACTTACTGTCATTAATATAATTACTTTTCAGCTAATTTGACATCACCCATCATCATTCTCTATAATACTGTAATATAATAAACCTTTTCTGTTTGTTTTCAGCCATTGGAAGTTGAGCATTACAATGTCAATACTATTTATTTACCGCAGTCCGCATTAACCGCCCGTCCTTTGGGTTACTATTCAAAAAGTAGATAAAAAACATTAGTTTTTGCAATAACAATACGTGTTTACAATATACCAGACAAAATTTTTGCATTACAAAGATGACGCAGGAACAAACTTGATGTATACAAATGTTTTGTGGGTTTCGGGTATAGTTGTTTTGTACCTGAACATACAAGATACAGTTTGCTGTGTTGGAGTATCACGTACGCTGGTATGAGTAGGGCGCTTAAAAAAAACCTTATAAGAAAGTCTGACCCAAATTAAAGGAAAACAATTGAAAATTTGTCCAAGATTTTGGTTTCCTTTGTATGTATTATTGATATTAATAGTTTTAGATTAAGCATGTCAATTAAAATTATCCCCAACATTTGGTTAACTTTGTTAGCATTGTTCAATTTGGCAGGCATTATTAGTGCCATAATGAGAACAAAACAATTAACTTGTCTGTATTAGAGGCTGCGGGAGAGAGAATATCATCTAGTTACAGGGATGAAACATGCCACTTATTCATGTTTGCGCTCTTGGCTCGGTGATGGCAGTAATGCTTAGCTTCCGAAGGCGGCTGCTAGTAATATTCCTCGTGTGCCCGTGTTTGTACGTATGTATCCCTGTTTAATACCGCTTGACTACATCTGCCGATGGTATCTGTTTTTTCCGCCACGTCAACATCACGTCCCGTTCCGCCACGTTCGTCACAAACAGAGATCGGAGCCCCTGTCAGACGACTTCCTCTTCCCCATGTCGACCACAAACGAATCGCGACTGTCGTACGCCTCCAGTCCCGAGAGTGACGTGGAGACAGGCAGCCCCGAGGGGAGAGCCGGGCCCCGGATGCTGCGGGCCTCGTCGGACCCCTCTGTGGCCACACAGCAGGATGCCTTGGACCGCCACGAGATGAACGGAGACATGGCCCCTCCTCCGCCTCCCTATACGGTCAGTACATATGCACGCATATCTCACTTCCATATCGTCGGTACTATACATCATACATTTTACACTATGGTTCCTTCCCTTCACCGCTTGTCTTTGTCACATCGCTTGTCATCTGTTTTTTTAGTCTGCTGTAATGTCAAATTATCCTTTTCTCGTCCTTGTTTTAGTGTATTATTCTTATTTTTTTGAAAATGACTATCAAAAGTGTTTTTCAGAACGAAACTGGTTGAGAAATGGTTAAGATGTAATGCGCAACTAAATGTTTTGTACAAATGAACATGTCGTGGTGATTGGTTTCCTAATGTGAAATAATGATGTAACAATTTCATTAACCCTTCTCAATTGAATTGAATAACTGGAAGGTCGGGTGAACACAAAGTCTTCGGGGTAATAATAATTAAACACGTGAAGGGTGTGTGGCATTTCTCTTGCTTTAGGAGAAGGTCTCATTTCCCAGTGGAACTTAACTTACCATTTATTACACATAGTAGAACAAACTGCGAGGCTACAATGACTGTGCTCTAATTGTATACTAAAGGTTCAGCTTTTGAACATATGCACATATACATATCTGTGCAAATTTAATAGTTGTCATAATGATAATCTAACATGCTTACAAATCTCATGTGCACAAATCTTCATACTCAATTAAGGGCGAGAGGGACGTCGGAGAGTTACTATTTATTAATTCAAAATAATGATAGTATGTATTATTATGCAATACGATAAACATAATGTTTTTAAATAGAAAAATATTTTTTAAATTTACATAGGCTTAGCATTTATCAAAATCTAATCAGAAGTATTATTTTTTCTGACCATCCCATTGTTTGTTTAACAAAATATTAAGAGTACGAATATGATTTTTAAAGTGAAGAAAAGTATTTTTAATGCTTTATTGTTGCGTTTTTGTAAAAAAACGTAACCAAAGATTTGTAATCCGCATTATAAAAAATAAAAAAAACATTGAAGTTACGTAGTACTATACACTGTTGTTTTTTTAATTTATCTTATTGACAAGTTAGAGAAAAACCTTCACAGCATTTTTTAAGGATAGTCAACTTTTTAAATGTTTTTGTAAAACATGTAGAACGGTCAGAAATGTGTAATATTTCTGATTATATTTTGATAAATGCTAAGCCCATGCAAATTAAAAAAAAACGTAATAAAGATTTTTCTCTTTAAAAGCACCATGTTTATCTTATTGCACAATAATATTACCATTATTTTGAATTAATAAATAATAACTCTCCGATCTCCCTCTCCCTGTTCATTTATTATTAGTTAATGTTTGGACAGCATTCTGCTGATGTGCTCATATCTAATTTTGTAGTAAGTCAATCCTTTCCTCTCGCCAAATGAGAATTAATACATACATCTTCTTCCCCATGTTCTACTCGGGTCGGGGACCCATCTCATCGACAAGAATCCCTGCCCTGTGCTACGTTAACGGCATCCGTCCATAGTAGGTTCAGTCTGTCCTCGCACAGCCTCAGGAGTTGCTTCTCTCACTTGTGTCTGGGGCGGCCCACTGGATGTCTTCCTTCTGGAATATCACTCAGAAATTTCAGCGGAATTCGACCTTCTAGCATTCTTAACACGTGCCCAAGCCACCTCAGTTGCGACTTTTCTATGAAGAGTAATAGTAGCTCGATGTTAAGCTCCTCCCGGATCATCGAGCTTCTTATTCGATCCCATCTTGTGACTCCTGCAACTCCTCTCAAAAATCTCCCTTCAACCTAAACTGGTGATATTCCATGTGCCGATCCATAGCTTTGGTGCTTTAGGTTTGGTCATGGTGCCTATCTTTGTTTGCGGCAAGCAAACTGTTTCTACCTGAATTGGCGTTGTCATTTAACTGGTGATATTCCATGTATCGATCCATAGCTATGGTGCTTAAGGTTTGGTCATGGTGCCTATCTCTGTTTGTGGCAAGCAAACTGTTTCTACCCGAATTGGCGTTGTCATTTAACTGGTGATATTCCATGTACCGATCCATAGCTATGGTGCTTTAGGTTTGGTCATGGTGCCTATCTCTGTTTGTGGCTCTGAGATTTACATTTTCATGAGAGATTGCGAAATGTCACCAGAGATGTAACGTAATTGTATTATTGTATTTTTGTTTTACTTACTAGCTTGTGATTTTGGTAATTTGTTATTATGCACCTGTTTTTGTGTAGTTAAGTATGTGGAATTATAATTGTCCAAAGTTTAAAAAGTGTACTCTGAAATACAAAGAAGTGAAGAGTCAGTAAATGTTCAATATTTGATGACTCTCCAGCTAACATCCCAGCCGGGTGGCTACAGCGACAGCAAGTACGGCTTCTCATCCAACGGAGGGTCAGGAACTCCCCTGGCCGGCGGGGGCCCAGCAGGGAGTCATGCCGAAGGGGACGCAGGGCCTTATAGCCCCCCCAGGGGTCCCCTGCCTCTCTCCCCTCAAGGACTCTATGGACACGGTAAGATATGTTAGTATTGTGTTTTTACTAAACATAGTGAATGAAGAAACCTTATGAATAAATTATGTGTAATTTATCATTCTAACTAACTAACTAACCATCACGCCGTTTCCCCGCATCTTTCACTTCATCGCTTTCAGAGTTGACAGGAGCATAGCATATAACTAAAAGCACTCTTGTCAACCCGATTTTGAATCGGATCCACATTATTCTCGGACTTACACATTCATACTGCAACATTCTAGGAGACAGTAACGCTGCAACACCTTCACACGCCCTCTCCGTATCTGGTCTCCCAGACCAGATTACGAGCGTATCACTATGTTGCATCGTACCGCTCCTCTTTCTCATACTCTCTGTTATACAGAGTACATCCAAACTTTTCCTTACCATCGTATTACATAATTCATTAATCTTTCTTTCCATCCCTCCTCTGATATTCCACGTGCCAATTCGACATTGTTCACGTTCCTTCCTCCTCTTCGCGCTACCGAAGGGTTGGCGGCGTGATGGATAGCGAGCCTCATCGACACCTGTGTCGGCCATTCCCTTCCACGGACTACTTAACTACCCATAACATATCATAACTAAACTTAACTTAATATAGCGTAATATAAACAAGCTTATCTAACTTGTAACTTACCATAACATAATATAATATTGCTTATATCTTAACATAACGTAATATAGCTTATAACTTAACGTAACATAATATGGCATGGTATAACATACCTTTTACTTTCAATTTATTATAAAAAGTCATTTCCTCAAGCCTCTGGTAGTTGTTTGGTTTCGGTTTCCTCCGTATATATAAGTCAGTTATTGCTGAACATAACCCGACTCCTGTCTTAAAATGTAACTATTTTTGTACTATTACAGGGTGGCCACAGACCTGGAAAACCGGGAAAACCGGGAATTATCAGGGAATTTTACCGAACCGGGAATTATCAGGGAAATGTCAGGGAATTTCAAAATATTTGTAGAATATCAGGGAATTCCAAAAATAAGACGATATTCGTTATTTTGCGATTTGTGAAGTCCCTAAGTTGTGTTTTATTACTGTTACTAGACTAGCGGCGTGTGTAATAAAAGATATGCCGACAAAGACAAACTATATAGGTAAGTCTTTTTTATTATTATTTTCGTAAATAGCCCTTGCAACATGTCAATAACCACCCGCCTTGGTTTATCCCCTATACTATTCTAGTAGGTGCGAAATCTGTAAAGAAAAAGCTAGCAAAATTTCGCGGTTGATATATGTCACAGCCGGCCTTTCAAATTCAGATAGTTAATGCAAATTCGTAAAAATAAGAATTGATTTTCGCGCTGAATCCTGTCGCGGCCGACCCTTTAAATTCAGTTAGGTATTCGAACTATATTCGTAAAAATATGGTAAATTTACGCCTAAATCGAAAATTTCGCAGCCGATTTCAGATGCAGTCGGTCCTTTAAATTTAGATATTCAAAGTAAATTCGTAAAAATACCATACATTTCCGTGTAAATCGAAAAACCGCGGCCGAAATCAGTTGCCGCCGGCATTTCAAATTCAGATATTCGAAGAATGTTTGTAAATATATAACATATTTCTGCGTAAATCGGAATTACGCAGCGAATTATCATCGGGGCCAGCCCTTTTATTTCAGATATGCGATGTACATTGGTAAAAATACGATACATTTCCGTGTAAATCGAAAAACCGCGGCCGAAATCTGTTGCCGCCGGCATTTCAAATTCAGATATTCGAAGAATGTTTGTAAATATATAACATATTTCTGCGTAAATCGGAATTACGCAGCGAATTATCATCGGGGCCAGCCCTTTTATTTCAGATATGCGATGTACATTGGTAAAAATACGATATATTTCCGCCTAGTTTAATAAAAATAAATTACGAATTAACGAATTTCGAATTAAAAAACACATTTTGGTAAATAATCCATAAGCCGCCACGTTTTTAATAGGCGTAGATATTGGAAATTACACTTAGTTTCAACTTAATCATAAATAAACTTCTAAGTCGGGGCTGATGAAAAAATATGCACATTATATCATCACTACAGGATGAATTTTTGTATGAATTTTTTTTATGAAATAAAAATTAAAGTGCCCGTTTTTTCTCTTCCCCCTACTGAAATCGATGTTGTTTGTTGAAATTAAGTTGAAACGAAGTTTAATTTCCAAAATCGGTGCCTATTAAAAACGTGGCGGCTTATGGATTAATTAATCACATTTTGTATGAAAAAATTTTCTCCGGTATTTTTTTTGTTCAAAATTTCGAATTACGCATTTTTTCGAATTATCGTGGTTCGAATTATCGTGGTTCGAATTATCGTGGTTCGACGGGGTTCTACTGTATCAAGCGCATTTAAGCAATGCACGAATCCAGCCTTTTCTGGCATAGATGAAAATCGCGTTTCAAAAATAATTTTTTTAACGATATTCCCTTATATCAAATAAAACATATCAGGGAAAAATGTAGAAACCGCCCTGGAAAACCTGGAATTATCAGAGAGTTTTGAAATCCCTTTTTTGTGGCCACCCTGTATTATTGTGAATATGTTATTTTTGTATAGCCATGTATAATAAATACTGTATAATATTTTGTAATTTTATTAGATGAATATGCACCTAAAGAGTACTGTAGGGGTAATAATAAGAATAAGCAAGAATGTATGTAATATGTTAAGATTGTATAAATAGAATGTAAAAGTAGCACTGTAGGAATGCCACTGAATGGAGTTATATTTCCTCCCTCTATTAAACTTTAGTGCGCCGAGATTGCCCATCGGATACGCTAAATTTATATGTGTTGAACACCGACATATCCGATGGGCAACATAAAAACATATTTCTATTTTTGCAACATTATATTTTATGATTAAGTTTTTTGTACAGTCTCTTCAGTATAACCTTGTTCGCACTTTTTAATATTCTGTAAAATCATCCTATAACAATACTGAAAAATAAAATGTAAGTAAAATCATTTCTTGTTAACCCTGACACCCAAAATTTTATACTCGTGTAAACCATAGTCTAAGCATTAATTGTACCAGTCTGAAGATAGCTGCCATAGGCTGAAACCGGTCAAGGTCAAAAATAAGAGTAGAATAAAGTTAAAAAGTGTCTTTTATTTAATCAGTAAAACATACTTTTACCCTCGCAAAATTTTACCCTCGGCACCATACGGAAATATTAGGCGGCAGGAGTCTGACATTTCAAAGGTTAATACAGAGCTTTTCGAGATTTTGTCTCTTTCATTTTTTTTATTTTTAAAAAATAATGCTCGTAGGTGGCGTAAACCTTAAAAAAACATTTCGAGTCTCCAGTGTCTAGTTTTTTTTTTTAAATATTTCCCAATTTTAGACCTGCTTACAAAAAATTATTGCCGTGTCGGATGGTGGATCCACTTCTCCACGGTACTTGTTTATTTTTTAATGACCCATTTGAGCTTTTACTTTTAATATGATACATTCATGATACCTGCAACATTTAATAAAAAAATATAACCATATAAATATATAGTGCACATAATAGTAATAAAAAACTAGATGTTTATCTAGAATAGCATGCAATTTTAATAATATTATTTAAGTACTTGTATTTTATGTGATATCGCTCAAGAGTCTTAACTGCCCGAGCCAATGGTACCGGAATAGAGTCGGCCCCACCAAATCAGCCTTGCTTTAGTCCCACTTTATGCCGGCAGTTGGAACTCAGTATGCTCGTATGAAGGGGTTTTATACTATGTAATCAATGTATTAATTCAATGTGTTGTAATTTACAGTACCTGAGTTGCCTCCGCGGATAGACAGGGGAGTCAAACCTCCGGGGGGAGTTCTGCTGCCGGGGCCCACCCCAGGAAGGAATCCCCCCACACTCAGGCATCACCAACCGGTAAATACACATGTTGATCCATCCTTGTTTTAATAAATTTACTAAAGTATCGCTTTGGGAGTATCAGGCCCTGAATTAAACATGGAAATAGACTAACTAATAGACAAAACTCGTGTCTTAAGAAAGTCATATCCAAAAGTGTATTTTTATAGCTAACTACTGAAATGCATATAAATAAGTTGATTGTATGTGGTCAAGTCGCACTTCGACATTGCTTTGGAGGGCATCATGGACGGCCGTTATGTGACAACAACACTGTGAGCAACATC
This sequence comes from Halesus radiatus, assembly GCA_022606495.2. Lineage (NCBI taxonomy): Eukaryota > Metazoa > Arthropoda > Insecta > Trichoptera > Limnephilidae > Halesus > Halesus radiatus. Next base: position 188,547 of record JAHDVE020007604.1, read on the forward strand.
ACAGTATTATATTATTATTCCACTATTATAAGTGACATTTGGATAATATAATTAATACTTTTATTAAAAATAGATTTTATGAATATAATATGAAGTACTACACATATTAACCACAAGAGCCAAATATGTTAATTAATTACCCTATTATTTTCCTTTCAGAATAACAACAGCCGCCCCAGTGCTCAGGAGAGGCTGTTTGGGACCCCGCGGAGCGCAGAGGCGGAAGGGGGAAGTAATGGGGGAACAGCGGGGGCACCGACTAACGCCGGACAAGTGGGTGACCGCACCAACACCACCACACAGGGCTCCCTCGATAGACATAGGCACCTTAATAATACTGTGAGTTTTTAATTTACTGTTTGCTAGTACTAAATGAAAACATGAATACCTGGAAAATAGTCAATTCCATTCTATCTAATAATAGCCCGTGAAACCCAATAATATACTTGTAAATCTCTGCTCATAAATGACAAAGAAGTAAAGAGATCATAGGAGATGCATCCACACTTAAAGCCTATTTTCTCTCACTTGGAGAAAGTTTAGCATCGACCATAAAAATACGAGGTGTGTTCAAAAGAAAAGGTGAATTTTGAATTTTCGCAGGCTTTGTACATTCGATTATCGATTTTTTTTTTGTTATGTTGGTACACATATGTTTATCATATGTTAGCATTATCAGCCATTTTGGATTTGTGGTTTGTTTTTGACAACTGCAAAGGTTAGTCACGTTTTTGTGTGTTCTTCGATTTTTTACTTTTGAAAAAAATGGATTAAAGAGTATGTATTAAATTTTGCGTTAAAAATGGAATAAAGTGCTCCAACGTATTTAAAATGTTGAATGTGGCATTCGGCGAGTCTACTTTGTCTCAAAAAAGTGTTTATAAGTGGTACAAGCGCTTTAAAGAAGGCCGAGAAGATGTTAATGACGTTGAGCGTCTTGGAGTTGCAACCACGTCAACAAACGAAGAAAACATCGAAACAGTGAAGAAAATGGTTTTGGAAAATCGTCGAATCACTATTAGGGAAGTGGCAGAGGATGTTGGCATATCAATCAGCTCATGCCATGCAATTTTCTCGGTTGTTTTGGGCATGAAACGTGTGGCAGCGAAGTTTGTTCCGAAAATGCTAAATTTTGAGCAAAAGCAACGTCGCATTAGTATCGCTCAGGAGTTGTTGAATGACGTCAATGACGATCCAGATTTGCTCAAAAGAGTCATAACTGGTGATGAAACGTGGGTATATGGTTAGGACGTCGAAACCAATGCCCAATCATCCCAATGGAAACGGCCAGAAGAGCCAAGACCGAAAAAAGCGCGCCAAGTTCGATCAAATGTGAACGTTCTGCTCACTGTTTTCTTCGATTACATTGGCGTGGTGCATCATGAGTTCTTGCCAACAGGTCGTACGGTAAATAAGGAATACTATAAGGAAGTTATGCAACATTTTCGTGAAGCAATACGGCTCAAAGGATCGGAATTGTGGAAAAACAAATCATGGATTTTGCATCACGATAATGCACCAGCTCACACATCAATGCTTGTTCGTGATTATTTGGCCAAAAACAACACCGTAATCATGCCCCAACTTTTGTATTCACCAGATTTGGCTCCCTGCGACTTTTTCCTATTCCCGAAACTGAAGAGACCAATGAAAGGAAAGCGTTTTGCCACAATTGATGAGATAAACTCAGAATCGAAGAACGAGCCATAAGAACGATGGCCATACCGAAAAGCGCATTCCAGAAGTGCTTCGAGGATTGGAAGAAGCGCTGGCATAAGTGCATTATATCTGAGGGGGATTACTTTGAAGGGGAGAAAATGGATATTGATGAATAAATAAATACTTTTCGAAAAAATTCGAAATTCATACAACAATATTGTTTAAAAGACTTACCTGTTCATAAAAATGTTTGTCACTAGTTTTAAGTCACTAGTTTTAAGTCACTAGTTACAGGTCTTAGTTGGAAGCCAGCAGTCACCAATTATATATCTGAATGATATAGTTTCTAGTTATAAATCTTAGCTGTAAGGCATTAGTAATAAATCTAACATGTAAATTATTAGATATAAGTCTAAGTAATAAGGTATAGGTTAGATAAATTACGTTGTAAAGCGCCCTTGAGGTGATTTTCTCAGAAATAATCCATTTATTATTATTATTATTATATCTAACCATGAGTTTAACGCTGTGGCTGGTTTTGATGGTGTAACCTCTCCTTCTTAAGACTTTTAAACATGAACTGGTAGATGACTTTGTATATTTAATTAGTGGTAATTTTAATTAACGATTGTATGAAGATAACCCAGAACAAAAAAAATCCTTGGGAAATTGTTCATTGAACTCGCTATTGCCATGATTGTACCACCAAATTTGACTGTATGTAGTTTCTAATGTTTATGTTGTTTGTTGTACAGAATTCATACGACAGTATGTCATCGTACGACTCCTACGGCCCCACAGGACCCATCCCCGCGCTGTCCCTGTCGCTGGCCAGCTCCCGGCTCGGCCCCAACGCTCCCGATGATCTCAAAGTGGGCCCCAGAACTGATAGGTAACTAAAAAAAAAAAGGTCACTGGGCATTTGGTCTTTTCCATCATTAGAGGGACCATCTAGAGTCGTTTTATCGCCGGCCGGACGGATGCGCCGTGATTCCCCCTTGTGACTTACCTCATTCCTCTCACCCCGAAATTTTATTCCAGTCTGCAGGAATTGGGCCTTAATTTCTGCAAGTATTTTAGTTTTAATTATTATTCCATCTGTTTCGGCGTTCAAAGCACCTTTCAAAATGTGGTTAGGCCATATTGCACACTCCAACCCAATTTTAATTTAAACGGTATTTAAAATGATTTATTACCCGTAAAGCTGATTTACTTTGAAAATAATTGTCATAATTAAAAATTCTCTATTCTGTTAGGTACAGTTGAAAGTTTTTTTTTCCCACAAAGTGTTTTATAATGATGTGAACCCTATGCTATTTCATTTAAACATGTATTATTTAGTTAAATTCCTCCATAGGAACAATTTATATACAGCAGAAACTTCATTGCAACACTGTACAAATTAATATTGTGAGAATAAATAACAAGAATCAAAATTGTTAGCTATATTCTCAATACATAGAGTTTTAGTCTAAATAATTTTATTATAAATTTTTTCTTAGCAATAATACATATGAAGCCAAACCCATCGGCAGTCCCCAGCAGAGGCACTCCATCGGTCCCTCGTCTGAAGCCACCTCCGCCAACACCTACGGGGGGCAGCCCTTCTCTGGCAGGACCCCCAACAGCAATAACAACCCTCCCGAACAAACATATGGAACAAGATCTGACCAATACGGCACGAGAGCCGAGCAATTCCCCGGCCGACCTGAGCAATTCCTAACAAATGGTAGTGGGAGACCTGAGCAATTTCTAGCAAATGGCAGCGGGAGACCTGAGCAATTCACAGCAAATGGCAGCGGAAGACCTGAGCAGTTTGTAGCCAATGGCGGAGGGAGGCCTGATCAGTTTGTGGCTAATGGTGGAGGTAGACCTGAACAGTTTCCAGGCAGGACCGAGTTTGTAGCAAATGGAAGTAGGAGCGAGTTGTATGGGGCTCCTCCGGGACAGTACGGAAGAGGCGGACCTCCTTCACAGGGCCGACCTCATCACACCTCTTCAGGAGATTATAGCAAGTACAGGTAATGAAACACAATCAACTAACCCAAAATTTTAAAATATCCTTTTTAAAGTTATAAATAATCTTTTTATAAAGTTAGCAAAAAATGAAGTAACCCCCTAGTCATGAATGCAACTTGTATCCTTGAGAGAAAAGACATAATTAAAAATTCATCGCGTACGCTTTACTATCAAGCAAAACCGTATGTATGCACAAATTTTCCATTAAACAAGCGATTCACGTTAATAACATTAATTTGTATCCTCATTTTCTATAAAACTCCGTCACAAATAACCTTATTACAAATCTGCCGTTTGCGGTAGTTTTCTTTTTCAAATAAACATTAGATTAAAATAATTATTATAATGAGAAAATCTTTTCTAGCTGGGGGTTCCCTCAAGGGGATATCGACAACCTTTGATAAATTATATTTCAAGTTCCTTCTGATGTACGAGTGTATTTTAAGACGAAATTATTCGACTCGTGGGATAACTCGATTATTTTAATTATTTGGAACAAACAATCTGATATTTTTCAGCATACATAGAATTTGAATTACTCCTGGATAATAACTTGAGAATTTTAATCATCGATTACATCGGTATTTTTAATAGTACGTCTCTAATATAATATACGTATTATCCTAATGAAAAGGTCCCGTTAATTATACCAAAATGGTCACTGTCAGCCTTCCATAATAATACGAAGCTAGATCCGACGTACGGCCTATTGATGGTATACGTCACGATGACGCGGATACGTTATATCCCTGGGAAGTCTATACTACCATCACAGTAAGGCTTCTCTCTGACGGTCCGGTGAGGAACGAACTTTTCACTCGCTACTGGAGACACTGCGTAGAAAAGTCCCACAATGGACTCCGTTGCAAACCGTTACCTTACTTTGGCAAATTTGACTTTTCTGCGCAATGTCTGCAGTAACGAGTGAAATGTTCGTTCCTTACCGGACCATCAGAGAGTGAGCTAAGCGGAAGATGCTGCTTGTGTCGGATGGATGGAGGACTTAGCCAACCGAGGAATTGAATTCACGACGCCTGGGTGGAACCCAGATGCGATGCCAACTCTGCCACTGACCTGTTATATATTTTACGTACGTGCCAACTACTGTTTAAAAAAAATGGAAATAATATAATAATAATAATATCTTTATTGTAATCAACTTAAGTAATTGACTACAACTAAAATACATGTATAATATAATAATATAAGTGAATAGTGGTTTATAAACTAGACATATAAAAGAGGAAAATAGAAAATAATATAATAAAAGTAGGTAATATGTAAAGAACAGAAATGTATAGTTATAAGTAGAAGCTTCACATAACCCGCCTCACTAGGCTAGCCTGTGTTGAGGCAGTAATTTTGGATATTATTTTATAATTTTATGATACCTGTTAACATACACTTATATTAAAATATGTTCCGTAAATAGTTAAATCAATAACTTCGAATTTGGGTGAGTGCACCGGTAAATGCCCTATCATTACTTTTAATCCAATTTTTTACATTGTGTTCGAATTTGGTTTGTGAATCAGATTTTTGATGCTAACTGAAAGAATGTTGTAAATTCTTATCGCAGAGTAGCTAAAATTCCTTTGCCCAAAAGTAGTATGAGTTACAGGAATTTGGAGTAAATCTATGTTAGTATTTCTCGTAATATTTCTAGAAATAAACCATCTATTTACCAAAAACCTTATTTACTAACCTTTTAATGTAAGCCATTTATTAAAACCTTACAAAGGGAATGTCATACTTACCTACCTCATTTATATCAAGGCGATGCAATGCGGAGTAATGCAAAATAATGGTTTGAAAATTTGGTGGCCAGAAATATCATAGATGATAAAATTAAATACTGCAAATAAAACACACCTTGGCTTTTCGTTTAACAGAGAATTTTTTGGGGGTTTTTTTATAAACCTAGAAAAGTCGCCTAATTACGAACCCCTTTTCAGATATTGTCATATTGTTCTCTGTGACAAATTAAGTATTTTAGAATATGATCGAAAAAAAATCAATACATTTAATTGAGCTTTAGAAAATAAAATAAAACACGCATTTTGGTGATGTTTTTTTTTGCGTAAATCGAAACATGCGGCCGGTGTTAAGCGGGAATTTCAACCTTATCGAGACCTGCATAAGGAGTGCGTGATTTCGTTCGAATTTTATAATACAGAATCTAATTTTCCTCTTTGCATTAATATGCCAAGGAAACATTGATTCATAAAAAAATATTAGCTGTCAATTCTTATCCCTGTGGTAAATCAATTCCGTAGGTGACATAAAACGTTATCACACCCTTGGGAGAATAAAAAATCACTTCCTCGTTTATTTAACATGACACTGATTGCGCTCTACCTGCAGTCATTCATTATTGAGTGATGAAGTACCAAACCTTGAAGCACTGCAATATTGATATTTAAAATATTTTTTTTTAAATATGATGAATAACTTTCTGTTGAAATATATTGTGAAACAATACAAATCTGTATCTTTGAAAACACCGTTGTTTTTGAATAATTTCTTTAAAAATAATCTATACTATACTACGTTGAAAAGTTGGGCGAAGCTGGGTAATAACTACTACCTGTAAATTGCTGATAATTTATTCAACAGCGTTTTCTTTTACGATTAGAGCTGCGCATGAAATGAAAATGACAATTTAAGATTTAAAAACCACTGACGTCAGAATGAATAGACTTGCCTTAATGCACCTTTTTGACGACTGGAGGTCAAGGTCAAGTGACACCCATTTTGACACCATCCTAGTTCAGTGCCGTCCACGTAAGCAAATTATAAAACATTTATAAAACAGTCCAACTAAATACTCTAACAATGTATTAGGTTTTTGTAAACATGTCGAATATTTTTACTTATTTGCAGTTTTATTTAAATTAGTGGCACGCCTAGCTCGCCCCTCGCCCCCCCTATTTTGTGTATTCCCTTTGCGTGTTAGGGCATCTTTATGTATTATTTGATCTGTGCTTAAAAATATATTGGAATGAACCAGTTTCTAGCAACTTCTCGTTACCCCAGGTTGGTCTACTCAAATAGATACAATAAAACTTTTCGAAGTTATGAAACATGAAAATAGAGATAAAATATATATGTATTCATACAACACCTTCTTGCGAGACAAAGAAAACACCCCTGAATTTAACATTGATGTATATAAATAGAGTCTACGTTCCTTGCAAAATCAGTGCAAAATATTGTTCCCGCGCGTGAGGTACGAAGGGGGGGGGGGGGTGAAGCGGCTGTCGATGTCGCCCGAATCATTCCGACCCCGATTGAACTCAACGAACAGAGTCGCAGCACTTCTGACTGCGGCGCTGTGTCCCGGAGCATTTGCTTAACCGGTGTGCAAACGTCTACTGCTCCTTGAGTTTTTTAACATTAAAACATCCAAACACGAACATTGAATACTGATTTTTCTATTTTTTTCCAGAACGACTTGTGCAGTGTGTATGCATTTTGGAGTTATCATTGGAGATCGAAACTCGGCGACGCTAGTAGTCGACTGAAGCCCATGTTATATCTATGCAGCCAATGGGCCTCATGTTATTGCCTATATTTGTATACCTCAATGATAATAATTAAAGTTTTTCTTTTTTTATATTTGGTTTCTAAATATAATTATATCACAAGTTAACAGTTGTCGTCCCCTGCTCACCTCGCTCCAGTCTGCTACGAGTGAACTAACGAGAAACTAATGACTAATGGGCCCATCGAGTCGAGTAAACACAAACACAAACAGTCTACCGGCTTCATTAGATACTGGCCTATGTGCCACTCTATCTGTACCGTAGGTAGCCTAGCCCCAAATCGCTACCTGTTAGGAAGACGACACTTGTTATGATATGCTAATATAGATCAGTCAGGTCTATTCAACCATATTAAATAAAACGTAATTATCGACTGCAAATAATAATAAATTTATTTATTTCATTTTTTTGTCTTTTAAACAGTTGTATATTTGTTATGAAAAGATTAGTCAGTACCCGCTGTGGGTATCGAACTCCGATTTGTCCGACTGCTAAGTTAGCATGTTTTATGCGATCTTACAAGGGTCACAACTGCATGGAGGCAATCGGAATATGATTACCGTAATTAAACAAAGCACTAAGTGCCATAAAAGATGTAGAAATGGTCCTTGTGCCATCGCCAATATCTTAAATTAAGACTTGAGTCTCACAAATGTAGAAGAAACGAACAAGTTGTATGGACCGGGTGTGTTTTTCTATAAAAAAGCACTAAGTGCCGCTAGACATTAGTCGTGTTTATTAAGGGGGAGAGGGATGTCGGAGAGGAATTATTTATTATTTAGAAATATTGATATTATTACTACGCAATACGATAAACATAATGTTTTTTAAATAAAAAATAATTATTAAATATTATAAATTTACATAGGCTTAGCATTTATCAAAATCTAATCAGAAATATTACTTTTTCTGACCGTCCTATCGTATGTTTTACAAAATATTTCAAATATGAAAATTATTTTTAAATTGGAGAAAAATATTTTTAATCCTTTCTCGTTGAATGAATGAATAAATAAATGAATAAACTTAACCAAAAAATTTTAATCCGCATAAAAAAAAACATTAAAGTTACTTAGTGTTTATGAAAAAATTAAACTAGACACTATTCTTTTTTTCATTTATCTTATCGGCATGTTAAAGAAAAACCTTCACATCATTTTTTAAGGATATCCAACTTTTTAAATGTTTTTGTAAAACATGCGTCAGAAATTTGTAATATTTCTGATTTTATTTTGATAAATGCTAAGCACGTGCAAAGTTAAAAAAAAACTTAATTAATATTTTTCTCGTTAAAAACACCAGGTTTATCGTATGGCAAAATAATATTATCATTATTTTGATAAATAAGCGAGTTGGCTACACCTAGTCTTTTTTAATAACTTCTCATAAGGCACTTAGAACCTTTTTTGTGAAATGATTTGTGGCACTTACGCCTTCCATACATTGTAAATTAAATTACCAAAAAATGTATTTCCTTGTACATTCATGAAAATTATAAATCTCTCAGTTCAACATTTTTGGCACTTGGTGCTTTATTTAATTAAGGTATATTCATATTATAGCTTCTAGAAATTGGGAGATGTGGGAAGAAAATATGAAGCGGAAGGTTGGGCGTGTAGGTCTCCAGATTTGTTCACCAAATATGACTAAAGCAATTTCATGCAATGCTTTTACGTCACACTCTGCGTTTCCCTAAAACGGTTTTGTTTACCTTATGTGGTGACCACACAGTCCGAAATACCGGGAGCCAACGGTACTACGGCACCCCCGATATTGGGGAATTTTGTGAGGAAATGGGGAGGGTCGGGATAAGAAGAACCGGGTAGTGCGTGTTTAAGTAATATACATATCCACAAATGTTTAAACCAGCATTTTGAATCTGAATGCTGAGAGTAGGTACCTATATTATATTGTATGAGATTTTTTTAAAATTTAAAGTAATTGAACCTATAGATTTCATCTAATACGGAATATGTCTACTGACTCCTGACAGAAAAACTACATATACCATAGATTTTGTTTGAATTGTACCTGTCTAAAGATGCCCATTATGAGGTGAAACCAGTACGGTCCGAAGTAAGCAACTGGAAGAAAGTTATAAAGGTTATTCAATAAAAAATCATATTTCCATAGATTCTAGTTTCAGAACAAAAGATTTTTCTGATGTTCTACAGAGGCCATCGTAAATGGCTTGTTGATAAATATAATATATTGAGAGAAAAAAAAATCGTTTATGCAGATGTATGAAAAAGTCCACCAGAGGACATAAAACAAACAATAGTTATTTAATCCAATGACTATTATGGTCGAAAACGGTCTTTTTATTTTATTATTGCTGAAGTATCTGGCGTTGCCCGGGGTCATTAATAGTTTAGAGTAAAGTTTTACAATCCCTAACCCTACCCCTACTCCTACCTCTAATCGTACTCCTACTCCCTTCCCCTGCTCATTTTAAATTTTAACATAATTTTCCAGTTATTTTGATCGAAAAGTGTGCAAAATTACTTCAAGATGTACGAAAATTTGGTTAGAAGGGAGGGAAATGGGGGATTTTTAGAGATCTCACGTAGACGGTGACTTTCCTTTTGTTTTGTAAGTCAAGTGTTCAAAATTTCATTAAGCTAGGAATAAAGCTGTAGATTTGTATACAAAACAAAGCACACCCCCAGCCCGAGACACCTAAATATAATTGATAGAAGAAGAATAAGTAGAGACGATAGAAAAAGATAGAAGAAGAAGGTAGAAGAATAAGATCATGTCAACGAAAAAACTTTCTGTAACGATTTAAAATATGTCTTTTTCGATTTGCCGCCAAAAGGATATATTCTTTAACGTTAGTGCAAAGGGCGTTTGTGACGTCACACGGATCAACTTTTTTAGGGGCAGTCCCTGGTCTCAGTTATAGCTGTCTTAGCAGCCAATAACGTTTCCTACGTCATAGCCAAATTTGCACCGCTTGGAAATTTGCGATTTGATCGTTTTTAGAAGCAATTATTATCAATAAAAATATTGAACCTTTTTTAATGCGACGATCAAAACCAATAAAATAAATTAACATGAAACATTTTTCAAATATTTATATCTTTTTCATGGTGTGTACACCCTGTTTATTAATATTATGCAGATTCCACCATATCTCCTGGCCAGTGGCGGTTCGAAGCCTACCTCACTGGAAGTTTAATCATAGATTAAAAAAAGAGAAAAAATTCTCTCGTATCACTAGATAGGATTTTCATAATATCACTTCACCAGAGATTAGCGCCCTAGCAACAAGATACACTTCATTAAAGCGTCCCTGGCTGATGAATATATCGTAGGTTATAAAATAAAATAAATTACGAAAATCGTAAATTGCTCAAGAAACTAATCAATCTTTAATATAAAAAAAGTAACAACTTATTTTAATACGAAATAAATTTATTGATTCTTGTAAAATATTATTCCGTACAAATTTTGTCTTCCCGTAGTCGCTGCGCACCCGGACAGCTAACAGATTCCTAAGGTTTGCACACTTTCACGATTTTCCACTGGAGTTTTGTTTGAACTATTTCATTGAACATAAAGTCCTATAGGTGCTAAACTCATAACGCACGTATGAGATTGATTTCCGGCCGGCTCTCGGGCAGCATTAATATGGACGGGTGGATTTACGAAATTTTTACAGCGCGCAGTAAAATTTTAATACAAGTTTGTCTTATTTATTTTCTTTTGTACCGGAGTTCACTGAACAAACGCACTGCTCCTGGCTCAGGAATTTGCCTATAGGCATGAGTCAACCTTGAAAACAACTTGTTGCCTACGATTATATCTCATTAATTGGGATATAAAACATACCTGTTAATATTTCATATTTCCTTGACATCTTGTTAAAAATCACGAATACTTGTTAAAAATGCTAAAAACCTTCAGGAATATTCAATATTTTGCTGTCGCCCATTCGAAATAAGTTCTGAGAAACGAATGCAGAATATGTTTTAAATGAAATAATACACGTACGAGTACATACTGCATGGTAATTTACTTTCTAGAGTTGTAACAAATTTGTTTTTTCTCATTTTTATATAAGCCTTACATTTTTTTGTGGATAATGAGATGTAAATTACAACATTTATTCCTAATCCATGAAAATATTTTACGGCGATCGAATAATTGACATAATTTTTTCATTATTCTTCCTTGCCGGTGATGTCAACTGATTTGACACGTTTTTAATATTATCATTTAAATATTGTTGTCAATATCCTAAACAGAATTCATACTTGAGATATTTCCCAGCAATATGTTTATGTATTGGATAAAATAATTAAAATGTACTCGTATAAGTGCTTATCGAATGTAACAGAAAAAAAAAGTTTTGTTGTAAAATTGGAAAAAAAAAGTTAATATATGCGTTGATAAAGTACCATGTGGTGCGGTAGTGAGAGAGAGGGAACAATGTTTCGCTCACCGTGCCACGATGCGCGGTGATCAGTAGCAATCCGGCGGTCTGCCGGCTGATAAAAATAACGTATTTCAAAATGTATACCCTGTACACTGAGTGTTCAGCACCGGAGTTCGAGGAATTTTCTAGCACTCTTGTTCGGCTTTGTTTAAAGAAAATTATTATATTATGTAATATAATTCTTTCAAAAAAAATTTATTCACTTTGTGGCGTTATTATTAATAAATGCATTAAGAATTACCTTGTAATCATCACTTTATTAATATACACATATCAACATGTTTCGAAAGCGATGCTTTCTTCATCAGGAATAAATAGAATACTAAAAAATTATAATAATGTCAAGTATGGACAAATCATAAACAATCGAAAGCGATGCTTTCTTCATCAGGAATATATAGAATACTAAAAAATAATAATAGTGTCAAGTTTGTCAAATCATAAACAATCGAAAGCGATGCTTTCTTCATCAGGAATATATAGAATACTAAAAAATAAGAATGATGTCAAGTATAGATAAATCATAAACAATCGAAAGCGATGCTTCCTACATCAGGAATATATAGAATACTAAAAAATAATAATAATGTCAAGTAAAGACATTATTATTTTTTTATTAAGAAATGATCGCTTTCGAAACACGTTGATATGTATATATTAATAAAGTGTAAAAGTCGTAAATGTATTAAAAGTGATAGTGAAATTTTGCAGTGAGAAATAGTTTTAATGATTTATCCAAAACGTGTCGAATATGCAAATTGATTTTAGGATTTTTACGATTTCATCATATTGTATGAATAACAAGAAAATGCGTTATTCATTTAAATAGATGAAAAAACTTTTTTAATTTAAAAAATAAATATATTTCCTCGCAGAATGCTTCATTTTCACTTCCCTGTCGTAGCAGAAAATACGCGACCCATTGGGTTTATTTACGTATTTATAAAAAACTGTGATGGAGAAGAATGCATTCTATAAATTATTAATCAGCCTGTAAAGAAAAACGTTTTCAAAACGTTTTCCCTTTAATCGCTTTATTTTCGTCATATGCTGCATTTTTCTTTCCTCGTTGCGGTAGGTCGAAGCGCCAAGGTTTAAAACGCCTGACTTTGTAAAAAATGTAAACAAATTCACTCCATATAAATTCTCTTCCATTCATCGCCTGTTCATATCTCAGCCGCTGGTACACTCGAGTAGACCTTTTTCCAGCTGAGGTACATTCATATCGCAATTTCCACAATACCTCGATAAGTCCGAGCGATGGGAATGTTACTCAAAATTACATCCCGGTCTAATAGAAAAATGTGTCACAATGTAAGCGAGAGGAAGGTAGCAAAGTGCATGCGTAAAAACGATTGGAATGTGATTTTTTCTTCGGTGTTTTTGTGTGTTTTTTGTGTCGTTTTGATGCCCGTGAAAACCTCAGAACTTTTCAGGTTTGTTTAAAAAAAAAGTTTTTTTGTGTTTTTAATTAATATGTCAGGGAAATATCAACGAATGTCTTTGTTTTGATTTGGTATCTCACTTATCGCATTGAATTTTTTTTATGTAATGTTATAAACATTATTTCACAATCTTTTTATTTATGACATCTTGTTTTCGTGGAAATATAGCTGCTACTAATAATCTTATACGCCTGTGACTTTCTTTTTAATCGATATATTTTTTATCTACCGAATTATGTATCCAATTATTCATTAAAAAAATGCTCTTCAATACCTGTCTAAATACATCATTTGGATATTGTTATTCATCTTAATGTATAAAAAAATGTATTTAGAATTGGGGAAACCCGGTAAACGTGTATTTTATATTTCAAGGAGCAATTTAATAACTGCCCTGGCTGCAAATAAATGATTCGCTCTTATAATTAATTACAGACGTTCTTCAAGAACGTCTGAAGATCGATAAAATTATATGGATATGAATTTAATTAACTAGCAACGTGTTCGTACATTGACTGGTTTAGTCTATTTTTACGTATCGAAATTAACATAAATCACAATATTTAGATAAATTGAATAAAAAATTACAAGATTGCCTTAAACAGTTTCTGGATAATTTTTTAGAAACTTTAATGTCAATCAAATTTAATAATGTTATTATTAAGTTTTAGGCCGTTTTCAAACTTGAATTTTAGAAAACAAGGACAGTTTGAATATGGCCTTGAACGCCGAAACAGCTGTCACAATAATAAAAACTAAAATACTTGCAGAACTTGATGACTACATTATAAAATTGGATTTAAATTAAAATCCTAAAAATTCGAATTAAAAACAAAAAAAGTATGGTTTCTCGATACGTGCGACAAAATAAAATATCGCAGATAAAATTAGTAGATAATCGCAGCCAAAAATCAAGTCATTATCATTTGCAGGACTTTCGGAAATGAGCATTATTTAAATCCCTAAAAACATTTGACATTATTATGATTCTGTTTAATTTATTGGAATAACATATTGAAGTTTATAAACCTTACTGTAATATTTTTTGATCATTGTTCGATATTTACTAAAAATACTATGTGTATTTACTTTTTACGAATATCAAGTGTTTTCAAACGCCTTTCATTTAAACAATGGATTAAAATTTGACACTTTTTTAGTACTTAATTTTAAACGCTTGTTTTCCCCTTAACACCAACCAGTAAAATCTATTCCCAAAGATGATATAGGCCTTGAGGGATATTATTTCCCTCAGGGTCTCCTGTGTGGAGTTACTGTAAAAAGAACAGTACCTATCAAACACATGTACATAATTATTTACTGTATAAATTTGTTTTTCTCATCTCTTCATAAGTATTTAACTATTATACTGTACTCAAATTATCTGGTAAACGTAAACGATTACTCTATACTTTTTTTTCTTATCTCTTTGAACTTAACTATTATCCCATATTAATTATTATACTATACTCAAATTATCTGGTATACACAATTATTTTTTTCTTTACTATTCTTCACATCTCTTTATACTTAATTATTATACTTTTTTCTTGATATATTATATTACCATACTATTTCAATACTAGCTTTTTTTCCTTCTATTTTTGTACAATGGCACTTAATAAGAACTAAACTTGTCAATTTGACTGTCCTAAAACGGGATTTATTCCCAGTTGGGCAGTCAAAGCTTTCTTACATTTTATTGGTAAATAGTATGCGTTTCAAATAACTAAAAAAATCATCGACAATAATATTTCTAAACATTGTACTATTTATGAAAGTTTTCTGTCATGTGGCTCCCTCAGTCAATTACTGAAACTAAACAGTATAATTTTCGTAAACTTATAATTTTCGCACTTTTCTAAAGCAACAAGTTTTAAGGTATTTTCTTCATGATACAAAACAGTTTAATATTTCTATGTTTGATACTGTTCGTGGAATTCCAGTATAATGATTTATTAAAACGATATTAATCTAGTCTGAAGATGACCGTGATGTCTGAAACCTGTCGGATTAAAAATAAAAAGTGGAAAAAGTTTAAAAACCGTTTAAATTAATCATTATAATACATTTTGAGAGAGATTTTAATATTACAATAAAGCAGTTTAAAATCAAAGACAAAAGTAATCTTTTGTCCTGGAAAACCGAGGAAATCGATAAAAAAGACCCAAAACGAAGTAGGCAACCACTTTCACCTTATATTCGAATTTACATAATTACGCAAATAAAGTTACAAGACAATTTAGACGCTACATTTTTTAAGGATTTTTTCTTTACATTGATTAAAAAAAATTATACTCTAAAACAATATTACTTTACATTCATAAATATAAAAAAAAATGATTACAACAACGTTAATACATAGGAAGATCTGAAATAATTAAAAGCATATCAACACTAAATACAGACTGACACAGAAACCACTCAATTGCACTTAAAACACCTCATATTACAATAAGAAGCTCCAGTGAAAAATATAATGGTTTAAAAATATATATTAATATAGATCAGCAAACGCCGATTCTGAATATACAACTTTTATTATATATAATTATACGTAGAATTTATAAAACGTTATTTTAAAGTGGATAAAAAATCATCTCATCAAAACACATTGCGTTGTTGGTACCATTAAATTTGGAACATCTGACGTCACGTGCGCATTCTGTTTTTATATTAGTATGGAAATTTTTATTTTTCCATTTAGTTTTGCATGTTTTTAGTTTTTGTTAAATTTAAACTTAATTTGGGTGACTTTAAGCTCTATAATTGTGGTTCAATATAAACAAAAATATTATTAATAACAAAAATTGGAGTATTCATGAGCAAACCAATTATAAATATGGATATTGTGACAATGTTAATGCTCAATACTATTATTGTTCTTTGAGTTAAAGTTTTTAAAAAACGTACATAATTTTATTAGTTATGTTTAGTTACGGTTTATCACGAATATAATATAAAATTATGTACGGTAAAGCTCATCCTTGTTTTGACATTTGACATTCTAACCTTAAAACTGATCAAAACCGAGCGGCCGTAGATTTGGAGCGTTTTGGCAGGCTTTGAAAAATTTAAATTTTGAAAAAATATTAATTGCGAAAGCTTACCTTAAACTAAATATTTAAGTTTGAACGTTATTATTGACAATAAAAGGGGTGGA
This sequence comes from Halesus radiatus, assembly GCA_022606495.2. Classification (NCBI taxonomy): domain Eukaryota; kingdom Metazoa; phylum Arthropoda; class Insecta; order Trichoptera; family Limnephilidae; genus Halesus; species Halesus radiatus. The sequence continues at coordinate 204,819 of JAHDVE020007604.1, forward strand.
GTTCCTTATTGTTTCAGCAATTTAATCAAATTCAATAATTTTATTTATTATTATGTAAATTAAATCCTCAGCACAGAAAGTCCCAGTGACGATATAAGTATTTTTTAAAGTTATACAAAAGAGAGAGACAATAAACCATATAATGTTATTATTATCTTGTAGAAAAAACATTCGAAGACACGTCGCTTGATATTCCTTTACCTGTGTTTAGTACCCATAATATGAATAACCGTTCTCTTTACGTAACCTTCATAATACGTCCATATCACCGTCCTTGTGCAGTGACTTTTGACCGAAAATAAATATGTAGAGGATTTCATAATAATTTCAGGTCCGTTTTTTTCATGATTCCAAACATGTTCTACTTCTGTAAATCACATTGTCTGTATTTACTCATACCGGTTTATGAAGAATAATGTAATTTTGTTATTATTTTCAGTGCACACGTGCAAATGTTTTTTGTAAAGCAAAGCTAAAAAAATGGTAATGATGCCTTTTTCAATGCGGGTCGTAGACTGATCGTGTCGATAAGGCAAAGCATTAATTATTCATATCTTACGGTGCTCAGAATACCAGATAACGCAAATACTGGCTACAAAACGCTTTGGTAGATTAATCATTATTTAATTCTAGTTTAACTATTTATTATAAGTAAATGCGTTTCAATTATTATTATGTAAGGAGTAAAATCTAGTTTTCGAGCAGAGTAAGTAGGGACCGCTTTCTCCGATATAAGAAATTACACAGTACTTAGTTCAGCATAGATACATTATTTATCAATTGAGTCGGTTGGCACTGAAATGTAAAATGTAATTTTTTTCTCAAATTCATTTATATTGTAGGACTATTGTAATAATTATAGCATTTAACTTTTTTTTTTGTTTTTGCCTAATTTAATGAAATCAAACGGTTTATTAAAAAAAATACTAGCGACTGAGGACAAATTGCGTTTTTTTTTCTTCTAAAGATTATAGGTGAATTTACAGCTTCTCAGAAAAGGTTTTTGAAAATATTTTTGCCTAATAAACGAGAATATATTTAAAATAGCATCAATTAAAATGTCTTTCAGTCTTTTCAACATTTCCGAGAAACATAATTTAAAGATCATTTTTTTTTTAATAAAGGCTTCCTTTTTTAACGAACCAAAAACAAAACGAAAAAACATACATTTTCTTTCTCACTTTACCAGTATTATTTTGTTTATTTATTTTTTATTGTATAATATTAATTTCGTACAATGGGAACTTTCACTCGCTAAACCACTGCAAGTTGCTTATCAGCAGGAGTTTAGTTCGACAATATTATATAATACAACAATAAATAACAATCATCACGCAGGTGTAGCGCAAAAATAGAACAATATAGGTGCATGCATGTTGTGGCCAATGTACACAAGTTGGAAAAAATATTTAAAAAAATATAAATGAAAACAGCATAACAGTTTTGGTTATAGATATACTATACTCCAATAATATAATATCTATTTAAACAATGATACAAAAATTTCAAAATATCAGCAAGTATTAAATAAATTGAGAAATAAAAAAAATCAGTTGTACAGTTTTGTTAGAGTTAGGATAGACTTAATATAATAGTGGCATTTAAATAATTTTAAAGATACCAGCAGCCATCCAGTATTTTTATTTGTTTTATTTATGAATCATATGTTTTCACGTTAAACGTACTCAGTGTTGTATACGGTTCATCATAGTGTACTTTGTCTACGTACATTGATTCCAATTTGTTAAGAGAATCCAATTGTTGGAAATACTTGGCTTTATGTAGTCACAGTTGTTACTATATTTTTAAGCATTTAAACTCCATTGTATCTTCAGCAGAAAAACACACTTTCAAACCAAAACTGTTAATAAAAAATATAAAATTATATCATAACAGTGTTGTAATGTGCAACTGTTTTCATGTTTTCAATTAATTCAATTTGACTGACTTTTTTTAATTTCACTGCCTTTTACGGCAATAAAAAATGTTGGACGCTTTACTCTTTTCCGAATAATAAACACTTGTTCCCTTTTTGCTGCGATCGATTAATAATGACGCAATCATTGTAATAGGCCTCGCTTATTTAAATCACGTTGCGTTGTCTTTATTGCCGGCCAACTCGCTACTAGCTATCATTTTAAATTGCATCTTTTCAAATGACAGATCTACGCGTGGACAACTTTAGTGTAGTTCCCTTGTATATATTATTTATTTATTTATAACAAAAAAATGACATAGTACATAATATACATGATTGTTTTAACTTCCTATAGATCTATTCTACATTAGTGGTTCTCGCACCATGCCCTCTCCCTCGCTCCCTTACCCCTCCTAAAGACGTCCTTAAGACGCTCTTATACGATACTTTTTTAGTCCAGTTTTCATGTGGATTGCCTTTACAGAGAGCTGATTTAGTGATCCGGATCACTAATAATATTCGGATGATTTTTATAGCGCCGTTTTTGTGAAAAATCACCTCACCTTCGCCCACCACTACTCTACATACGTTGAGCTCCAGTAGCTCGTGGTTATAAGAGGAGTATTTACATAAGTAATGATAAAATAATAAAAACAATTCTGTATGTAAACAATATTAAAATTTTTTTAAATTACTACAAACGTAAATCAAGAGAAAATTTTTAGAATATTAATTTAAAAAATAATCAAATAGTAATTTACATGCTAGATAGTATACATTAATATAATATTATAACATACTTACTTCGTACTTAGTTCGTACTTAAAATTATTCTTGGTCATGTGGAAAATATTCACATTTCCTACGAGGCAGTTAATTAACCTAGTAAATCTTCCCAGAGGCATCACCATTGGCAAGTTATTTCTGCACCTGGGAAGAAACAGCAGCCTGTGTTGGCGGCCTCGCGTGAAATTATCGGGGACATAAAATCCTATTCCAGCCAGGATGTCACGTATTGATAATACACCGTTTAATAGTTTGTGAGCCATAAGCAGTAATGCTTTATCTCTCCTAGAACTTAGGCTGCAAATACCCAGCATTCCCGAGAGAAATGCTGTTGGAAACATCCATGGGTAAAAACCGAACTCTCTCATGTAGAGGAATCGTAAGAATTTATTTGGATTTAGTACATAGACATACCTGAGATCCATAGAAAATATAAAATTTTTTATACAGATTTATTTTCTCGTGCTAATGAAGAATGGCGTGATTTTATCGCGTGAATTAATTAATTTATAGAATTTCTTAATGGGTGCGTACCCAAATTCTAGAATTTTTGATCTGACAATGAATGTAATATTTAACTTTGCTATTACTTACTATGAGTGAATGTGACGTTCATTACTTAAAGTGACATTTTAACTCGGCCTGGCACTGCAAATACATGATTCACCTAAATTTGCGACGGTGAGTTGACTCACTATTCTTTCGTAGTTCGTACAGAGTTCATTCGATAAGAAAAGGCAACCATGGCAACCGACGCAGGCGGCTGTGTAGAGGAATAGTGATATTTGAAAGACATTTGCAAAGTGATCGCCATCCGGTTCTTGGATAGAGGAGATTTGCTATCAGCCTAGCCCTAAACCAAATGGCTTCTATTTCAACTATAAATCTGCCGTTTTTAAAATTTGCTGTAGGCTGTTTTCTAAATGGTTTTTTCTCCATATTCTTGTGTTGCATCGTTTCAGACAGTTGTGTTTACAGTGCTGTTTTACACTGCTGTTCAGGCCATTGTAGCATAAGTGCTAAATATCTTATTTTAATTTAATTTAATTTTAATTTATTTTATATACTCTATTTCTACAGCATGAAATTTTTTTAATTTTAAAAATGTATTCTTTTTATATGGCAGACAGAGTATTGCACTCACCGCTTTGTTCTGCTGAAATAAAACATTATTATTATATTGGCTTAGAGTGTCTGAGGAACTCTGTAGTCCCGCCATAAAAAAATAATTTGGGTATGTTGTGAGGCTTGAGGTATTGAGCAGGGAAGGAGATGGGTAAGAGGAAGGTGGGGGAGTACCTGAATATTCAGATCTGGTCACCAAACACGGCTAAAGCCATTTCAAGCAACCTTTTGATTCTGAATGGTCGTCTTTCACGTTTCGCAAATATACTACGTATTATCCATGTACTCGTATGTTTGTTATCTAGAGTTTAAGATACTCTCAGTATTGCTCCGGTAAATTACCACAAAAAAACATTTAAAACCTCGCAGAAATAGCTTAACTATAGATATTCTCACAAAACAATAATTAGAATCATCTTCAAAAAACCATATCGACATTCTACAGAAAACCTATTAATTACAAATAGCATTCTTGATATAAGAAAGTTATTTATTAAAAAAAATGTCTATAATAACTGCTTAAAATCATCACATAACACAAGCTAAATCTTACATTTTCAAGTATCCAATATTAAATCCGCTTTTGCCAAGAAACACGAATCCTTCCTCGCACCTCTCATATTTAACATCTTCCTAATAGGAACCCCTTAACATATAATGCAAAACAATCTAAAAGGGTAATATAAAAACTTCAACACATGCCTAATTAACAAAAAAAGGAATTTCAAAACCAAATTACTTGCAAGCTCTCCATAATCTGATTTTATCATTCTTATTGCTATTACAAATATTTTTTTAATTTAAACGTTTTTAATATGTACTTAAAATAATCCTTTTTTTTACATTTTTTTTTTATTTTTTTTTTATTTTGTAGTTTCGCATATACACTTTTTAAACTTTGTATTTAAAATTTTATTTTATATATTTTTTAACGCATTTCCTAATAGGCATTTTTAAGCATTTTCATTACATGTAAATGTTTAAAATTTTATGCCAATGAACCCCCGGATTAATAATTATATTTATAGACCAGATCAGGGGCCTAAGTCTGTATCTGTTGCGTTAAATCGGCAAAAAAAACATATTTTGACAGTTTTCATGAACGCATCATCTATCGCGTTGCGTTTGTACATTTGTATTTTGACGTAAACGCAAAATTTGGCGTGTTTGCGCCATCCGGATTATAAAACTAAATATACTGTTTATGACCGATTTAAGTTGCAATTGCTAACGTAAATAATACAGACTTAGGCCAGAAGACATAATTGTAGTTACTCTCCTTAAATTATGAATATGAGTATTTGCGAAACGTGAATCCATGTACCGTTGTGTTCCGGTGTTACATTTCTGGTTAGTTTTTCGTTCGCATGATTAAGAGAATCAGTACCCAGAAGCCACAAGCCAACTTAAATCTATTAGTTGTGAATGGAATATAACAGTACGGTATATTATTTGACCGATTCCAAGTAACGAGTGACTAGGCTGTAATATAACTGACCTTTACTAATTAAACTACGTATTCTTACGACGTAATTTTGCCATTTGGACTAGAATGTTTTTGCCCTCAGTGTCTTTTGCATTGGGGGCAAATTGATTTAATGTTATATATTACTAATGATAACCGCATTTTGTCGCTTGTTTATAGTAATACATTTACGTGGGAATGCACTCTGAAGGAGTAGATACGACTATAATAGTCGTCAGAGCATTTCCTTTCTTTACAGCTAAACGAAATGTAATACGCGCCCACAGATGGCGCTAATTTTAATGTTAAAAAAAAAACACTTTTAGCACGTATTAAATTAATTGCTTGTTGGCAATTGGTTTATAATATTGTTATTTATTCAAATACAATATATTATTATAAAACTAACAATTAATTCAGTATTTAAAAAAAATAAATTATAATTAGGAAAACATACAGTTATAATACAATACATATTTTTTACAGATTAAGTTGTTGCATTAACCAGTTAAGTTTCCGCTTTATTCTTGAATAATAATAATATTTGGATTACTTCTATAGCGCTGTTTTCGTGGGAAAATTACCTCAAGGGCGTTGAAGGACTCGAGTTTTAAACTTACAATAACAATTTAGTCCATTTCGTATTCCGTATGCACACCCGCCAACAAACAATTCATCTCAATATTTAAAAAGCGATTTTTCTAAAATATTTTAATTAGCGCCATATGGAGCCCAAATCACGTTTAGTTTTATATTAACTTAATATTATGAAGAAAAACAATCTAGACTTTACAAAACGACCCCTTGGAATAACAAGGTTCCATCTGACACGTTATGCGATAATGAGCTCTAAAGTAGCTCTCCATAGAGCCCATTATCGCATGACATTGCTATGGCAGATGGAACCTTGTTATTCCAAGGGGACGAAAAGACAAAGATTGTCTTCGTAAATACAAATTGATAAATTCCTTCGTGTTCGTAATTGTATTCGGATAGAGCTTTGCATACAAATTGACCCATCCTACGTAAAGTACTGTAACTTCAAAATCAGAACTTTACAGGAGAGTGGTTTAGAGACAGAAGCTTGGTGTAGGTTGAGCTTTTGATCATTTTGCACCAAATATGGGACGTAATTGACAGAGAAGGTCGTAAATTTTGTGCAAAACAATCAAAAACTCGACTTGCACCAAACTTCTGTCTTTTTAAGGCACTCTCCTGTAAACATCCGATTTTTAAGTTACGATACTTTACGTAGGAGGGGTCGAAATATAAAGATGGATAATATTCATTATTGTTTCTATTTTTGCATCTGGTGGAATTCCTTTATAATGATTAAATAAAAAAACACTTTTTTTATTATTTAAACTCTATTCCACTTTTATTTTTGACTGTGACCGGTTTTAGCTTGTGACGGTTTATTGTATAAATAATATTAAAAACAACTGTAATGATTTTTGAAACCAGATTGATATATAAAGTAATATTATTAATAAATTCAAAAGTACCAAATAAGTCAAGTTTTATAAATTCATGCTATAACAATACTGAAAAATATAATCTAAGTAAAATCATGGTTTGTTACCCCTGATTTGACCAAAATTGTATATAAATCATAGCCTAAGAATTAATTGTACCAGTCTGAAGATAGCCGTCACAGGCTGAAACCGGTCACTCCCAAAAATAAAAGTGGAAAAGAGTTTAAAAAAAAACACGAAATTGTCTTTTATTTAATCATTGTCAAGAAATATGAAGTTGAAGTTGAAATGGCAGTAATGAAATGGGTTACGGTAGGAGAGTTAGGTGATGTATTCCTCCAGAATACTCGTACAGGGAAGGTCCCGAGATAGTCTTGATTTCTAACAAATAGTTTTTCTTCATTGAATGTTATATTGTTCGAATCGTTAACATTAATTGTGATATTTTGTTGTGGAATTTTCGGTATTTTGCAGCAAAAATAGTACAGGAACAACCATTATCGATGTTTTTTTTCTTTTTATAAAAAAAAACGAAAAGATAATTACGTTTTTGACGTGAACTTAGCAGTGTTCCATTTTATGACTATTCAAGCTTGTAAGAATCACAGACAAATAAATATTTAGAATTTATATTACAATGCTTCGCGAAAATTCGCGTTATTCTCGCGAAAATGGCAAAGATCGCGTTTTGAAGTCTCTAGTTATTGCTTATAGAACATTATTATGTCTAGGTATAAAATTTAATTAAATTTAATTTATAGAAAATTTCAAAAATATCGGTTACGACACAAATTAAGACGTCAGTGCCTGGCAACAACACCTCGACAGGATAGACATATTGCTGTGTATAATAATTGTTTGACCAAACAAATATAGAATTTTAAACAATGCTCACTGTATTGTCCAAATATTTCCACTTTGCACCAAACAGTGATATAACGCAAGCGAATCATCGCTTTAATTAAAGCAATGTTGTGTCCAATCTGTTGGTTGTTGAAAATGATTAAGATTGATTGCAATTATTGTCAACTTTGCGCTAGTTACAATTGTTCAAATTTGTGTGATAAATTTTCCTATAGAGACCAGTCAATTGATTTGTTGCGGTGCAAGTGGTATGAAATTCTTTATGTTAATATGAATCGATGCAATTCAAAGATTTTAACGCAATATTGTTTTAAAAAATTATCTATACATTTTGACTTTATAATGGCGTATCTCCATTGTCATTTGTAAACTTGAATAACTCACCAGTGTCCCCAAATACTCTGAGTCAGGTTTAAAGAATGAAGGGAGTAGAGAGGGTAAAGAGATAGGAAAGAGTAAGGTGGGGAAGTACCTGGCTATTCAGATCTGGTCACCAAACACACGGCTAAAGGCATTTATTTACGCGTTTACGTAAGAAAATTACACAGCGTGAATTTCACGTACCAATATTATTACAAACAATATTATTGACGAAATTTCACGTGAAGGGAATTACACCTATTTTAATTACACCTACTAGAATTACACTCCAAAAAAAAAGAATTAAGTTTTCTATTAATTTTAAATTTAAGAGTCTTAAACATCGGCCCAGGATTAATAAATTCACATTGAAAAAAGGACTAAAGTTTGATTTGACGTAACACCTGCCTAATATAGTATTGTGGCGAGTACTTGAAAATAACAATTGGAACATTTTTTGTTAGATGGACAAGTGTCCAAGTGTTTCATGATAGTTTCAAAGGTGATAATTTTTTTTGTTAAATTTTAAATTTCGTTCAAGTACGTGTCGCGTAATTTTTTTTTCATATCAGGTACATTACTACCAGTGACGTGCATAGCCCTATAAGTAAATCTGTGCTGTGTGTATTTTTTAAAGTGTGAGTTATTAATTGTGCAACGAATATTTGAAAATGTTCATTTCACTAACATCTTCCCCTGATTTTTGTGGCCAACCTAATAAATGAGCGTACAAGTTTTGTTCAGAAATTAGGCGTATTTTTTCACTACTTTCTAATTTCTGGTTACAATTTTTTTATTTTTTTATATTAGGGCAGGCACAGCTTTTCACCCTTTATGGACTACACGCCAACATATAAATGTAAAACAATCCTTTTTTATTTTATTTTGTTATTTAATCCATGTGTTATACCTTTGACATGTTTGTACAAAATTACGCAGGTATTCCGTCAAATTCACCTTTTTTTTTCTCATAAAATGACTTTATTCAGCATATAGGTACTGGAGCACTTTGAAATTTAAACCGAGTAAAAAAGATTTTTTAAATTTGTGTCATTTCAATGGGTCCATAATTCTCTTCATGTGTAATTTCATTAGTGTAATTCCGTCCGTGTGCAATAAGGAACTTCAGTTCAATTTTTTAGTTTTTTTTATCAATAATGACGATCAAACTTAAATACCAGTGAGTTTCGTTTCAGTGAGTAAGATTAAGAAAGGGACGCTTAGATGGTTTGGGCATGTGGAGCGAATGAACGAAGAAAGGAGTGTAAGAAGAATGTATGACGCGAATGTGAATGGAAAAAGAAGCCGGGGACGTCTGAGGAAGACATGACACGATCAAGTGAATCAAATACTTGAGTCGGGCCATGTCAGAAGTCGGAATAATAGAAGAGAATGTATGAGACGATGTATGAATGTGAATGAAGCAAGAAGTGTATGTCAAGATCGAGTTGTTTGGCGGTCCGTCCTCTCTGCCTACCCCTGCGGGGAAACGGCGTGATGGTTAGTTAGTTAGTTCGTTTTTTTTTTCTATAGTTGGTTTTCATAGTAAAAATTATTTTTAAAGATTCAATTTTTCAAAGCCCGCCAAAATGCTCCAAATCTATGGCCGGTCAGTTTTGAGGTTAGAATGTCAAATGTCAAAGCAAGGATGAGCTTTACCGTATATAATTTTATATTCTATTTATGGTGAACCATAACTAAGCATAAGCAATAATATTATGTACCTTTTAGAAACTTTAACTTACAGAATAATTATAGTATTGCGCACTAACATCATTATAATATGTGTATTCATAATTAGTTTGTTCATGAATACTTTAATTCCTGTAATTATTAATATTTTTTTAATATTAAACTACAATTATAAAGCTTAGGACCCGAATTAAGTTTAAATGTCGTTAAAACTAAAAACAAAACACATATTTAAAATACAAGACAAAACAGAAAAATAAAAATGTCCACGCTAATCCAAAAACAGAATACGCACATGACGTCAGATGTTCCAAATGCAATGGTACAAACATAACGAGGTGTTTTGATGAGATTATTATTTATTCACTTTTGAATAACGATTTGCAAATTCTACGTATTATATATAATAAAAGTTATACGGGGTGTGTTCAAAAGAAAAGGTGAATTTTGAATTTTCGCGGGCTATGTACATTCGATTATCGATTTTTTTTATTTTTATGTTGGTACACATATGTTTATCATATGTTAGCATTATCAGCCATTTTGGATTAGTGTTTTGTTTTTGACAACTGGAAAGGTTAGTCACGTTTTTTGTGTTCTTCGATTTTTTTATTTAGGTTCATTTTTTCACAATGTCATGCACTCATATTATATTATATGATGCACTTGTATATTATGTATCATGTAGATCAGGCTATTACTATTTTCTATTTTTTTTTATAATTGATTATCTACAATTTAAAAAAAAACACATTTCACTTTATAACTTCTCAGTGTCATGCACATATACATTATTATACATATATATATATATCATAAATAAGTTACACTTATGTACCTACAATGTATCCTGTTCTTTTTTAAACTTAAAACCCTTTTTTTCTTTCTGTACACAAAATCATTTAAACGTTAAAATATGTAAAAACGAATGGAGGTGTTAAAAAAAAAAAACAAATTGCAACAAAAATAAATAAATGAAATTCATATTTTGCACAAGCAATAATGCATTGCATACGAGTATGTAATTAAGAACACCGATGAATGATTGCATCTTCACGGATTATTTACGTATTTTAATTATAAATAATGACTAGGTGGAGACCGACAGGAAAACTGGCTCCTATGGAAATTTATTCAAATAGTTTTGTAATTATTTTCTTATCCTTAAAGTAATCTTGCCCAAATTATAGGCAAATCGTCCTCCACAGGAAATAATTAAAATGAACTAGATAGGTGACGATTTAACTACATATTTAATTTGCTGAAAGATAGAAGAATTGATTATGTATAATTGTTTCGAAATAGGTACGACAAGCATTTGCCATTACGTTATCTCTATTCCTACACTGAAACAAACTCTCTCAATACTCTAATTCCACTAACGTCAGAATAAATAGAGTTGCCCTAACGTACCATTTCGACGGCTGGAGGCAAAGGTCACGTGACACCAATTTTGCCACCAGCCTAGTTCACTGCCGTCCACGTTTGGTGTGGACGGCAGTGAACTAGTTTGGTTTAACTGTGGTCTGCAAATCATAAAAAAATAAAGGGGTCAAACTAAATATTCGGTTTTTGTAACCAAACCGAACCGTTTTTACTTATTTGCTGTTTTATTAAATTGGTAGCACGCCTAGTTCGCCCCTCTCCCCCTTATTTTGGTTTCTTCCCTTGCGTGTTAGTGCATCTCTATTTATTATGTTTATATGCGTATAATTCAGAAACGAAACGTTGCGTTGATTGAAATGACTTTAGACGCGCTTTATGACAATTTCTGAAAAGCATTTTTCTGAAGTACTTCTGAACCTCTTTCTTTACCATTCCTTCCCCTTCTCACTCCCTTCTGCCTCATAAAATAGCCTAAATTGGGGATGCTATAATCCCACCGGATCCGGGCATTCGGGACTCTTGTACGGCATCACTCAATTAGATGACCTTTATTTCAATGAGTGTAATTTCAACTACTACGGCCAGTTTCACCAATGATAGTAACAGGAATCGTAAATTTCGCTTAGTGGACGGTATGCTTAACTCTCGCTAAGTGTTGAACTGTTGAGTGACATTTTATTTTTATTGTTTTTATTATTTTTATTGTGTATCTGCATCCATTTACTATACACATTAACAAAACAATACGGAATGACAGGAATTAAAATACAATTTTTGCATGTCCCTTGAAACCTTCAAGGTTTGTGCCGAAAACATCAAGAGATATGCTGCACCATACCCATTGTCATACTGTGCCGAGCTAACACGTCTGTTCTACCACGTGGTATGCATATCAGATCGTGGTGCTACCATTTACAGTAGTTGTTTGGTATAAACAGATTGTGGCTTTCCAGGAGGTATGGACTGTCCATCAAATCAGCGCCAGTAGAGGTAAAATCTACAAAACGTATTTATAATCACGCGATGAAAAAGGTAAACATTATCCGTTTATGCATTCCATAAAATGTTATAATTTCCAGCATGTAAAATACGTGCAAATACTATTGTACTTATTGTTGATATATTTACAATACTGTCTATGTTTTATAAGAGTCATATACCTTTATGATAAATGTATTAAATATTCAAACAACCAGCGATGTTTCCAGTGAATGCAAAACATGGTTATAAAAATAAAGAAAACACTTGAGAACCAAAGTTATTATAAGATATCAAAGAAATTATTATTTTAGCAAATTCATAAAATAATGACTATGTTGCGTACCTTTTACGTTATTGAAAATAAATTTAGATTCATTACTTGTTCGTGGAGACAATTTATCTGTTCCTCGATGAATATACCTATATTTCTTTACTTGTTTATTATATTCGATCTCCTTCTTGTTGGTTCGGGTTGTAGATTTAGTAGTCGATACATTGTTTATGTATTTGATTGGATGTAAAAATTATGAACTGGATACGTAGGGTACTCTAGCAAAGATTTAGGAAGAATGAGAGTTTGGAAATAGGGACATAAGGTTTTTAAAGGAATTTACAAGAATTGCACCGTTACATTTGGAAAGTTGTCGGACGTAGTAAAATGGTCTTACAGATTTGAGCTCAATAGATTAGTTTAAAATTTAGAGGATATGAAAATAAACATTACGTTTTAAGCAATGATCATAGAATATTTACAATTGACCTAGAGAATTTCTTTTTAATAAAATGGTCCAGTGTGATTGTTGTGAGTCATCTTTTATTAGTTCTTCAGCTATTGAGGTTGTCTCTACAAAGAGATTTCATGTTATTTACAAATGTCTCATATTAATTAGAGCACACTGAGGACAGAATTAAGTGACGAGTATAAGCTATCGACATGTTGATATTTTTTTAGAGAATCTCGCCGGCCGGGGCTGACCGATGAGCGTGTGACGTCATGTTACATAAAATGACTAGCGGCGCGGCAGTATACGAATATGTCAAATGGCTGTAATTAGAATTGTGAATTGTACTGATTGCATGCCGTGACGTCACGGGCATACGTTTCACCCGAGTTCATTTGGAAAGATCATCTTCGTCATTTTTGGAGATATCGAAAAACTGATTTTTACTGTAGTTATTAACTCTTTAAATATAAAACAATTCAGGAAGAAAAAAAATTTGCGATGCGCAACAAAGAGAAACACTTTTTAATGTTATAAAAACGGCAACCGGATTCGGAACGATAATGCCTTCGTCATGGGCACACAATATGACACGTATGTTAACTTTAATTTACATTTTGTGTCTTGAAAAAGTTCGCAAGATATTTTTAAAGCTTTATTTTATTTTAGCGTCTCTACGAACGATACGCTGGATCTATTTATCTATATTTTGGGTATCACCAATTACCACCCCTTAGAGACACGTAGAGGTATTGCTCTACTTAAATATTTTTTTAATTAACAGTGAGATTCTGGCTCAAATAACTTTTAATTATTTATAATTTTGAAACTGTCAATTCGTGGTGGAATTCCATATTAAAATCAATTTTTTTGATTAAAAAACTTTTGTAACTTTTTTCCACTTATTTATTTTTGACCGGACCTGTTTCACCCTATCACGGGCATCCTCAGACTGGTATAATGAATAGTAAATCTATGGTATATATATAGCATAGATGTCGGGAGTGAGTTCCCTGCTTTCTAATATTGTTTTTATTATTTGAAATTTATTTTATTGCTGACGGTACTGTTTACAAATATTATGTTTTTAAAAACTACTTTAGGGATGGTTTATTATCCTCTGGAAGACGGATTACATTGTGTTTATTTACTGAATCTATGGTTTTTTTTTAAATTATATAAAGTCATTCGTCAGCTTTTATTTGAACAGATGGTTCTTTCTAGTTTAGTCATTTCCCTGTGATTTCCGTCTTGTTTGCTAAGATGAACTTTTATAGCAGTTTTGTCCCATAGTCACATGAACTACGGATAACCAGGTACATTTATGTTGGGTTTTTAAAATATTTTATTATGTTATAATAGGTACACATCGGGGTAATATCTTCTTAGAGTTCGCCTTGGATGTCTGCGACAAAAATTCCCAGTTACATTTTATCCTGGTATTTTGCAAGTGCTTCCTATTTACATTCATGGTTATACTCGTATACTATTACTGCATATAAGTAAGGTTACACTATAATGGATATATTAGCGGAGAGTCATCCTTTTTCTCTAATTGATTATTCATTACGTACTTTTCTTATACTTTGCTTATTAGTCGATTAATTTCTAATGATTCTAATTTATCTAATTCTTTATTGCACACATGTAATATTGTAACATCTGTGTCTTCATGGAATGAGTGGTGATTGTCTATTAGATGGTTAGCTACGTTCGACGGGTCCTTTTTATTTTTTACCCAGTTAGAAAAGGATCCTTTATAGGACTCATATTAATATTTATAGTAAAAAGAATTTATTTTTTAATTTCTAATATAGATTTGTTATTCAATGTTCATAACAATTTCTGTTTTATTACTTACCTACTTTAATCAATTTTTGTTTAAGTTTATAATTTGTTCATTTTCACATTATGGTGTTACATGTTTATAATTAGTCTATACTTGACATTATTACTTTTTTGTATTCTATATATTCCTGATGAAGAAAGCGTCACTTTCGAAACATATTGATATGGGTATATTAATAAAGTAGTGAATACAAAGTAATTTGCAATTAATTTATTAATAATAACGCCACAAAGTGAATAAAAATCTTTTGAAGAAATTATAAAATAAGTACACTTAAATAAAATGGTGTGTAAAGAAGAAAAATAAGACGAAAAATAAGGAGGTTTGCCGGGAGTTAAAAAAACTTATTCGTCTGATACTTTCTCATACCGGAGGTTGGTGATCATCAGAGAAATTGGGGAACTACTCCGCGGAATTAAACTTGTAATGGTCATGTAGATTTCGAAGCCATGAAGTGTGGCGTATATGCATAGTATAAGACTGAAGATGGACGGAAGCCGCTTTCGTTACCAAGTCTCCTTGTCGATGCAATGTCTTCTCGATCCGAAATGGAAAAGTGGAAGAAGAGGCGTCTTCCTATGGTAGAGGTCATGGTAAAAAAACACCGCAGCCTTAAACCTATGTCATGAAATCTAATCTATTATTTTTGTCATGTTACAGAGCGGAAAGAGCTTACAGCTCCAGAGCATCAGACCCCTTCATCGTCGATTCCAGATCTGGCGAAGACTCCTTCCGGGTGTTCTGGAACTCTCCGACCTTTCAGTGCCGCTCCAATGAGCAGTACTTCACGGACATCTCTAGGAAGTACGGTATTACGCAAAACGACGGTGACAGCTTCAGGGGAAACCAAATCGCGATCCTGTACGACCCTGGAAACTTCCCGGCCTTGCTGGAGAACGGGAGCAGCTCGGACTACTTATACAGGAACGGGGGCATCCCGCAAGAAGGAGACTTGAACCTGCATCTGGAATATTTTAAAGACAGTCTGGAAAAGCAGATTCCAGATGAAAGATTTCACGGTAAGAACCAAAGTCAATCAATTCGAACAGCATATTATATTCGCGTTCAGTGTCGTAATTTATTCTATTGTACAATTATTTTGTATAAACTTTCGACCGGTTACCTATGGCGTCTCAAAACTAGCGCACTTTGCATAGATTTATCTCTTACTATGAAAACAAGATAAGATAAACAATAACCGATTAGTCGCTGAGTTTACAACTGCGTCTGGTTACCAGTCCCCACCCAGACGTCAATTCCTCTGCTAGCTAGGTTCTCCATCATTACACAAGGAACATCCTTCATTTACAATGAACCAGTAGGAGTTTTTTTTCTTAATATTGTCAGATTATTCGTAGCCTGGGAATTTAATAATCATTGAAGTAGATAATATTTATCAATCCTAAATAAAACACGAAACGATAAAAGCCACAGAAAATAAAAAAGGTATCAGTTGCATCTGGGAATCCAACCCAGGACGTCTGTCCAACTGAGCTAATGAGACCAGTTCAGTTTACACAATCTTCATCGACAGCATACCTAAACTTCAAGACTTGTCAATATTATCCTCCATTAAATCCCATATTATTAGCTGATATCTTTATGATGATTACAAAGTTCTACCCGAAAATAATTGCAACCTAGATAGTGTCTCGGATATACGTATATGGTTTTTTATTTATAAGTGACATCTATTGACTTTTCTACAAGTCTAGAAAGAATATTCAATAAGTTATTAAAATAAATTGAATAAAACATCAAATCGTATTAACATCATCTTTCATCTTGAGTAGATTTTTCACAAAAACGTCTCTATGCAAATAATAAAAATATTTTTATTACTATTATCAATACCTATGCTATATTATAGTATTTTAATTTGATATCTTTCTAGGTCTTGGTGTAATTGACTTTGAATCCTGGCGACCAATCTTCCGTCAACACTGGGGCAAGCTGGCGCCCTACAAGGAGGTGTCATACAACAAGGAGAAGGAGAGGCACCCCATGTGGCCCACCAAATGGATACAGAAGGAAGTAAGTAATTATTTGTTTGTTTTAAACAATATCATTTTTTCTCACTTTTTTGCAGAATTTATAATATCTAGCATTACTCTACATTAACACAAACGCAATAGACAAACACACGACAGCATTTATGAGTAGACGAGGTACCTGCTGGTGTTTTCCGTTCCTTAAATTAAATAACGCCAGGATTCAGACCGGTTGTTCCGAAAATTTTTAGACGAAATAATGTTTTATTTGGGAGGTGGGTATGGGTACCGCCGCCCGGGGAATCGAATCGAATAACCAACAACTCCGCCATAATTATCACAATTTTTTCCAAAGTAAATCGGTTTTACCAGTAACTAATCATTTTTAACACCGTAGAAATTAAAATTAGTTGGGAGTAAATAAAATCATATAGGTAAGTCGTTTTTCCAAGTGGTTTGCTACGTTTCGTAACTTAGCGGCGGTGTCCGGGTTCATGAGGTGAGGTTTGTCCAGGGCTTGGTGGCGAATGCGTCTGCCCAACAATTGTGTGGCGGACTGGATCGGGAGAGGCCGGTTGAGGGAGACCCTATAACTCTCTCACCTTTCACTGCAGTAGGATGGATGGATTAATACGTCCGTCACTCCTGACCCCTGTTTCCCACCTCACAACTTCCCAGAACTTTCTTTCCTTTCTTTCCACGCAGCATCCCCGAAGATATTCCGTATATTCTTATATTCTATCCGTATATTCTTTATAATGTTCTTCAATGAATTCAGTTCCTAGTAATTCGTCTACTAGTCTACTCTTTAGTCTAGTCTATAGAAATTCCATTCTTTCTCCAATCTCCTTACACACCGTCAATCCACCTCTTCTCCTAGTAGCGTCCACTGGGGCTCAAATTTGGCAATGATCTTCGGTGTTCTAGCATCTGACATTCTTTAACACATATCCATTGACCAGCCCAAAGCCGAAGGCAATCTTTGAGACAGATTCTAAAAAACTACCTTGAAAGACACATTTCAGTTTTTTTTGTTCATGCATGAGCAGTTTGCTTCTTTTACTCAGTATTTTCGAGTAAGGTATCGAATATGCACTTTGCGATGTTTACACGAGAGTGAAAACAAAATTAGATTCGACTTATCACGCCGGATGCATCATGCAGTTCGATCATTTTTTTAAAAAGGTGAATTTAGAGCAAACACACCTTTTTTGGCATCATCTGAAAATACAGAATACGTTGGTAGTTTGAAGACAATAAAACGAAAATAGAAATTTTGCAGATTCGATACCTAACGATGGGACCATCGTTTTCAGTCTTCGTAGTAATCTTGTACGAGTATGTGCTAGCGCCTGTTTATAGCAAAAACGAGAATTCTTAACTAATCATTTAAGAAGATAAAATTAACAAATCTCAATGAAACATAAAACAGAAAAAGATACCCAAATTAAAAAGGCAACGGTCGTAACTGGGACTCCAACCCAGATCCTCTAGTCTTACCGGGACTGGCGTCTCTACCAATTTAGCTGTTGGGTCCTAATTAGTTTCCGATTTTTATCGATCTCAATTTAAGAATTATCAATGTTATCCTCAAATAATTGCCATATTTTTTGACTGATATCTTTTTGTATGGTTGTAGGGGGTTTGAGTCCCAATTGCGAGCGTTACCTTTTTGTTTCCTGTGCATTTTTCTGTTTCGTATTTCATTGACATTTGTTAAGATTATTTTCTTCAATAATTATATATCACAATGAGGTTCATAAACTAGATTAAGATTTTTTAGCTCTCCAGTAGTATGATTAGTGTATTTAATTTATTAGTTGTTATTGTCCAAGGTTGTTATTAAGCAAGTTATTGTTATTAAGCAAGGCTGCGTAATGTCACCGTGGTTATTCAATCTATACATGGATAATTGTATGCAAGAATTGAAAGAGTTTGGCTTGGGCGTAAAAATGAGTAATCTGAAAGTATGTTGCCTGTTGTATGGCAGTGAGGTATGGAATTGGCAGAGGAAGGATGAAAGTAAACTGAATGCCGTAGAAATGACATCTCTGAGACGAATGTGTGGTAAAACCATGTATGATCGTGTGAAAAATATTGAAATTCGTAAAGAATGCAAGGCTAATATAAGCGTAATGAGTAAGATTAAGAAAGGGACGCTTAGATGGTTTGGGTATGTGGAGCGAATGAACGAAGAAAGGAGTGTAAGAAGAATGTATGACGCGAATGGGAATGGAAGAAAATCCGGAGATGCCCGAGGAAGACATGGCACGATCAAGTGAATCGAATACTTGAGTCGGGCCATGTCAGAAGTCGGAATAATAGAAGAGAATGTATGAGACGATGTATGAATGTGAATGAAACAAAAAGTGTATGCCAAGATCGAGGTGTTTGGCGGTCCGTCCTCTCTGCCTACCCCTGCGGGGAAACGGCGTGATGGTTAGTTAGTTAAGTAGTTAGTTTGTTATTGTGTTAAATCGGTAGAATTCCATTTATTAAAAACAATGATTTATGTAATTCAAATTTAATAATGTTATTATTAAGTTCTGCAAGTATTATAGTTTTCAATTGTTGTTACAGCTGTTTCGGCGTTCAAAGACTTTTAAACTGCGGTTAGCCCACATTGAGATGACTCACTTATATGATTTTATTTATTCCTACCCAATTTCAATTTGTTCTGTCTTTAAAATGATTTATTACCGGTAAAACCGATTTACTTTAAAAATAATTAAGATAATTAAAAAGTATCTTTGTATGTGGGGTATTCTCACTTGAAATTAAATTTTACGTTATTAAATTTGATTTATTTAAAATTAAAAATTTTGTTTCTAGGTAGGCAGAAATCAACAATTTAAGTAGGTACGGTCGTATTTATGTATTTGTATGCGTTATTAATAGTAATTTATATATTTCAGGCGGAAAAGCGATTTGAAGAAGCTGGCAGAAAGTTCATGGAGCAGACGATGGCCATGGCCAGACAGATCAGACCCATGGCCACCTGGGGGTACTACGCTTACCCTTACTGCTTCAATATGAATGGGGATGATAAGAAACAGAAGTGCTCGAATGCTGTTGAAGAAGAGAACAATAGGTTAGTATGATATAACAAATTAATATATTTTTGAATACCTATACCAAATACCCGAGATGATAATACGTGCAGCTTCTGATATTTTCTATAAATTAAGGTGGCAAGATGCTACACTGGAGCCTCTTGCGGCCCACATTTATTGAAACTGATACCCTTATGCATATATGACGACCAAAAAATTAACGCCCCGGTGCGGGCAATGAAATTGATTATTCATTTTCGTAAGTTTTTATGAACACCTTGAGTACAGATTTTTTAAAAAAGTTTGATTCTTCCTTCTTCCCTGTCAGCCAATAGCGAGACTATATGACTACAATCTCAGATTTTTTTTTCTTAATTTCCTCATTTTATCAAATTGAGTAGGTAACGTATTTAGTAGCAGTTTGTGCTGGTTGTAGATTATTTATTGCTGTTAGTACCATTTGCCATGATCTTCGCTGATTGTGCAAACATTATGCGGGCCAATTAGCTTCCTGAAAATTGCATGAAAAAGGCAATAAATCTGCCAGCTAGTAATGCAGGTGGCACATTTTCCTTCCTTCATGGTTAGCAATAAATAAATAGTTGATTGAAACTAGTCATGAACTAATTAACATTTGATGACCCACATCTTCCTATTATTTTCGATATTTCCCGACCACCTAACACGTCCAGTTGTCCAAAAAACAATTTGAGAAAAATCACTTTCGTATCACACCTTTGGGGTGTAACTATCACGTTGTGTTGTTCTTGATCTATTGTAAGAAAAAAAATCTTTTGAGAATGATAAATTCTGAGAATTTTTTTATTTTATTTTAAATTACTACTCTCGGTTTCATGCCTATACAGCAAAGCTAGAGGGGATGAATGAAAAATAGTAGATAAAATGTTAAAAAAAATCGCTGTATCGTAAGATATTAAATTACTATACTTGCCTCCAGCTAACAAAGACTTCATAAAATATTCCACCTCTATCCAGATTTTGCTTGTTTTAAGCTTGCCTATAATCATAGTAAACAAAAATATAACATATTATGTAATAACTAACCAACGAACCATCACGCCGTTACTCCGCAGGGGTAGGCAGAGAGGACTAACTGCCAAACAACTCGATTGGCATACACAAGATGCTTCATTCACATTCATTCGTAAAATGGATTCCTCGGGCGTCCTCGACTACTTCTGCCATTCACATTCGCGTCACATATTCTCCGTTCTTCGTTCATTCGCTCTACATACCCAAATCATCTAAGCGTCCCTTTCTTAATCGTACTCATTACTCTTGCCTTGCATTCTTTCAGAATCTCAACATTTTTCACATGATAATATATGGTTTTACCACATATTAGCTGCAGTGATCTCATTTCTACAACATTCAGTGTATTTTCATACTTCCTCTATCAGTTCCATGCCTCACTGCAATACATAGGGTTGGTATCAGCACTCCTTTGTGGACTGCTAACTTCAGACAATTTTTCGCGTTCAGTCCTCCGTTAATGGAGTTTCTTGCATTCACCCTTTTTTCAATATCCCCTTCAGTTTTTCCATCTCTCGTAAACATACTTCCCAAATATACAAACCCGTCGACCAGCTCCAAGTATTCGTCATTCACAACTATATTGCCACGACAGACCGTAGATCTTTCATACTGTTAGCAATATAAAATGCAATGCAAAGTAGCAAATGGAGCAGGGGAATTCATCCGTTGAGGAACTGAAAAATATCTTCATACACATATGTTAGCTTCATTCTTGAATTATTGAATCACCCACTGTAGTATCGCAGTATAAACGTACCAGTTCGTTTACCACTGAATAGTAGATACATTTTTTTATTTTTTTATATATGAATACCTCACAAGAGTCCCAACTGCTCCCAACCGTCTGGAGCCAGTGAGACTATGCCATTCCCAATTGGGGAATGTTGTGAGGCTGAAGGTATTGGGGAGGGGAAGGAGAAGGGAAGAGGAAGGTGGGGAAAAGGGGAATACCTGGCTATTCAGATCTGGTCACCAAACACGGCTAAAAGCCATTTCAAGCAACGTTTCAATTCTGAATGGTGGTCTTTCACCAGGGCGATACTGAGAGTATCTTCCACTCTGGAACGTGCGCAAATATACTATATTTTATTTTTAAATGAATTAATTGTGAAACAATACAAATTAATTAAATAAAAATTACTTGCGCACGCCGGGATTTGAACCCGCGACCTTCGGATTCGTAGTCGAGAGCCTTACCCCTCGACCATGGAGGCCGTCAAATACGTGGTAATGCTTATTTTATATTTAATCCGTTTATAAAACAACATATGTTTTCAGTATCCAATGGCTGTGGGATGGCACCGACTCCCTGCTTCCCTCCGTTTACTTCGGCCACAAGACCCTTAACCCTCAACAGCGGCTCCAGCTGGTGAAGGGGAGGATTGCAGAGGCCAAGAGGCTGCAGAGGAGGTCTGACGGAGATCACCCTATTTACGCCTACCTCTGGTACAAATACAATGATGACACTTCAGAGTTCTTGACTAAGGTTTGTACACACTTTTTGTCATTAGGGAATTTTATGTGATGTTGATATAACGAATTTTATGAATATAACAGAAACATTTTTGGGATACCAGAGAATCAATTGTGTATTGCAGTTGTCCTAATTGGTTAATAAAAATTGTTTTTCACTAATATCTATTAGTGTATCCTATAATATCACTAGCTATGTTATAAGCTGGGATTTGGGAACTGATAACCACGTTAGATATTGCTTGCGAAAGTCGAAAATTTTGTATTTTGTAGACCAAGTTGAAAAATTTCAATAAGAATAAACTTTTTGTTACGTTAAATCATTCCACGTTGAACCCTATTCTTGTTACTTCCATGATTTTTAAGAACTTTTATGGTTTAAGTACTCGTCATTTTGAACTATATCTTAATAATTTTAAGATTTATGGTTTAATTTTTTAAAATATTATTTCACTTTTACAGGAGGATCTTTTTAACGCAATTAACCACATGAAAAAATCTGGAATCAACGGAGTTATATTATGGGGTAGCAGCAATGACGTCGACACCAAGCAAAAGTGTAATCTACTACAAGACTACATCGAAAATGTATTAGGGCCAGTCGTTAAAGAAATCATACAGAAATCCAAACACAGATCCTCGCAAACTGAAACAGTGACTGATAATGTAATCAATGAAAAAACAGCTATTGGTGTTATTCCTAAAATTGATGATGAAATAAGAGCGAATATAAAAGCAGTTGAACAGACTACTCAAAAGTTCAAAGGGTACCCGGAAGAAAACGATAGAGAAGAACCATATGTAAATAATGAAAGTGTTGAAGACAAACAAGACATGAGTGAAAGTGTAAAGGATGTAATAATTGTAGGTCAAGGAGAAGCTAATGAAAATGTGAAATCAATGATTAATTTCAAAGACGAAAATATCGGAGATACGAGAATAGATTACGGAAATATGAAAATAGAGTTCATTCCGTTAGAAATACCTCAAAGAATGCCAAATATAGATAAAATGAATGGTAATGGAGAAGTAATAGAAGTTCCAAAAGGAGACATATTTATAGCAATGCCAGCAGCTGACGAAGGTAGCTATCCAAATGAAGAAGACGAAGAAATATCTCTGATGAAGATCAGATCAAAGATCTACACAGTTGTTGGAATGTATCCTAGGGTATTCCGGTTCTCTCCCAGACAACGATGATTTCAAGATTTCAGAAATGTTGTATTGTCCTGTAAAATTCCATATTGCTGAACTATTTACACAAAAAAATGGTTCTGATTGGAAAGCGAATATATTGATCAGTGAGACCACGAGGTGGTTTAATCTTCTTATTATTCTAGTCAAAATGAGGTGTTTTGTGAAAATCCCATTGATTATTTGTTATTTATTTTATTTATTTACGTCTATTAAGTTATAGTGAAAACAATTATTCAGTATAGTGATTAGGATTAAAATATATTAATGTAGGATCGAATTGTAAAAATTAATAAAAAAATTTCATGCATTAAATTGTTTTTGAATGTCATTCTTGTTATAATTATTATTGTACATAAAGATAATTAGCACGTCACATTTTTAGGTTGAATACAAATTTGATGGTTGTGTCAGCAGTTTGATAATTGTTGAGGATCAGTGGGATATCACCATGGAAATGAAAATAGTAGATTACCATTCCGAAGCTATTGTTGGCATCACCATTTGTTTTTGGCACTCAATAATTTTGAAACTATTTTTAATTTTTTAAATTTTTATTCAAAAACATTATCCCGTGCAGTTTACTGTAATTACGTAGTTTGTCAACGGGATTCTCAATAACAATTGGATGATGAAAGATCATCACATTAATTCCGAATTTTTTTTTATTATTATTGACACAAATCTAAAGAAATTGATATATTATACTATTCATACTACACAGAATACAAACTGCAGATTGGTATAAGCGCCTTATATGAGGTATTTATAAAATTAATATAATAAGAAATATTCTGTGTATTTATTAATAATGACACCAAAAAGTAATTATATATTTATTTGATTAATTTCTACTTAGAAACCATTTTTCAGAAAATGTTTTACTCTTGTTGGAAATTCACATATTTTTAAAATACTTGGTAACATGTAGAATATTTTAGAGTTCGCGTTCGCGGGTTCTCGGTCAGTATTTATTATTATGTTTTGGTACAAGCGATTGTGCTAATGCTTCACTTTTTTTTTATAATCAAAGTCTGATATAATACGCTGAATCAATATTATTTACCATAATAAAGGAATAAAGGCCTGCACCGGCAAGAGATTTAAATTCTGATGTAATGTTTCGTCTCTGTGTGAATATATATTTTTATTAATTGTTACGGTGGAGGAGAAATGTCCTGACAAAATCCACGTCGGTCGCCAGAGTTACGGTGGGGAAGAGGGGAAGAAGGACTAGGCAGTGTAAGGAAGGAGGAGAGGATGGGGACCCAAGTTGGCCGCCAGTATTACGGTTGGGCGAAAAAGGGGGAAGAAGAGGGTTGGTGAAAAGAAGGCAGTACAAACTCACCTCGAGGCCAGAAGCAGAACTGATCCCAGGTTCCACCGTGCTTAGCTCAGCTGGTAAAACATTGCGTTTCTTATCTCAAAGTTAATGGGTCGGCCGCAGTCTTATGATCGGAATAGGTAACTAGCTACTCGAATGAAGAGATGTGTACTTTATATTCAGGGTTTATTTATAACAAAACATGGGCAGGTAAATTGCATACGGGATTCACCACAAAGGGTGGCACCTAATCTGTTCCTGACACATCTCTCTTTGATGGTTCTCCAACCGGACATGTTATTCGAAAAGGCACAGCTATAAACAGCACCTAATGAAAGGGGAATATAGTAGCAGCTTACATGAGTATATGGCAATCGGGTGACGGCATGTCCGGGTTCAACGCGGACAGCTTCCGCTGGCTCACAGGTAGGCAATGCACTTCAACACTGATTTTATCAATTAGAGTTAAGCAAAGACCAGGTGTTTACAAGGTGCCGATGTAATAACGGGTTGCTACTTGCCCAAGGCACACACGCAGCTGATGGCTCGGTGTCTGGATTAGGAAATCCAATGGTGGGCGTTCGCGTGCCCCAAGGCACCTGAACGTGCTTGACAACTTGTGTCTGGATTAGGAATGATAGAATGGCGGGTCCGCTTAGCGGGTCCAAGACGTCCAGCCCCTGGAAATTATCCCGTGCGCTGTCTCATTGGTTGATAATAGTCATGTCTGGCGAGACATGCTGCTATTGGTTGAACGTTTTGCAACGAGCGGCTAGAAGTATTTTACAACGATTAGAATCTCTTATTTAATTGTGTTACGTAACATAATATTCTTAATATTTACTTAATATTTTTTGATGAAACCATGGAATTTCGGACTGATTGTACATCATTTAAGGAGATCCACTTCTTAAAATTCGAATAAAATCACGCACTTCTTATGCAGGTGGCGAAAAGGTTGAAATTCCGGCTTAACACCGGCCGCATGTTTCGATTTACGCAAAAAAAAACATCACCAAAATGCGTGTTTTATTTTATTTTGTAAAGCTCAGGCATAAATATTAAAATGTTTTTAAGTCATATTCTAAAAAAAATAATTTGCTACAATAAATAATATGACAATATCTTAAAAGGTGTTCGTAAGTAAGAGATTTTTAATTTAAAACATTTTTTTAGGACTGATTCTTATATAAATACTCATCAACAAAATGCAAGGTTAAATAAAAGACTGTGTTCTACTTGCAGTATTAATCTATGATATTTAAAATAACAAACAAATTTTCAAAGCGAAAACAAATAACTTTGCATTTCTTCGCATTGCATCGCTGTTTTTGCAACAATGTTTCTAAATGATTATTCCATACCGTTTAGTTGATTCTGCCAGTGACAAGTAAATAATTGGTGTACGTATTCATTGTAGAGGTATTTTACAGATACATACAAGATACTTACTCAATAAAAGTTTAGAGAACTGTGATGACTCAAAATCATGTTAAAGCATTCCATAGTGGATCTCAAACATCATAGCTCTGCTGGCAATGTGGCAGGAAAAAATTCAAAAGAAATGTGTCACATATAAAAGGAGATGACGATGGACACAATAAATCAGAAGGTCAAGAAAATTCATTAGTATTTATTTCGATAAACTTAAAATACTTTTGAGATGGAACTGGCGAGATACTTACTCCAGTTTTGTACTTTAATGACTACATTTTAATTTAAGTATTCATTTCTTAATAATAATACAAAAATAATTAAATCATAAATAAATAATCATGTTACAGCGTCCCACGGCAAATTACGCAGCGCTGTTGCCAGTTCGGTCGGAAGGATGCATTCTGTAAAATTTCAATGGAAACTGGTGACAAATAAAAATATTATGATAAATGTAAGAGATTTAATGATTATTTAATTTTTTTTAAATATGTATAAATGAATATTTGTCCATCTGTCTGTCCTCGATTTTCTCGACAAATACTCGACTGAATTCGCTGAAAATAGCACAGTTTGTTCTTATTAGTAACAGAAATAATTGAAGAGTACGTTAAATGAAATAAATTATGTAAAACTGTTGCTATGACATTTTAAAATTAGTATGAAAAACATTGATCCCGCCATTTTGTATTGAGGTTAGCCCTTAGATATAACAATCTGGTTAGCCACAGATTACATATTCAAAAGACGAAGGTTTGTTTGGGTAGAATATTTTCAAAATAGAAAACACAAGTAGGTACCTACTTAAGATTTTTATTATATAGATACGTATAACAAAAAAAATTAAAAATTTGAAAATAATAAAATTTTCAAATTAGTATTTCTTCATTTAGAGATAGTAATAGTCATCACAATGCGTTACTTTCGTGGTCAAATTAATTATTGCACCCAAGCGATAAGCAAGAATTCACTAATTGATAACTTTATTAAAAAAAAAAAAAATACACATCAGATAGTTAGAAATGAAGACAAACATTCACGGGTTACGAAGAACCCGACAATACTTGAAAATCTCATACTCGCATCTCACTAAGCGGAAAACATTGCTTGTGTCGTGATGAAGGACTTTACCAGCCGATGAATTTAAATTACTACGCTTAGGGCAAACCCGATGCGCTACCAACTCAACCGTTGGCATATCATTCCACAGTCGAGCTGTTGAACACAAGAACATGTCGTAGAAGCGATCCGTTCTCATGTGACAAATGGCAACCGAGCACAACAATGGCGTTAGTTCCCCCGAGCATCTTCCATTAAAGTACCTGTAGAATAAAGACAGCTTTCCCACCTAAAACAGATTCTGCACAGAGTCAAGGGTTTTTTTCAGATATTTTGGGGCTCCCGACCAGAGGTGGCTGCCAAATTCTACAGTGGGGGGCACAGGGTCAGCAGTATGTACTATTAAAGTATCTGCGGGTCCTGTATAGTAAGCCCAGCTTCTAAGAGGATAATTTTGCTCTGCCTTCGATGGAACCCCCATACCTGGGCTGGTCGCTTAAGTTTGCACCAAGTATACCAATGGAAGGCTTGTTGGGTAGATTGCTTCCATTAAAGGAGGCTAGATTGTCATTTCGATCCCACTCAGACGTCACTTTTTTAGAATCAGATATGATTGGGTCTTTGGAACATTAAATTCAACGGGGTTATTCTTCCCCTGAGAGGAAACCGTTTTCAGGTAACCGTCCATTCTCTGCTTCAAAGTCCTTCGCGCCATTGGAGTTTTTGCCCTTGTTAAACAAATAGCTATCGTGAACTGTACTGTTATCCGGGTAACAATGAATCGGTGTACCTACACATGTCAAGAGGTCATTGATGTGCAACAAAAATAAAGTCTGAGACAGAACCGATCCCTGTGGGACGCCAGCATTTATTGAATGTGAGGAAGAGATAAAACTATCAGCAACCGTCTGAATCAATCTCTTTCAAAAAGTTTAGTTATTGAGCTTGGTAGCCACCTCTCGTTTGGAGCCCCTAGTTCAGTTAAGCACAACCCCTGACTCGCGAGTGAGGGGTTGCCCTTCGTGATGCCCGCTTGCCTTTAATAAAATCAACAGAATTAATTTATTGGTTTGACCTTGGGCCTAGAAAATTTTGCAATTAAAATTTTGAATGGATTCCGTTTTATAGAGGTAAATGACCAAATATTGTTCTGAAAACAAGTCAGTTTTGATATTTCTTATTTAATAGCCACCGTTAGGATTTTCAGCTCTTTAGATCCAAATATTTTACGGTTTCCATTATCTTTTACAAAAATGTAAAATGGTTTTGCGACAAACTTAACTGTGTTAATTTTTTTTTATGTGAGTACCGCACAAGAATCCCAACTGCTCCCAACCGTCTGGACCCAGGAAGACTATGGCAACCCTAAATTGGGTATTTTGTGAGGCCGAAGGTAATGAGTAGGAGAAGGAGATGGGAAAGAGGAAGGTGGGGAAGTACCTGGCTATTCAGTTCTGTCCAACAAATACGACTAAAATCATTTCAAACAACGTCTCGATTCTGAATGGTGGTCTTTAACCAGGGCGATACTGAAGGTATCTACTATTCTGGAACGTGCCGCAAATAAACTATATATTATTTTTAATTAATTATTTGTGAAATTACACAAATTAATCAAATAAAATTTACTTGCGCACACCGTGGTTGACCAGTGGATTCCTACTCGAGGATCGTAACCACTCAACCACGGAAGCCGGCAATAATTTGATTCGGCCTCCCAAAATTACAAGCATATTTATCATATGTTCGATGTAGAAAATAAAAATCAACAGAATTTCTTGGTTTGACCTTGAAGATGGATAATTTTTCGCCTGCGGTGCCTTTTAAGCTTTCTATGGTTGCTTTAAATTATTACTGTTTTACGAAATACAAAATATTAAAATTTTATTTGATATGGCTGACTTGCGAGATATTTAAAAAAATAAATTCTGATATCACATCTGAAGATTTAGCAATAAGTTACATATTATGAAATGCGATATCTTGTATAGGTAGTTATAATACATTTTCGGTTTATAATAGGTACCTATATACCTACTCTTCCCAAAGAGCTTGTGCGATATATACAATTAAAACAAAAAAATCTACATTGGGGATACCACAAAGTTAAGCTGTAGGTACCCTCCCCTTGCGGCCCGCGAACATATTGAAAATGAATAATCTGATCGTCCGTCTAAAAAGATTGTCCGTCTCTGTCCTTGCTGAAAAAACTTGTAACTCTGTCCATACACTAGCAATCGATCCGTTTGATCGATTTCCGAAATATATTTCATGTTGTTGTGCTCTCGCCTGCGGAATAATCCCCATGAAACCGGTTAGCGTCCGAATGCAAAAATAGTTACAAGTCTACCTTCATTGCCCAACCAATATTTTCTACTTATAATGCTGCAAGCAGGAGGAATAAAAATAATATTGGGTCATTCGTAACCTAGGCATGTTTTTTTTTTTTTAAAAAGATTAAAAGGGATGTCAAATTTTAACTTTTAACAATTTTTTTTTTGTTAAATGCTTATAGGAATATGTATATCAAATGTATTTATAAAGCTGTGATCTAAAATCCAAGACAAATTTCGTGACGTCAGAGCGAAAGATTTTGCCGCATCAAATTCATCATTCCCGGAGCCACAATGTCTCGCATTTTGCTGACAAAGAAGGAGGTATGTTTTGACAATAAATATCAATTTCAATCATAGAATAAAGAAGTACACAAGAAATTCCATCTGGGCGTGTTTCACCATTCAAAACTCGCCATTCAGGCCTTAAATTTAAAATTCATAAATTTGCTCCAGTACAAATTTAAAATCAAATGGAATGGAATATACATACGATGTCAGCGATGATGTCAGAATTAATCGATTTTCATCGCGGTAAGCAAATTACGAAACATTTATAAAAAGGGTCAAACTAAATATTCTAACAAAATATTCAGTTTTTGTAAACAAGCCAAACCTTTTTACTTAGTTGCTGTTTTACTTAAATTGGCGGCACGCTTAGCTCGCCCCGCCGCACTTATTTTGGTTTATTCGGGATGTCAGTCAGTATAGGATAGATAGAGCGCTATATTTTCATTGGCTCTCGGTGCTAGAACCAAATGGTAACAAGTCAGTGGCTATATCATCCCCCATTCAGATCTACATGGAAGACATTTCTAGAGCGTATTATCCATTCAGTGGTTTTAATGAAGTGTAATGGGTCTGGGCGATCATAAAAGTCTATTATATTAATAAGTTTTATTACAATCTAGAGCAAAGATCCGAATAACATCGGTAAACCGCTGTTTAAGCACACAGAGGCAATAAAATAAAGTGATTGGAAAAAAATGCCATAAAGGCAATCAAAGACTCAGTAGGTTTCCATTACTAGAGGATGACACCACAGAGAAAATTATAGTAATTAATGACACAGCAGCAGTAAAACTGATGACGAATTGCCAGCTTATGATTATGCCGAAAACAAACTTAATTCGTTTGAAATTGTTATTATGTAGGTAGAGTCAAAGTGATTGACTTGTTTATGTGAATACAGCACATAGAAAATCTATATGTATTAATTGCTCTGTGGTTAAACATGATTTTTTTATGTTTTAAGTATTCGGTCCCCTTTATATAAAGTACACTCAAACAATATAAAACAGGTTCAGCACAAATTTTTAGGTATATAAATTTTAAACTCAAAATTACAATTGAAAATATTAATTATGTAAGTTTGATGAATCAATTGCATCTGATTAAGCTGTCTGACATGAGAATTATTTCCGACCCAGTTGCATTATATAGAATCGTCAACAACCTAATTGACAGTCCTGCCATCCTCGCCACTATTAAATTAGATGTACCGACGAGGAACACAAGACAAACTGTAACATTTTTCTGCAAGACTTACACAACCAACTATCAGTCTCATTCAAAACCAATAGGATGCATGGTCTGGGCAACAGGTTTGGAGGTGTTGTTGATGTATTTGCTGACTCCATTTATACAGTAAGGCGTCATCTATACCAGAACTTTGATGAATCTTACAATATGTAATATTGTACATTGGATAATGTAGCGTTAATGATTTGTGTTATAATGTTGTTTTACTTTTCTATTTTATGTCACTGTTAAACGTTTGTTCATTGTTCATTATTTCATGGTTTAGAATCGCTTTGTACTTGTAATTTTAGATAGCTCTTTACATTATGTTCTAAAATCCATGTAAACGCCCAGATGGGCGTATAATCAAATTAATAAATATAATTTCTTCAAATGATTGATAACTTTGTGGCATCATTATTAATTATATAATTGAAAATACACTTTGTATATACCACTTTACTTAAAATATATAAATATTTCTACATGTTTCGATAGCAATGCTATCATCGTCAGGAATAAATGAATACTAAAAAATAATTTCAAGTATAGAAAAATGATAAAAAATTTAGAACAATAATTTAAGAATATACAAAATATGAGCATAAACAAAAATGAATTAAAGTAGGTAAGTAACAGATCAAAAATGTTAATGACAAAATAATTATAAATAAAAATAATCTTTTTTCTATTCTTGAAATTATTTTTTAGTATTCATTTATTCCTGAAGATGATAGCATTGCTATCGAAACATGTAGAAATATTTATATATTTTAAGTAAAGTGGTATATACAAAGTGCATTTTCAATTATATAAATTAATAAATATTTACCAATATGTGTAGAACAATACCGTGCGTGTTTTGATTATAGTAGTATAACCACAAAGTGTATTCACCCCTCCAAATCGAGATGTCCATCTGACATTAAGTAGAAGACCGCAAATAGTTTAAATGCATTCACTTGGCCTTATCTATTGGCACCCTCCCAAAATTCTATGCTTAGATGCTTTGTCTCTAAAGAAACGATTGACTGAGTAGCAAATTAAATTAGTTCATTAAATTACTTAGAATTTGTCTAGAGTTACATATTTTGATAGCAAAACAACTGGTACTTGAGAAATAGTTCTCAGAAATATTACAAAATATCGAAGAATGGAGAACTGAATTTCATATACTTGCTGAAAAGAAATTCCGTATTTCAAATGAATTATTGGACGTGACTCATTGTTTCGGATTATCTTTATGGATTACTGAAAACTGCGTTATTTGCCTTGCGGTGCCCGGTTCAATTTGTTTGGTCGATGTTATGACATTTTTTGGTTGTGTGAGAAAGGTTGTTTTTAGAAATATTTCCAATCAATTTTGAGTAAAGTGTTTTAAATCAATTACAAAAATGAATTTTTTGAGAGGAGTTGCAGGAGTCACAAAATAGGATCGAATAAGAAGCTCGATGATTCTGGCAGATCTAAACCGTACTGCACAGAGCCCGCAGATACTTTAATAGTACACTACTGCTGACCCGTTACAAATCGCAAGTGCGACCCACTGTAGAATTTGGCAGCTACCTCTAGTCGGGAGCCCCAAACAATCTGACAAAAACCCTCCACTCTGGAGGTCCGTTTGATAGATCCGGTTATCTTACAATCTTGGGATTACAATCTTTAGAGCACAGACGTCGGGTGGGAATGCTCTCCTTCTTCTACCTGTATTTTAATGGAAGATGCTCTGAGGAACTAGCGTCATTGATCCCTTCGGTACCGGTGCACAGTAGGGAAATAGTCAAATTTGCATTCTCACTGGCTCCAGACGGTCTGGAGCAGTTGGGACTCTTCTGCGGTATGCATGTAAAAAAAAAAAAAATTATACAAAAAGTGGGTAAAAAAACATCGTTTTTTTATTAGATTTCGCAATAACATTACGTGTTTACAATATACCAACTTCTACGGGATAGACGAAAATACCCGAACACATCCGTTAGCTTCGGCTGACCTCTAAATACTAAACGAGATGACCAAACTTGACATATACGAATGTTTTGTGGGTTTCGGGTATAGTTTTCTTATCTGAACGTACGGGATACGGCTTGTTGCGTTCGAGCGATAATATAGCGGCCGTATCACGTACGTTCATATGGATATGTTAGTCATATACTCGTATATGTTAACTCGAAATGTAAGTTCAAAATAAAAAAACACATTTATAAACAATAGGTGCTTCTGTAAACAATGTCATTTATGTTACAAAAAGCGTGAAAAATATTATTATTGCCTAAATAATTGATGAAACATAATGTAATTATACTATATTTCTAGCTTTACAGATATCATAGAATAGAGTAGAAAAAAAACCTATGATTTTTTGTTTTGACATTTCTATTTTTGGCTTCAACGAGATCGATGTTATAAAATCTCAGAAGTCAGCGCAAGTCTCAGTGTTGTCATATTAAAAAAATAAATTATGTGGCATTTAATAAAAATAAATAAATAAATCGCAAGCTGGACATTTAGTGACGTCACGAGTTAAAGAACCGGAATTTTATTATTAAAAAACTATAAGATTCTAATTTTTTTTAGTAACATTTTACTTGTCTTAGTGTAAATACCTATCCACATGATTTTTCCAAGCCGTTAAGGAAATGAAGGAAAGTCCATTAAATTTTCCAGAGTCATAAATTATGTCGTAGCTCCTAGCTATAAATCATGCGCCTTTAATATCAGTCATTCGATTCCTTTTTGTGGTTAGTTATTGTTATGTTTAATCTTTAAAGAAAGTTATTATTTACTTTACCTACATTATATTTATTATTATGGCTGTCTGTGTAGAAAATTATTACTTAGTTTACATACATTATACTGTCTTATTATTTACTTTATCTACAACTTATCAGTATACTTAAAAGACCTCTACTATTACCTAAAGTACAAATATATTTATTATTATCTCCAGATCTTCCTATCTAACATTATCAGTCAATTCTTATCGTTCTGATAAATCGAAACCAGGGTGATATAACATCTTATCTCACCCTTACGGTAAAAAAAATTCCTCGTTAATTCAACTTTACCTGAAGTGATTTATTATTGACTTATGAAGTGCTAAACCTGGAAAAATCCAAAATTAATATGCAAAAGTTTTTATTTCATATTAGCAGCATTGTTCGAAGGTTTTTGAAGAAAACACAAGATTTAAAAAAGTCTTATTTCTATTCATTAGGTTATTTTTTGGCATATTTACTAAAATGATAATAGTGAAAGAGTGCAGTACTTACTTACAAAATTATGAATCGGCCAAATAAACGTAACATTTGGTCAGTGGCTGAGTTGGCATCGCGTCTGGGTCCCACCCAGGCATCGTGAGTTCAATCCATTCGCTCGCCAGGTCTTTCATCACGACACAAGCAACGTCTTCTTTTTTTGACACAACAATCTATTTTTTTTAAATAATTTAAAACAAATCTAATTTCGTGTTGTTATTATATTCTACAATTATTTTACTTTTGTTATTATTATGAAACTATCATTCACAATGTCGATTATTAAACTGTCAAATTTATTTTAATTTATAAAAAAAAATATGGGGTTTTAAGCCTAGGTTTAAAACGCCTGATTTATTAAAAAATGTTCATAAAATTACTCCATATAAGTAGTCTTCCATTCATTGTCACTTTTCTATAACATCTTTCCAACTGAGGCACATTCACATCGCACTTTTTATAATATTTTATTTAGCCAACGCGATGGGATTGTTACTCAAAATGACTTCGCGTTCAGGCAGAAGAATATGTCACATCGTGAGCGAGGGGAGAGTACTAAAGTACACGAATAAAAACGTTTGGAATGTAATATTTTCTTTGTCGTTTTTGTGTGTTTTTTGTATCGTGCTGTGATGCCCGTGGAATCAATGGAACACAATTCAGGTTTGTTTTTTGCTTTTATTATTTTTAATGTTTTTTTTTATTTGTTTTATTTTTTTTTATTTAAGCAAGGCTTCGTAATCTCACCGTGATTATTCAATATATACATGCAAGAATTGAAAGACGTGGGCTTGGGTGCGAAAATGAGTAATCTGAAAGTATGTTGCCTGTTGTATGCTGATTGCTAACAGTACGGAAGATTTACAGACCCTTGTATCTAGGATGAACGAAGTATGTATGAAGAATGTTGAACGTAAGTAAGTCTAAAGTCATGGTGTTTGAAAGAGAAAGTATGAAAACAGCGTCCAATATAATTGTGAATGATGAATACTTGGAGCAGGTCGATGATTTTGTAGATTTGGGAAGTATGTTCACGAGGGATGGAAAGACTGATAGGGATATTGAAAGAAGGGTGAATGCAGGAAACTCCATTAATGGAAGATTGATCGCGGTTGGCGCTAGCAAAAAGTTTTCCAAAGAAGCGAAGCTAGCAGTCCACAATGGAGTGCTGATACCAACCCTGATGTATGGCAGTGAGGCACGGACTTGGCAGAGGAAGGATGAAAATAAACTGAATGCTGTAGAAATGAGATCTCTAGGGCGAATGTGTGGTAAAACCATGTATGATCGTGTGAAAAATATTGAGATTCGTAAAGAATATAAACGTAATGAGTAAGATTAAGAAAGGGACGCTTAGATGGTTTGGGAATATAGAGCGAATGAACGAAGAAAGGAGTGTAAGAAGAATATATGACGTGAATGTGAATGGAAGATGAAGCTGGGAACGTCCGAGGAAGACATGGCACCATCGAGTGAATCAAATACTTGAGTCAGGGTATGTCAGAGGTCGCAATAATAGAAGAGAATGTATGAGACGATGTATGAATGTGAATGAAACAAGAAGTGTATGCCAAGATCGACTTGTTTGGCGGTCTGTCCTCTCTGCGTACGGCGTGATGGTTAGTTAGTTAGTCAGTTAATATTTTCTGGAACTATTCAAGAATACGTTTATTTTAACTTGGTATGTCTCTATGAATATTTATAAAAATAATTTATTATCACAATAAATATATCATCGATTCGCGATAATAATATTTTGCAGTCACCAGATGTTTTGTTTTGTTCCTTCTTAAATTTATACAAAAACAAAAATTCTTCAAAATAGAGCAATGTGAATAATACTAAAGTGAAATAAATATTCAAAAGTAGCTAAAATGTTATAGGAATTAAATTAGATAACAGTGAAACAAATGCCGACATTGAACGAAATGATTTTTATACATAAAATAAGAACAACCTGTTACCAAAATATTTTTCTAACAAGATTATTTACCACGTGGACAATCACAGGCATAATACAAGAACTTGTTAGGTAACTTGTAACTTATTAGACTACTGATAAAGAACAAAGACAATAAGCAAAACTGTTTATTTTATAAAGGGATTATATGTTATAATGCTCTGCCAGTCCCAATCCAAATTAAACCTTTGATAGACTTTGATTCCTGGATGCCCATCTTCAGGCAAAACTTGGCCAGGTTTGTTCGCTATCACGAGGTGTCCTGTAACAAGGTGAAGAACGAACATCCTGAATGGTCAAATATTGAGATACAGAATGAAGTAAGTGAAACTCCAATCCAATCGAATTTTAGCTATTATCATAGCAAAATCTATGCAACATGTGCGGATGGCACAGCCTTCATCATGGAAAAAAATACTTGGGAAGAAGCCTATCGAAGCGCGAATAAAGAAATAAACAATCTAAAAGAAAATTTGGATGACAATTACCTGTCCTTAAACTCGGACAAAACATACTTCATGACATTTACGCTACCGTACAAAAACCTTCCTACAACAAATTCCAAAATTATTATACATTTTGTGTATCGTTATAAGTAGAACAGGATGAGTTATTTCAAAGTCAGGGCTGACCTGTTGGGTTGTTTTAGATTCCTCATTTAGCACCTATTTTAGGCGAATATATTATGTGAGCTAAAGTTTATAGATTGTAAAATCTATTCAAAAGAGTATTTCTTTAACTTACAAGAGGACGTTTTCAACTCCATTGACCACATGCAAAAATCTGGAATCAACGGAGTTATCATTTGGGGTAGCAACAATAACGTCGCAAACAATGATAAGTGTAATTAATATACTACAAGACTACTTTGAAAGTGTTTTGGGACCAGTCGTTAAAGAAATCATCCAACGAGCCAAAAAACGGTACATCGCCAACTGAAGCAGTTACAGATAATTTAAAAGAAGACATATCCCCGACATTGATTTAATCCCTTTTTTACTTTATTGAGTGTTACGTTACCTTCAATATATTTAATTATAATAATTATATGATCGAATTGTGAAAATAAATAATTATCGTCCATTGAAGTGTGTTTATCTCTCGTTAGCTTAGTCCAGACTAAGAGAGGCGTGCGACGGTTGCAATAGAAAAGTTAGAAGCAAGTATCAAGCAATAGTTGAACATAGATGATTGCATACTTACTTATTGTTAATTGTTTTTGTGTTTATGTCTTACTTATTCATGATTAATTGTTTTTGTGTTAAATCCGTAGAACTCCATTTATTTTTTTGGAAAATAAATGTAAATCAAATTTAATAATGTTTTTTTTTTTTATATATGAATACCGCACAAGAGTCCCAAGTGCTACCAACCGTCTAGAGCCAGTGTAACTATGGCATCCCCAATTAGGGAATGTTGTGAGGCAGAAGTTATTGGGGAAGGAAGGAGAAGGGGAAGGGGAAGGTGGGAAAATACCTGGCTATTCAGATCTGGTCACCAAACACGGCAGAAAGCCATTTCAAGCAACGTTTCAATTCTGAATGGTGGTCTTTCACCAGGGCGATACCGAAAGTATCTTCCACTCTGGAACGTGCGCAAATATACTACTGTACATTATTTTTAAATGAATTCATTGAAAAACAACACAAATTAATCATGCGCATGCCGGGATTTGAACCCGCGACCTTCGGATTCGTAGTCGAGAGCCTTCGATCGTGGAGGTCGTCAAAATTTTTATTAAGTTCTGCAAGTATTTTAGTTTTTATTAGTGTGACAACTATTTCGACGTTCAAGGCCATTTTCAAACTGTGGTTAATCCACATTGCGACGACTTACTCATATGATTTTATCTACTCACACCCAATTCTTATATGGACGGTGTTTAAAATTATTTATTTTCCGTAAAACCGATTTAGTTCTCCTTTCTTTCCTTTCTTCGTTCATTCGCTAGAGAAAGGAGTGTAAAGAAGAATAGTTGACGCGAATACGAATGGAAGAAGAAGCCGGGGACGTCCGAGGAAGACATGTCACGATCAAGTGAATCAAATACTTGAGTCGGGCCATGTCAGAACTCGGAATAACAGAAGAGAATTTATGAGACCTTGTATGAAAGTGAATGAAGCAAGAAGTGTATGCCAAGATCGAGTTGTTGCCTATCCCTGCGGAGAAACGGCGTGATGGTTAGTTAATTAGTTAGTTAGTTAGAAAATAATTTAAATTCTCTATTCTGTCAGGTAATTATATTTATAATGTGTTTTCATTGAATTTAAATGACAACGTTTTCTTAATTGATTTATTTAAATGTGTTATATTGTTTTAATCGTATAAAGATACTGAGAAGTGGTGAATAAATATATTTTCCTTAGTGAATAAATAATTTTCCTTACTTTATTAATTAATGTTATATTAGGATCATTCGTTCGTTTATTAATTTCCAATTGTTCAAGTAAATTTAATTTAACACCCTTTCTTTCTATATGTAAGGGTGTAGGGTCGTTGTTGTCAAGCGGGACGTGATTATTCACGAGATAAGCGAATTTTAAAAAAGTGTATTTATTTTTATAACATCATATATGTTGTCTGAATCTAGTTGAGAAAGTCCTTCCCGTCTGTCCAATGTAGGCAGCGTTACTGTTGGCGTGGTCAAATTTTAATTCATATATGCCACTGTTATCAAGTTTGGGATTTTTATTTTTTGAGTTTTTTAGGCTTGTTCCTACATGATTATTGGTTCTAAAAGCTGTATTTAATCGCCGAAACAGCTGTCACAATAATAAAAAAACTAAAATACCTGCTGAACTTAATAATAGCATTATTAAATTTGATTTACATTCAATTTCTAATAGTTGGCAAGGTATGTTGTGCATTGTCCAGTCTGGATAAAGCTAGTTTTGTTTTCTAATGTGTAAAGAAAAGAAATACTTTGTCTAGG
This sequence comes from Halesus radiatus, assembly GCA_022606495.2. Classification (NCBI taxonomy): domain Eukaryota; kingdom Metazoa; phylum Arthropoda; class Insecta; order Trichoptera; family Limnephilidae; genus Halesus; species Halesus radiatus. The sequence goes on from JAHDVE020007604.1 coordinate 244,026, forward strand.
TTGTATAAAAATTTATTTAGTAATTTCAAAGATACATTACATAAACACAAACTAATAACATTTTAGGAAATCAAAAATCATAATAAAATAAAATAATATTAGGAAATTGTAAAACAAACTCAAATATCTCGGCCTATTGCATTATCGCATTATTTTGGATCAAGAATAAGAGAAGTGCATTTTATGCAGATTCTAAAAATCGGATCACACGGAGAATGAAAACGAGGGATTCTATTTTAAGTATGTTACAAAATAAAGGTTTAAAAAGAGAATTTAGACATATCATCATTTAAGAAATTGGTTAATTTGTGATGGAAAAAGAATAAACAAAACACCATAACTTCGTGTATTACATATTTAAGAAAATTACATCATAGTTATTGATAATAATATGCACGCTAACCATGTCAGGGGAAAAGGGAGGCATAGTCGGAATCAGTTTGTCATAAAAAGTTTAAGTACATCGAGAGAACATTATAAGGGATATCACCAGTTCAAAAAACCTCCCAGCCAGCCGCCTAACGTCCTTTTTGGACTGTGAAAGACTGCTTCGATCACGATACTCCCCTGAAGATTCGCGGAGAACTCAGTTGAAGACCTAGGACGTAAAAACAAGCACCTTGTTGTAGACCCTACTATTAAATTTCCAGGATTCTCTCTCTCTCGGAAGGCGTGGAAGAATTAAACTACAGCCGTTGTGCGTTTATGATGCATGGGGCCTAAAGGATTCCGAACTTTGTGAATGTGGACATATTCAAACAACAGAAAACATCACAGACGAATGTCCCAGTTTTCTTATGGAACATTTATGCTGAATCAAGTGACTCCCGATGCCGTTGATTGGCTGAATAACCTCTGCATCCCACTATGACCTCCGTCAACTCTTCTCCACTAAACGATAAAGACGATTAATAAAAGTGACGAACACCTTCAAAGTGACGGTGTTTCATTTAGAACGACCCCTTTTACTGAATTATTCCAAGGTCTGGTTAAAATTTTTAAAACATTACTTATTGGATGAAGACTTTACTCTGCTGTTCCTAACAATCAAATTGCTGACACAACCATCATCTGATAGTTCTTGAAGATCAGTGGCATCTCATCATCAGAGATAAAGTTCCTGTCTGGTCTAAGACTTGCGTACGGGTTCTTGGCCGGTTCAATCTTCACCTGGACCTCGGGAAAGACGGACTTGACCCTTGGATCCCTGGGCATCTCGTACTGGGTGTAGGCGGTGACGCAGAGGGGCACCTTGAGACGGAGGGAGGCTGAGATGGTGTCAGGCCAGGTGTCCAGACCAGCGTAGCCAGTGGCGCGATGGAAACCAGGGTTGAAGGCACAAACTATAAATACAAATATTGGTTAAGAGATAATCTTTCTATTAGAGTGATTAAATCTAACCAGTTACGATAAAAAAAGAAAATTTCTGTAGCAGAGCAGAAAACTTCTAGGCTCTGGAGTTAGATGTCACCAATTCAAATCTGTCAAGAGTAAACACATTGCATAATATGTTGAAATGATAAAAAAAATAGTTTTACTCAGACACAGAATTTAAAAAATATATTTAATTTAACTTTAAAACCCGGCTTTTCCCCATTTCTATCCCCTCCCAACTTCCTTTAATTTCATAACAATCCAAAACTGAATACCGAAAGGCCCGAAATCCAAGGCAGTCAATAGGACCAGAATCTGAAATAGAGAATTTCGAAATGCCAATTTTATCCAGGCCATTTGGACTCTTCTGCGGAAAAACGATGTTTGTATATATATATTTTTGGCTTATTAACAACCTAGAAAGAAGCCACATGACGTCGTAGATATAAAACTAAACATTTGTTAATCAGCACCTGTTATTGGTATCGTGTATCACCTATTTACTCTAGGCACTTCATTTTTAAATTATTTGGTGTATCCATTAGTTGTAGGGGGTAAGATACTTACTCAGATCAGGTTTGGAGAACTTCGAAGACTCCACAAAATCATGATACAGCATCTCATCGTGGAATTCAAACTTCACAGCTCTGTTGGAAGTGCGGCAGGAAGTACACATCCTGTAAAAAATCAAAACAATGTTTTTCACAAATTTAGGGATAATTTTTTAAAGAGTAATCAACAACATAATGTGCACATTAAAAGTTCAGAAGATCGAAAGATATCATTTGCGAAGAAGTTGATTTCAAAATATTATCCTTTTTGGGACGAAACCGTAATGAAAGTTCCGAAATAGTAAAGATTTTCTATCTTCAATCATCTTATTACCAAGATTTTTTTTTTTTGGTTTGAAGTCCCTATATATTGATTTTATTATCTCCATGAGCAGGCAATCCGTTTGATAGATTCCACTAACTTATGTGGGAACAGCATGTGGGAATATTGCGCTTGCTCCAACGGCATTTCAATGAAAAGTTCTTCGAAGAACTTGCGTCATTGATCCATTCGGCACCAGTGCATATGCCAATATTTGTACATGTGTGACATTTTCCGTGTTGTTTTGACGACTTATTATCGAACAACTTGGCTGTAGAAATTTCAGGTTCACTTCTTTTCTTTAAAAGATTAAAAAAAAATTAACTATAACATTTTTCTGAAGAGCTGAAACACATTAAAAAATGTGTGGTTTGGAAGAACAGAGATGATATTTTCTCACCTCACTCTGCTAAGAAGGTCCACAGGCAGTTTGGAGGAATTAAGTTCAGGGCCCACGAAAACGATCTTCAGCTCCTTGATACCAGTGGTGAGGTGAAGGAAGAAGCTCTCCCACTTGCTGAGGGTATCGGCCTCGAATTGAAGCTCGGCTCCGATGATGTGGAGGCAAAGAGTGTCCTTCTAGAAAATTAAAGCAAACATGTTTTGATTTTACTGGTGTCAAGGGTAATATCATGGTAAGTAATTTTATCTGGATTTGATCCATGTCTATACCCCTTTAGCATACTCCAGGTTGTGTAGTATTCCATTTCATCTTTCTACCCCTGCTGATAAATGCTTGAATGTTTAGCTACTTACATTCCTACGCTTAAGAGCTTCTGTCAAACCCGTTTTTTCCATTACATATATCTTGAAAGAGGGAGTGGTTACAATCGAGGATTATATATATTTTCACAATCTTTTTTCTTTACAACCCATTCTTACTGCAATTTTAATACTCGTATATTACTATTTATGTTTAAAAATTAATATGTAATACCACAAGTATTACAAATATTTAAGTACATCCATAAAGTGTATTCACCCCCCAAATCAAGTTGTCCATCTGACATTAAGTACAAGACCGCAAATAGTTTAAATGCATTCACTTGGCCTTATCTATTGGCACCCTCCCAAAATTCTATACTTAGATGCTTTGTCTCTAAAGAAACGATTAACTGAGTCGGGCACTTAATTAATACAGTAAATTACTGAGAGTTTGTTTAGAGTTACTTCTGATGGAGAAAAAAAACATTTGGTAGTTGAAAGAGTTCTCAAAAATATGACATAACTTCGGCGAATCAAAAGAATAGGGCAATAAATTCAGTTTTCTTGCTGAAAAGTGGAGGAAATTTTGTAGTTCTAATGAAATTTTGCACGTGAGTCATTGTTTCCGATTCTGTTCATGAGTTAATGAAAACTTCAAGTATTACAGGTCATTTTTTACTGACGCCACGTTATCAATATTATATACTTCTGTATGTCAGTATGCACGTGAGAGTTTCAAGCGATGTCTACGTAAACAACTGTTTGTCGCAAAGCAATTCTTGGACAGTACACCACGAGAAGGTGGTTTCTGCCATGAATTTGGATTAGCTATATACATTTTTTAAATTTACTGTAAAGTGCCGCGACAAAATATCGACTTGTATCCTCACATGAAATTGTTGAGAACATTTTCTTTTTTGTTGTATAGTTACTAAAAAACAAAATCCAAGAGTTTCTTTCAAAGAGTGGATTATTGACGGGAAAACAAAGTTTGGAAAATGAGTAGAAAAATTGTGATGTAGGAAAATGTTTCGAGATATTTTTGATATTAGGATATTGTTTATGGATTTCATTTTTATTATTAACGACATAAACTTAATAAAGTTTAATTTATTTTTTCATAATAAAAGTAATCGTTCACTGCAACCCGGAACAATACAATTGCAACTGGACAAGTGCTCATATTGGATTCAAAGAACGAAACCGTTTTGTTGTATACAAACGTGTTGAATATTGAAAACTGAGAATAATGCGGACAGCTATTGAAGACAAGTGAAAAATATATCTTTGCGAACTATAAATCAAACAACAAACTTAAAATAATGGGAATAGATGAACATTTTGATGGACGGCCCACGGCGCTATATGCTAGGATGGGATTTGGCCAACGGAAATCTTCACCACTGGTCCTTTCCATCCTACTCTAATCCTATTTCACACAGTCCATCTACATCTTCCTCAACTTGCCTTTGGGTTACTTCTACAGGGGCGCCTACAGCGTCATAATTTTCGGCATCCTATCATCTGACATTCTTTCTACAAGTCCAACCCATCGCAATCTTTTGGTCCTACAGAATCATTCAATGGTCTCATACTCTTTAAGATTTTCGAGTTCATGATTCATCTAGACGGCCTAGCGCAAGGGAAAGTTAAAAGAAGTCACCCAAGAAAACGTGGCACTTTAGAGTAAATCAAACCCCTGTGTTGGACCATGTCAAAGCCAGTCAACCAATAAACCCAAAGTGGCTGAAGATGAAGATAAAGAAGTTGTTCGTGAAACATCAAATTTACATTGTTCGGTGATGAGAAAACGCTACTGACGTGTCATTGTTTTTATTTTTAAACACAAATATTTTTTATAAATATTTTAATTTATTGGCGACTCTCACCCTCACCACTCCATTCTTTTTTAATATTTGTTGTCAGCCAACTCGAATTTAAAAAATGTAAAAATATTAATTTATTGATAGGCAGTTACAAAAAGGTGATTTTAAACTAAAACAAAAACGGAAAACAGTCAAAATCTTATTAAAACGTGAATTTAAATGTTTTTTTTATCGAATAATCAAAAGAAACAACGTCACGTGTCAAGTTTTGCGCGCGAAAATACACCGCGCGCAAACGTCTTATTTTGTCGGCCGCCAGCCGACAACTGAGTTGTAGCGTACAAATAGTGATGTCGGCTGTCAGCCGACAAAGGAGTGGTAAGGGTTAATAAAATATTTCATCTTTTTGTATTTTTTCTTAGTCTTCCTAACTAGGGGATGCAGTGCTGAGGGGGAATAGAGTTATTTAATTTGATGTTATCTAATGTTCTATAATATGTGCGTCTTCTATGTCGTTTTAGCGCTGTTTTAAATGTTATTTCAATGACCTCTTTCAGCGAGAATTTAATTCTTGACTTAATCAACAAACTTTTCTATTCATTTTATATTTGGGGGAAGGATGTTGTGGAGTTTTGTTGCCAAAAATATGTAGTTTGTTGGTCCGAAAGTGGTTTCATGACATGGAATGTTTTTTTATGTCATTTTGATACAATCTAGTGTCACAAATAGGTATGTCCATTGTTGTTTCGAATAGATTATGGCTTCCTGTACAAAAAACCGTCATACAAGTTCTAGGTTGTGCACAATAAATTAATACGGGTATGCGTATTATTACATGTGGAAAAAAATTCGAATTGCTTTACACTTTTTTAAATGTGCATTTCAATTGAATAACATTGTAGTGATGACATTCTCGTACATATTTACGGAAGCTGAATGAATTGCGCATTCCAACAATTAGATAAATGTCAGAAAAAATGCATTTTTACAAATTGTCACAACACTTTATTGCGGTTTTGCGAAAACTTGACGTTACGATTGTAAAAAAACGATTTCTGGATATTTTGGCTGTCGCCCAATAATACCACTTTTAACTGCTATGTTGAGCGATTAAATGTTTTATTTTCTATTGTCGCGGTTTAAATACAGTTTAGTATGAATGTCCACGTGGTAGCTAGTGCGGAGAGAATAGACTGCCACCTGTTTTCTTTACTGTCGAAAGTAGTAATATATAACTATTATACTACAAGGATAAAAAATTAAAAGGCCTTTTTAATTTGGAAATCTCTGCAATACGTGTAACTAAAACCACTAAGTGAATAACGCCAAATATTAACACACGAGATATGTATTATTATTTATGATAAAAATAATATAAATTTATTTCCCGTTAAAAACTAAGATGTGTTAGTAGTTTAGTTTGTCAATTCGTACAGATATTACAGTATCTTACTATAATGCATGCATCTGTTTATTTGAAGCTACAAAATTTTCTGATATTTACACCGTTTATTTTTAAATTTATTATAAGCTTGCTAATGTGTATCCAGCCTTGCTCGGGATTTATTATTTATTTTTTATAAATTTATGAAGTTGTGAACTATTATTTGTCCTTTGGGGGCCATGATTGATTTGACAGCGATCTTTAAACAGAGAAACAAAATTTGGAAATTTAACATCGTTCAAATTTTTTTTTTTCAAATTATATATAAATAAAATTCTTAATACGTAATCTGTGGCTAACCAGAGTGGTATATCTATGTGCCACCTCAATACAACATGGCGGGTTCAATTTTTTTTGTTAATTTTAAAAGCAACAGTTTTACATATTGTTTTCCATTCAAACTACTCTGTAAACCTTCCCGGCACTAATAAGAACAAACCGTGCTACTTTCAGAGAAAACGGTAGAATATCTTTCGAGAGAATTGAGGACAGACAGACAAACAAACAAACTTTTTTTTTAATATATATAGATAAATACAGATACCTTTTTTTTATTTTCTGTGTCTTTTTCGGTTTCAGTTGAGATTTGTTAATATTATTTTCTTCAATGATTAGAAAAATAATATTGTCGAGTAGCCAAGTGTATGCTTGTGGTCGTGAAATATATACAAATTTGTTAATCTGAAGGGTTTCAAGTAGGGTAAAGAAAGATGTAATTAATATACGGTAAATGTTACCGTGAACGGTTGAGCGGCATCCTTAGCACCGATGGTCTTCTGATAGGCGTATAGAGCTGTCAGCGGCGCTGTGGACAGCTGAGTCAACGTGGCGTAGTGGCAGTCATCCATGTCTGCAAATAAATAATACAACATAATTAATGATACATTTTTTTGGGTTTCATCATGAAACAGACACTGAAAAATAGAAAGAACAAGAAAAAAAACTGAATCTAACCGAATCTTACTAAATTTTTTTTATTTTTTTTGATTATATTCACAAAACTCAAATTAAATATGAAACATAAAAGACAGAAGAGATAAAAAGGTAGTGATCGCATCTGGGACTCGAACCCAGAACCTCTCGGTCTATCTGGGACCTGCGCTCTAACCAATCGAGCTAATGCCACCTCAATGCCCTCTGTCATTTTTATCCTGTTATTTATGTTAAAAAAAATGTTGAAGAAAGCAATCACTTTGTGGCTTAACATTATAATTTAAATGAAATTTTTGTTGTTGTTTTAAGCCACTTTATTTTATTTGTATTTATGCATTATCCACCGGTTTTGGTATTTTTTAGAATTTGTTAAATACTTAATTAATACTAATCATACTTTAAATGGAAATACGGAAATGGAAATAACACATTAAAATGGAATAGGTTTGCATCTTCAAAACTTAGAAGCATTAGAAATATCAAAACAAATAAAGATAATAATTAGATTTACTCTAAAGTCCGATTTTAAGGATATTCCGTTTATTCCTCTTCCATTCCCCTACCCCTCTACCTATCACTCTCTGATGCTCTGTCCTGCTCTACTCTGATATACTGTCTCTTTCCCCCACTTTCACAGTCTCCATTATTATACATCTCTTTATGATAATTTAGTTTATATGTGTACGTTTCTGATGAAGGTTGAGTTCAACCGAAACCGGTCTATAATGCATAAAAATAAATAAAATAACGTGGTTTAAAAAAAATAAATTATCTTTTTTTTTTTGTTATATTTTATTTTCTCTGTCCTTTCTGTTTCATATTTCATTTGCGATTTGTTAATACTATATTCAATGATAAAAAATAATAATATTTGTCTATTGCAATGAGGTTTGTAAGGTTCATTAAGTTAATTCAATAAAAATGCAGTATTTTTCAATTAAAAACATATTTTGTTATAAATACATACAAACTCAAATTATACAACCCTGATAAAGGTTCAGCACGAACCGAAACTAGTTGGTTATTATACGGTATGCATTATTGTTCTGTTGTAATGTCTAATCACAAAGTGTTTGCTTCATCTGAACTTTTAAATAATTTTTCTTTAAAGTTGATGCTCTGTTTTTGCGTCAAGATTTCGGATCATAATTAACGGTCAGCACCCAAAAATACACATTTTTCAGGTTGTTAACTTAAGAAATACTATCAATGATTTTTCTGTATATTCTATATGACTAATTAGGAAAATATATTAGGTATCAAAGGACAGTAATCTTCAAATATTATTCTGTTAAATTCTATTTAAAGTACGTACTGAAATTGTAGGTAAAACGTTTATATTAGCTTTCACTGGTTTTCAAACTGCACTTATTTTCATGCATTTTGGGATGTATTTCATAAAATATAAGGATTACGGTTTTAGGGGTTTATGTCTAGTGAAACCTTATAATTTTTCCTAACTATCCGTTCAGAATTTACAGATAAATCATTAGTGGTGTTGCTTGAGTTAGCAACCTGCAGTGATGTGTAGGGCCATTGTTAGGTGTAGGTGTACTGTACACCATTGGCGTGCATAGCTTTTTGACAAAAGGTAGGCTGTATGTAGTTTTTGAAGATCTGGAAATAATTGAAAATTGCATTATTTTATCATTTTCTTCTGATTTTTGTGGCCAATTGAATAAATGATTTAAAATTAATTAAAGTTCTTTTTTTTAATTAGATTTTGAATGGTACATTTTTATTGTGGACTGCACGGCACTGCTGTACATAAAGAAATAACTTGCATTCTCTATAACCACTAATTTAGAGCAAGTAATTAATTTGTTTAAATGGGTGTTTACTAATTTTAAATCTGAATTACAATTTTTTTGTACTTCTCAAATGTTATTCCGTCATTGGATTTATCTGCGTGATTTATTGATTTGGCGTTCGGCCCGCATAAAAAAAAATAATCCATTACATACTAATGACGTTTACTGGCAACTTATTATTGGAATAACCGGGGCTCTAAGTTACACTAGTCTAATGACGTCAATAAAAAAATGGCAGGAGAGCTTCTCGATTTATAGTTTTCCATTGAGTAGATACTTAGGTGCGCATTGGACATAGGGCATGCTTCTCGGTAGATTTCTCGACAACAAACCATTGTTCTGTGCCCAAACAATTGATTAACAAACAATTTATTCGAATTTCTTTTTGAATTTTATAAAATTCATTTTAATATTTAATAATTAATGAAGAAAATATTAACAAACCTCAAATGAAACATGAAAGATACAGAAACATTAAAAAAAGTATCAGTCGCATCTGGAAATCGAACCCAGAACCCGTGTCTTACCAGGACAATGCTCTTACTACTGAGCTAATGAAACCTATTGTTTACGTCAATTTAATCGATATCAAAATTCAAATTTAAGACTTACAAATATCATCCTGCAATTAATTAAATTCTTGTATGGCTGCTGTCTTTTTTTATATAATAGCTAAGTTCTAGCCGAATTTATTTTGCAGTCTAGATAGTGTCTCGGATATACTTATCAGATTTTTATTTATATGGGACATCTTTTTACTTTTCTACAAGTCTAGAAGGAATATTCAATTTATTGAAATAACTTATTGAAGCTTATAAATCTCATTGATTAATAAAGGGAATGTAAGAAAATTCTAAGTAGGTTGGTTGGAATTGATTTTCAGTTGTTTCTGTCAAGAAAAAGTTATCACATCACTCGTCAACATTAATTCCACTGTTCGCTGACAGCAGATGTGTTAATGCTAACTCGTTGACGTGTTTCTTTGAACGAAAGAGACCAACGCTATCTGAAGGTGAAAAAATAACAAAGGATTTTTTAATAATCTTGTGACAGTGATGAAGTGTTGAATTTAGAGGTATGTTTTTTTTAAGCAAGCATTGTTTGTTTTTTTTTACCTTGTTTTGTTTTGATGATTTATACACTTTCGAGCCAAAATGCTTAACTTCAAAGGCACGTTTAGGCCACCGCATGGAAAGGTTATGGGCCAATCCAAGAATACCATTATTGCTGCCATGGGTCTTTGGATGAAGTCCCCCTCGATGGTGACCGTAAAATATACTCGATAAATATTGTATTTCTAATGTATGTGTATGTTTTTTTAAAACACTATAAATCTTCGTTGAATATTTTTCGTTCCTCCAACAAGCCTTTTTATTTTGTATTTTAGCAGTTCAATATCGCCACCTAAATTAGTAAAATTAATAGGACCATTTCATCAACTTTTCAGAAGAAATAAAACTGTTTTTTTAAAGCAAGTATTAATATATTTTTTTTTAAATACGTTTTGAAGTGATTTACGTGCATAATAAAAGAATGCAATAATTTTTTTTATAAATTACAAAAAAGAACAATATTATTATGAACTGGTATTTTTAAAATTTATTTATGGAATGAAGAATTCTAAGATTCAGTCGAAGATCAAAGTTATGAAAGTTATTCAAAAGAATAACTTTTTTTATTTAATTTACTTTGATCAGTTATTTTACTGGATATAATTTTTTTGGTAACTAATAATTCTAATACATATTTGAGGTTTTCGTAGTAAAAGATAGCTTTTAAGTCTAAATTGGTAAAAAAAATTATTTAATTGACGTGACGATGTATTCTTATATCAGACATAATTCAGGCAAATATAGAATTGTTAAAATTTGAAGTGCGGTTGTCTATTTGTAGCAAACCATTAATTTACGTTATCATATATCCGAACTGAATGAATTTTAATGAATATATGCCACTTTGAAAATGGACATTAGAACTGAAAGCAGTTCTAACGAACCGAAAATAAGCATTTATAAATGGATACATTTTTACAGTTGCTGTTTTATCCTCCTTTTCTATTGATGTTACATTTATAGGAACATTGGTAGCACAAGAAGAGTTGGTATTTATTTGAAATATTTGTAATTTTTAGAACTGGAGAATATTTATAAAATGACCTTAAAAATTTAGAAAGTTTTTAATAGATATTTACATTTTTTTACATATTTAGTTATTTTCAGTGCTGCGTGGTGTGAACGCATTTATACACAGGCGCGTGAAAAAAATATTTATTCTATAGTGACTAGGTAAGAACTAACCGGCTAGCCTGGCTAAGCAATTTACGCAGGCATTTCTTCTATTTATGAATATGTTTTTTTAGGTACCTAAAAAAACGGTGCAAATTTTGACATTATTTTAATCATGTTTTATTGATTTTAATCACGTTGGAAAATACTTGAAATGGCTTTGGTTAAGATAGTGACCAAATTTCACAAGTCTGATTTCTCCTAACAGTAATCATACCCATTTTTTTCGACCGCACAACATTTTCCAAATTTGGTATACCCACCATAGTCCCGCCGATTTCGTGCACCTTCTACTATACTTAACCCTTTCATGACAACTGGTTACTGCTGCTATCCACCAATTTAAAATAGATTGTCTAAGTGCCTACTGGTTTCTAGTTAAATCCATAGTGCAATATGTGTTGCCTATGTAACAGAAATAGTGGAGGATAATCAGGACATGATTTAAACATTTTCTTCTCATAATTTTCTGTATACACTTATTTGTAAATAATTTCTAGAAATAAAAATGTGTTAAGTAAAATATTTTTTATTCTGTCCTCAAAGGGTTAATACTAATGTATAAGTCATTTGCCCTTGATAATCTCCTTTGAAGTGTTTTATAGTCCAGTAGACAGAACGGTTGGCAAACAGTTAGAATCTCACTACGGATAAGGACTTATTATTTGAATATTTGCTTAGTGAAAAGGTTGGCACTATGAATTATATGAATTATGGCGACATCTTACTTCAAAGTAATCTATCTAACATAATCTTTAAGAGGAACGGCTGCGCGGTCGGTATCATTCAAAACGTAATCTTGGATTTGATGCCAAAATACCCAAAATCTTTTTTTTTAAATTAAAGGAATAGTAAATATCTTGGACGGATAAGAAATATTTTATTTATTTTTGTTTTAAATTTTGAAATATGGAAAACAATTTTCCATAATTTTATAGGCAACTTTGGAAATTATTTGGGGGTTTGCGCTATTTTTTTTTTTTTTTTTTTAAATTGTCATATTTGCTATATAAATTTGATAACATAAAATAAAAATTTAGAATATCTTTAAAAAAACGTCTTTTCGGGGTCGTTATTTTAAATTACACATGTCTGCAAGTGAAAAATTGCATAGGATTTTTACAAATTTTCTTATAGATTTCAACTTGGTAAAAACGAAAAAAAAATTCAAAAATATTCCGTCACCACAATTTTTTTTTGTTACACTCACGTTTTTGTTTGTATTTAGCGGAAAATTACTAGTTGAATTAAACTAGTAAAATATAAAATCCGCTACATCACAGGGCGCGTCGTGCCTTGGCAGAGCTCCCAGAAGCGATACATTATGAAGACACATTTAAATCAATCAGAAACGAGAAGAAAGGTCCCGCGAACACATAATACTTGTACTACAACAGCGTTGAGACATCGCAGACTGGAATTTAAATGATTATACAGGGAGCTTTCATTATTTATTGCCAGCTGACGGCGGCGACGGGGTTATGAATGGTTTTGAGAAAAGCTTTAAGGTTGTAATGTGTTACCCCTACCCCACCCCCACCCCCACCCCTACCCTTACCACTACCCCTACCTCTACACCTATCCCTACCACTACACCTCCCCCCACCCCTGCCCCTCCCCCTACCCATTATCCTGACCCTCCCTCGACCCCTACCCCTACCCCTACTACTAATCCCACCCTTACCGCTACTCCAAGCCCACCCCTATAGTTAGCAGTTTTCCTCTTATTTTGAACGTCAAGCATGCTAAATTTCATCAAGAAATACCAAAATTCTGTATTAAGGGGTGGGAAAGGAGGAAGGGGTGGTTTTTAAAATCTCACGTAAACAGTGACTTTCCCGTGTTTTGAAGATCAAGGGTGCAAAATTTCATCAAGCTCGGAATAAAACTGTTCATTTGTATACAAAACAAACAAAGAAACACAGCCCGTCCGCCCGGGACATTAGTTTTTAAGTAACAGAAGATATAAGAAGATAAAAGAGTTTTCAATCTACTGACTTGAAGCCCCCCGAAGACGGTAAATATCTTGTGTCATTGGTTACAATTTACTACATTGATGCTTTTTTTTTCAATACATTTCTTTTTCTATTAACATAATAACAAATTACATGACTAATAAAAAAATTCAGGATTTTTTTCGTAGTCCTCCTCACTAGAGTTTCCCGTGCTAAGACGGACTGGGTTTTAAATAAAAACTGTTTTTTTTTAGCTCCTATGATGTTCTTTTAAATATGCTGGATAATTCCTCTTTTTTGATACCTTTGAGCTAGGTTTCAATTTGGTTTTTGAAATCATTCGTATTTTCCGGTTTTTTTAAAAATTTATTTTGGTGGAAGGGAATTATAGAGCTTAGTGGAAATTGATGACATATATTTGCAACTGATAATTGATCGTTTACAGAGACAATTAAAGTGATTTACAATTGCGACTTCCCATTGCGTTAAAAATGATGGGTGTTTTGATTGACCGCATAGACGCCATTAACGGTGCCATCATTGAATGATTGTCTCGCTGTACGATTGGCAATAGTATCTATCGAACCCTTTAGATTTCAGTTTCATTCCGGAACAAAACATTTTTCTTCTTATAATTGCATTATATCACGATTGTCCAGAGTTATGGATAGTAAAATTAAAAGTTTATCACCGTACTCTTTTTGCAGACGTCCCCTAAGTAACTGTGGCGAAAATATTGACAGGTCGATTTAAATTACGTCAATCGCAATTCAATGCACATTGTCAACGACGTGAGCTCATTGATAATTCACATTGATCGTCTCCGGGTCACTTTATTGACTACGAAAAAAATTCTGAAACATGTGGTGTGTGTAAGTAAGTGTATAAAATAAATTTAGCGGTCAACTTCATTCATTTTGATTCGGGAGGTGGTATGTTCGATTCCTTTACATATAAAACAGTCGCTTCAGAACAAAATAATATAAAAGGGTAGTTTTAGTCATGAGTTAATAAAAAACAACAGAAAATTTGGTTAAACTTCCCACAAAAAGCTTTTGAAATTTAAACAGTTTACCATTTGAAATATGGAAGTCAACGTAACAGTTTGAATCATAAGTAACGGATTTAGATGACCAATAAATTCCATATGGAAAACTAAAGCGATTTTCTTGACACTAGAACTCATCTTCAGCACAGAGATTTTAAACTTCATAAGTTACTGATTAAAAGATAAATATTGTACCTCGTCCCCAACCCTTCACGTGCGTTGTGTACCTTAGACATATTTTTCAACGTGGTCGGAATCCGGACACCCTCAAACTTCTTTGTATTTTTTTTTGTCTCGTAGCGCGTAGCAATTTTGCGGCACATTTCCTAAGAACGCGTCCAGAAAGTCGCACGTTTGCGTCAATGAGATTGGCGACCGATCCGTGTGACTTCACGTCAAGGGAGTAAACGGCTTGGCCGGGTTTATGCCACGTGGCCGGAGTTACATGTCAGAGACGTCTGACCTAGAAACAGTGAATGCTGGCATTGTCAGGGATTCTTAATTGCACCACGTCAAACACAGAAATAATCAAAGAACGCGTGTTGGAATTAACCCAAATACCAATAAGATAATTAAGATATTTGTATACAGGGTTTATCAGCACGGGTGACCGGATAATTCAACACACGAATGAATGGCATACTTTTACAAAGTGATATAATGTGATTCAAAGACCTAAAGTACAATAATAAATATAACTGACATTTATGTATTATCTCCTAACATTTGAGAAGGTTTTTTTTAAATAAATGCGGTCAAATTTATTAAAAAAAATTTATATAACATAGATACAAAAATTAAAACGTTAAAAATCACTTTTCGTATGCAATTTTGATGTTATCAAACAGACAGAAAAAATACCATTATATTAAGTTATACGTTAAAAATTAATTAAAAAAAAATGTACTGGACTTCCTACTTCTCGGATTCTGCCCGTTTTGAGGGCGTTTAAAAAATTCTAACTTTGAGAATTAATTTAATTATGAAAACTAACTAGCGAACGAAATAAATAATAAGTGATTTTAAGTTTGAAGGTGAATATTGATAAAAAAAATTGACTCAAATTCCCTATTAGGTTAGGTTATGTTAACAGTGGCAGTATGAACGGGCTATTGACTATATTTTAAAAAAAAATCCCAATCTGAAACAGGGTAGAGGAATCTTTTCTTATCTCAGATAATTTTTTTAAAGAAAGAACACATTAATATTCGAAAAAATTAACTAACCAATCATCACGCCGTTTTTCCGCAGGGGTAGAGACATAGAGGATGGACCGCCAAACAACTCGATCTTGGCACGCACTTCTTGCATCATTCACATTCATACATCATCTCATACATACCCTCCTGTTATTCTGACTCTTGACATGGCGCGACTTAAGTATTTCGTTCATTTGATCATGCCAAGTCTTCCTCCTTAGATTAGGTTTTCAGGGCTAGCTTTTTTTTGTACTTTAATGACTATATGACTTTTGAAAAGTGTGCCGATTCATACGTATGTTGTATTATCATAGGACGGATTATGAATAATGGTCTTTCACAAGGACGATATTGAGAGTATCTGTCATTCTGGAATGTTCCGCAAATATCATTTTTTTAAATGCAAAATAGTGCCCACTATTAATTAATAAAGAGCTTATTTGCACTCGCCAGGATTCAAACCCCCGACCCTGGATTCGTAGTAGGGTTAAAATGTATATTACGTACCACTTTTAAGAAGTGTGCCGATTCACACGTGCGTTGAATTGTCATGGAAACCATCAGAACGTACCCGACAGACTTTAACCGGCGATTCCTGAGCACATTTGGGATAAAAAATATGTTAATGTTGTTTCGATGTCCGGTGACATTTATTTTTCAATTAAAAACAAAATAAGTATTTTTCGATCACACACCGCCACTGGATGCAACCTCGTGGATCGCGTGGTACGCGCTTCGTCTCGTTCTAACACCACCATATAGACGAGACAGAGCGCGTACCACGTGATCCGTTGCGACGTGTGGCAGGGTGATCAGTGGCGACGTGTGACAGTTTTATGTTCATTTTGTTTTTAATAAACAAAAAAGGCATCGGATAGCAAAATGACATCTACAGTTTGTACTCCAAATAAGCTCAGTAATCGCCTGTATATATATAATACAGTTTCTATTGTCTTGTAATAAAAGAAACCCAGTTTTTCAAAGGATACAGGGAAGTAGTAAATCGCCCATGATGTAGATTGACAAGTTTGACTATGGCATCTCCAATTGGGGTTGGTATGATGTGAAGGTGAAGGGAGTGGGGAGGGAAAGGAGAAAAGGGAGAGGAATATTGGGAAGTACCTGGTTATTCAGATATGGTCAGCAAACATGGTAAATGCAATTTCAAGCAATGTTTCGATTCTGAATGGTGGTCTTTCACCCAAGGGTGATACTGGCGTAAGGTGTTCGCCCAGTAGCAGATAATGATGACGAAAGTATTAGTATGTGTAATTTATACAATACTTACTTACTACTTTTACTATTTGACTTCGCGTGCGATTTTATATTTCTTTCACTCTTAACCCTAGAATGGAAGCGAGGAGTAAAATTTATGTGCCGACCGATCACGCTGGCTTTCTTGAACATATGCTTTCCTTGAGATCTTTCCTCAGCAATACGTTCGTCTTCATAGTACCAGGCTGCGCCTTTTTCTCGTAGGTAAGTTTAATATATTTTACACTGAGGAAATTTTGCATCTCGCCGTATGTTGGGAACTACCAAGTGAAATTTACTGATCGCTTCTCAGATACAATAAACGAGTGACTTATGCGTATTTTTGATCAATTTAAGCAATACATACATTTGTTATGAGTGATCGCAATATTTATTACCTAAGCGGCAAAGATTAATCATATTTAAAAAGGGAGTGAAATATGCTTCTCGCTTCCATTCTAGGGTTAAATACATTCTTCGACTCTTCGATTAAATCATAAATCGTGCAATACTTTTACTTGCATTTCATCACTTGTAAGGAGGGCCATTAAGATGAATGAAGTTTTGTCAATGGTTGACGTGCACTAATCTGTCGGAAAATTATTGGCCTGGTCATTACTTAGTTGGCTACGGTTCGGTTGCAACAATTTATTCTGGCTGCAAAAATAGGATCACAAGTGTTTAAGAAAATAATTTTATTTTGCCGCATTTCACTTTTCCATCCCATTTCCAACTAATAATAAAAATCAAATTTTACACTTACCAGACCGAAACAACTGTACGTCATAATTTTTGATGTAAACAAAGTTATTGTTTTATTTTTTTTTTTAATTATAACGCATTTACCGACGACATATAATAATGTACATTTTATATCTTTTGAAAGCTTTTACTAATGATCATGTATAATATCTGTAAAAACTACAAACTTTTGCAATTTTCAAAAATTGTTAATTGTGTGACATTATAATTTAAAAAATAAAACAATAACTTTGTTTTACATCACTTTTATTTATACTTTAGCCGGCCGGGTTTCAAGTATAAATAAAAGTGCTGTAAAACAAAGTTATTGTTTTATTTTTTAAATGCTTTGTAATTATTTATTTAAATTGTTATCCACCTTTCCCGTGAAACGTTGAAATCCTGAAAACCTTTTTAAATTTTTGTTTTTGTTTTTAATAATTTGTAACAAATACTACATAACGAGAAAATATAAAAATGAAATCACTAAAAAATACTACAAAATTTTACTCCACCTTAAACAAATCAAATAAAAAATCTACTAAGTATTTTTTTTTATGTAATCTGTCTCATTTTAAGTTATGATGAGTGTTTTATTCCATACATTTTATTATTATTTTTCCATACTTGTCATTACTTTTAATAGGTAAATTGTTTACCCTGAAGAGGGGAGCTTAACTCCTGAAACATGTAGATATTTACATATTAAATTCAGCGGTTATAAACAAAGTAATATTGATTTAATTTATGTGACTCCACGAAGTTATTTTACATCACTTAAAGAAGTTATAATTATAAATAAGTGTAAAGTTTCAATACGTTAATTCCAATTTAAATACGATTTTGTTTTTTAAATTCACATGACTCTGCGCCCCTCGGCATGAATTTTATCTCCAAAAAACCAAAACTAGACAAAGTATTTCGCTTCATAAAAAATATGTATTTAAGTATCAGTAAATTAAGACAGACCATCCATAATAATTAACGAGAAACATTGGGCATTTGATCACATCAGCCTGCTCTAGGAGACCCCATTCCGCGAATGATAAAAGATCTAAGAACATCTTGTTTTACATGTCTCTAGTATTTTCACGCGAGGTGTATGAAAATACGTACAGTAGCGTAACAAAAATCCACCCGTCTCCCGGGAAATTTTCTAAACCAGACCGGAATTCTATATATATTTTTTGAACGCACATGTCATTCCTCTGTCAAATTTGATAGCTTATATTCACAATACAAAGCATTGAGTTTATTTTAAATATTTCCGGCCCAGACACATAAAATCAGCTCGAATAAAAATAAATCTTTGCTTGATATTTTGAAACAATGGGTATTTTGCCAATTCTTAACGAGATCAATTGATTTCCTTTGTTTAATTAATTCATATTAAAGTAAACACGCTGCGGTGCGTAAAATCTTCTCAAGTATCTGTTGAAAATCTGTTGGTCTCCAACAACAAAAAACTCTAACAATGAATATTTTCAGTATTTTTGTACGAAATTTATAGGTTAACAGAGCTGCGGTGCGTAAAATATTCTTAACTATCTGTTGAAAATCTGTTGGTCTCCAACAACAAAAAACTCTCTAACAATGAATATTTTCAGTATTTTTGTACGAAATTTATAGGTTAACAGAGCTGTTTGAGAAGCTCGCAAACGTTTTGCCTAATAAATGTTTTTAAAAAACACAATGAAATGCCATGAGAGAATTAATATTTTTTTATATAAAAACGAATAATATGAATTACTTGATTACTGATCTCTAGACTTTTATCTATTCAGTCATTGGTGTTGTTACTACGGATACAAAAAATTGACAAATAAGTTTTCGTTGTTAGTTAGTTCCTCTTTTGGCCGCCTGCATAGATTTTACTCGTAAAAAAACAATTGAAAGGTGTCATGTATTGAGCTCTTGCCAGACAAAAAAAATGGAACAATTTAAAGAATGTAGACACCTACTTAGTATAAATTAAAGTAGTGGGTTGTGACCAGTTTACTCATACGAAGATAATCCGTCCCGAAGATACGTCCAATATTTGACTGGTGTCCAGATAATCCAACAGTTTCTACAAAAACAGTTTGTTCAAATTTAGTACACTAATAATTTTAAGATACCTATGCTTATATATCGTATTGTAAAAAAATTGCATACATTGCCAGGGAACATTTCTCCATCTGCCTGTGTCAAATGTGATTAGAGGTGCATACATGTGGAAATAATCTTCTCTACCAAGTGAGCGGGCTACCTATTGCTACTGTAGGGCTTTTATTTAATTTATTTCAAACTGTGTTTTATGTGCTAGCGGCACTTGCTGACGGCAATCTTATATTTAAGACCGCTCTTTAAGGTAATGGACGGTAAGATGGAATTTGGGCGGAGATGGAGGGGGTCGGTGCTGGGGGTCCGGCGGAATACCTATGCTTATATTGTCGTTATACTCAATAAACGTCGTGTTTGTATGGTGTTTCGGACAGACCGAAAAACAGGTACATCTTCAACACCATTAAGGGCAAACTGCAGTACTTTGGACAAAATTATATATATGTGCATTTACCTCATTACTGAATAATCTCCCGGAATGGTATGGCCGCGACATGACATCACTCTTCCTGTTTGCAATAGCATGGGTTCAGGATGAGAATGAGAAAAAAACGCATGAAAAAACAGCAAAATCTGTTCAGAAGGCATAGGCGAACGATTTCCTGTAGCACAACACCTCTATGTTACACTGCTGAAGGTTCAAGTAACTGCAAAACCTCCGATGGGAGAAACGTCCTACCGAACCGAACCTAACCTTACCCAACCCATAATGAGAAAAGAACATTCGAGATAAGAATAATCGTTTCAGACGATGTAAAAGAGTATGGCCAGGTTGGCCAGACAGTCTCTAATCAGTTATTCCAAAAATAGTCCAAAGAAAACAAGGAGAGAAATACAATACTGGCCGGCAACATGCCACCAAAGTACAAAATGTATTTACGTATCCTATCGAAGCGTGCAGTCCGATCAGTTAGCTAAGAATTGCAGTCACCATCTCCAATAGTCTTGGCTGGTGATCAAGCCAAATTCGTCCACTCTTTAAAGGTCGGGAGTGATTGTGCCAAGAGGAATGGTGGCCCAGCAACCCGCACACAATGCGGATGGAACAAACGGAGTCATACAACTTTTAAAGGAGCACGTGTAAGCAGTTAGAAATCGAGGGTTACGTCACTTTAATGTTACGACACTGGTTTGTTGGAAGAATCTTACGCGTGGCGTTTGCCAACGTGCTGTACGTTTTCTTTTATATAATTTGTTTATTGTACATAAACACCACGGGTCTATTTACTATTTACTACGATTGTTTCAGTACTTGACCGCATAATTTTATAATACTACTCACTCGAAACTATTTAAAGGAATTTTACAGTACAATGTTCATAAATTATTAACGAACACTTTATACTTAAACCTCCGTTTAATATATATATATCAACAAGTTTTCGAAGCTTCCCTTAAAGGGATACACAGTATATATACAGATGAAGGAAACTTCGGTTTTTAAATATGTTCTTATTTATATCATATATTAAACAGCGGTGTACACAAAGTATTTGTTAGTAATAATGAAAACAGTAAATAATTATACATTTATTGAAGAAAATATAATGAAAGATCGCAACCCTTATTTTATTCATACAATTTATCACATTTTGGAGTTGTGTCAAAGTGCCAAAATAATGTTTTATAGAAGTTAGAGTTGTAAGCGGCGCCACTTTGAACCCAGGGTTCGCGGGTAAAAAAAGCAATAAAGAAGGTGTTAGCCATGCTACATATTTAACCTACTAAAGTAACGTGCATCGATCGCATTAGCGAGAGTTCACATGAAATCAGAAATAAATGGCTGATAAATTACTGTAAAGAAACGTTCGTACAAAATTAATTTATAAAAATAAAAATAAAACCATTTAAAAAGTATCATGCCGTTATTATTAGTTATTTTCTTTACCCTAAGATTATCATGGACGAACCCCGTGATGTATCGGGGTGAGAGAGTGGAAAATTGTATGCAGGTACGATAAATTGTTTTGTTTTTGAAGAGTTTTAATTCACGATGTATATTTGTTACTTAATATGAAATGCACATTCTGAGTTAAAAGAAATTGTTACTTAGTTAATGTACAAGAAATAAAAAAGTGCACGCTCGTGCAGCATACCAAGACAATTTTTTAAAGTAACAAATGTACACTGTGAATTAAAACTCTTCAATATCGAAATGCCTAGAAATTGTTACATAGTAGAACTACAAAAAAAGATAAATTGTATTAGAAACGGAAGCTTACCTTTGATGCTTCCATACAGGTCATCAAACAGTTTGGAGCAGACGTCCGGCAGAATGTACCCCTCCGGGAATATCTTGGATGGAAGGTCAGGTTCGATCCTTCCCTGATGCAGCTGGTGGGAGACAAGACGATGGTAGAGCCTGTAGGACTGGCACCAATTCGAGTGGTCTGCGGGAAGATGTATCATGTTGTTGGTACAGTAGGAAACCTATAAGAAATAATCGCATAATTGATTCACCATTTAGAAGCAAAGAGATTTCAGTTTTTTTTAATTACATCGAATTATTCAACATTTCATCTACCGTTTCCTTTGTTATTATCTTGTACACCATCATAACCTTAAAAGTTAATGATCTAGATCCCGGGAAGAGCTTATATAATGCTGAAATGCCATGCCAACTGAAAACACTCAAATAATTAAGCTGCTAATTGGGTGGCTCGGTAAATTAGGAGATAACTTTTTTTTTTACCAACTCCATTCATCGGATAACCAACACTTCTGTCATAGGTCATTTCAAATAATTCGCATATGTTTGGTGACTTTGCAGAGGTGCCCGGGTTCATGGGGTTAGGTGTGCCCAGGTCTTGGCGGCGGATGCGTCTGCACGCCAACTACGTGGTGGGTAACGGATCGGGAAATGCCAGTTGAGGGATACCCCTTGACCTCTCCAGCCGGACTCTCACTACCCATCGCCTAGCACCGCAATAGGAAGGGTGGATTAATACGTCTGTCACTCCTGGTCACGCTAACCATCAATCCTTTTCACTTTCCAGAACTCCCCCCCCCCCCTCATTAAAAAAAGCATCAACTTAGCATCCCCAAAAGCCTGAGGGAAATTATTTTCCTCAGTACCTCTAGTCTGGAGTTAATATAAAAAACTGTCACTAACTTCCCAACGTCAAATACGTTCACTACGTCCATAAAATACACAGCGTCTGTACTGCGTATTTCTGTACTATGCTGCTTGTACTGCGATACATTAAAAACAGCACCAAGAAGGCGAAACAGCTCGCACGCCTAATTACAATTACCCATCAAAATATTTTTTTTTGTAAATAAATCTTTCATTAAATTAAATAATAATGGTTATTACAAATTTTTTTTTACTTTAAATTAAAATTGAGTTCTACAAATTAAACTTGAACGCAATGAATAAAAAAATTATTTTGAATTAATAAATAATAACTCTCCGACGTCCCTCTCCCCCATAAGCAAAGTGAAGTCAAATAATTTCAAAAAAATTAATTTGCTAACATCAATAAAATTACGTGTTCACGTTCAGGGAATTTTCTAAATGTGTTGCATTTATAACCTGTCCACAAAGCTCGCAGTCCTTGAGATTCCTGCTCCTCCACTCTCTGCAGGATGCGTCGCTGCAGATCCTGGGGTACAGCAGGACCTCCTGCTCCCAGGGGCACAGCTTTCTCTTCAGGATCTTCTCACAGGATACTATAGCCTGCATCCTGAGGAGACGGTAGTCCTGGCCGCTCAGGGCCCTGGCGTCTCCGTAAATGTGCTCTGCGGCTAAAAAAATAAAACACATGAATATCTCACAAATACTAACAAAACAAACCACTTTGAACGAAAATGTTGTACTGGACTAACCGCTTTTTTGAAAAATCTTTTTTACATAAGCCACTTAATCTACTTATACTCGTATATGTCACAGCGAGAAGAATACATTTTGGAATGTACCAGGCTCTAGCCATAATTATCGAGTAAGTACAACTACTTTCCTTCATGGCTCCAATCATATTTCACGGTTTGATACTAATTGTGTCTTCAACTATGTATAATCTGATTACCACTTAGGCAATACTTATAGCATTAATAAGAAGAACTTTGTTTACACCACTGTTTTTAATATATATATATATATATTAAAAACAGTAAATATATATATACGTATACATATAAATACATGTTTCAAAAGCAAAGCTTCCCTGATCAGGATAAACAATATACTGTTGAGGGATGTTTTGCCCCTGAAAAATGTGGATATTGATATAATAAAAACAGTGGTGTAAACAAAGTTCTCCTTATTAATTATATTAAGAAACTTATATTTATACTTAGCAGTGATTTTTTTTTCTGGTTCATAATGTTATGACATAAATATAAAGGGTGCCACATTTAAAAAATAAATAATAAAAAATTCAATATTTCTCCCATGATTATGAGCATATTTAGTAAAAATAGATATTTATGGTAGAAAATTAAGAGTAGAAAGAGGTACATAAAAATGCAGTTTAAAAGGAGACAATCGGAAATTGTTGAAGCGTTTGAATGGAAGAGTTGAGTAAAATAATTATTTATTTTTATACAATACCTTTGACATGCGAGAGAGTGCAAATGGCGTAGCAAAGTGTCTGATGCGATTGCCAATCTTCGTCTCTGTGGTCCTCATTGCAATAGCTGACTAAATGGCAGAATCTGCACACAACTCTGTCTTCCTTCAGCTGCACTTTACAGATGTGGCAAGCGTTGGATATGAACACAGTTCTGAAGCTGTATTTATAAACAAACTCTTCGTCTACATCGTCGATCATGGCAATTTCACTGCTCGACCCAGCTTTTGCTGTTTCTGCTTTGGCTCTTGATTTACCGTCTTTCTTCTCTAGAGTCTTTGGATCTTTGCCTTTGTGTTTATTGTCCTTTTTCATCGCCCCACCGACAATCTTTGATGCCTCTTTGAAATCATCGACTGAAATGACAATTGGGCATTCGGTTTCTGATACCACATTTTTAGCATCTTTGTCTTTCTCCTTCTTGTAGTCAGGCTTACTCGATTTCGCAGGAGTGCTTGATGGACCAAACCAGTTTTTTGACTGATTGCTAGGAGATTTTGACTGAGGTTTATTACCTTCTTTTCGAGCATCTTCTTGTAGAGGTTCTTCGGATCCTGTTTTTTCTCCTCTGTCGGGAATTTTTAGGAATTCAAATGTGCTAGCTGCTGTGTCCGGAGCGATTTTCAGGGGAGAGCTTTGAACATTTGTTAAATTTTCAAACTTAACTTCCTGAAAATTCTCTTTAGATTCCCTCTCGATTAACATGGGTGTATCGCCAATTTCTTTTGTCTGTTGTTCAGTCTTCTTACTTTTAGTATCATCCTTGGAGACCTTATCATCAGTTTTCTTGCATTTTGTTTCACCTTTTACAGTTTTGTCCAAAACCACAGGTTTTATTTCTTCTATGATTACAGTACACGGACTTTCAGCTTCAATTTTAAGAATATCACCTTCAGTAATAATATCATGCCCCTTATTCTTATTTTTCTTATCCTTAGCTCGCTTAGCGGCTTTAGGCATATCCACAAGAATGTCTTCAAGTTTCACTGGAGTTTCAATTAGTTGTTCAGTATTAATTTCAACTGGTTTTGAAACATCTTCTTTTTTACACGCAACCTCCGCTGGTTGAGTTTCAGTTTTTTCAATGACTTGTGATAGCAGTGGCAGTGTTATAATCGACGTGTCAGGTTTTTGTTTTTCCTGATTTTTTGATTTGTTCTTATTTTTTTCAGATTTTTCCCCTTCTCTGGCACTTTCAGTCTCCACTGGTAAAAAGCATTCTTTTACAGGGGATTTCGTATCTTTTATTTCTTTTGCTGGGGATTTCGAATCTTTTACATCTTTTATTTGTAATTTAGAATCTTTCATTTCTTTTGGGGGGGATTTAGAATCTTTTGTATATTTTACTGGTGATTTCGAGTCTATTATTTCTTTTGAAGGGGATGTCGAATCTTGTATTTCTTTTAGTAGGGATTTCGTATCTTTTACCTCTTTTGTTGGGGATTTCGAATCATTTAAATCTTCGCGACTTTTAGACTTACTCAATCTCAAGCCACTGGTAATACAAGCTGGAGGTATATCAGAGAGAAGTAAATTTATTATATCTTCGGATATGGGGGTTTTTATCGCACAACTTTCTAATTCAACCGGGGGAGTAACGATTGTTTGTACAATTTCAGGTTTTTCTTCGGATATATTTCGATGGAACAGAGCTTCCCGCAAGGATCTGCCGGGAGACGATTCCTTCTGAATGTCTTTTGTAGGTGATGATGCTGTTTGCAAGAACATGTTTTTATCATCAACTTTTTCCTTTTGTTTTTCGTCTTCGAGACGAGCCTTTTCTAGAAAGCATTTACCGGGTGATGTGTCGCGTTTATCAAATTTTTCTAGTAAAGATCTGTTTGGTGATGGTTCTTTGTCAATTTGTGGATAGTGTGTTTGTAGATTATCAATTGTCGCTCCAGTTATCGGCTGAAATAATTGTTCTCTTATTGTTGGCGAAGGAGTTTTTCTAGGATCTGCTGGCTTGATACCTAAAGTACAAAGATTTATGCCTCCTGGAGCATCTTTTATCACGCTACTGTCCCCTACAATTGGCTTGAAAAATGCTTCCCTTATTCCAGGTGATGATTCTTTCGTTGATAAAACACATGAACTTGGAGATGCAGTTCTTGCCGCTGGAGAACCCATCCGAATAACGTCTTTCGGTTTTGTTTCTATGTGACTAGGATCAGTTCTACAGGTTTTTGATGAAATATCAAGAAGTTGCTCTGTAAATGTGCGACCCGGAGACGATTCTTTTTGTAAATCCATTATAAGTTGAGTTTTTTCAGGTATAGCCAGCATATCCTCAGTATATTTTTCCTGTGCCTTTTGATCAATCGGCTTGATGAGTTGTTCCAAAATATCCGAAACTATATTCAGTTCTGGTGTTTGGAAGCTTTCAGGTTGCTTCTCTGATTTTTTGGATTTTTTATCTTTGCTTTTTCCCTTGTCTTTCATGATCGGTTGTTTATCCGGAGTGCTCTCTTTTTGAATTGGTTTAATCTCTTTGACGCATGCAGAAATGAATTCTTTTACATCACTAGCAGATTTCTTAATTTCATCTTTGTTATCTCCAGCAAACAGCTGTTCTGCAAGTTTCATGTCAGACTCGCAAACAATCAACTTCTGAAGCGTCTCTTCTATGGACGTAGCGAGAGAAGGAAACAGGTCATCCACAACGTCTGCTTTAGTAAGAGGTTTATTAATCAGCTTTTCTTGACCTTTTGCTACACTTTCTTCGCTTTTAGAAATTTCCCTTTTCACTGCACTCACATCGGTTATTAAAATATTTTTCTTCGCGATATTTTCTTCACTTTTTGAAATGTCTTTTTTAACATCACTTTCTTCACATTTCTTAGAACAAACGAGAGGATCACACGAGGGGCTTTCGATATCTATTAATTGAATTACAGGACTAGCTGGAGCTATTGGTTTAACTGTTTTATCTTTATTTATCTTATCCTTCTTATTTTTCTGTTCTTGTTTAACATCTTTCTTCTGCTCATCTTTAGGTTCACTGACTGTTTTTTTTTCGTCATCCAGTACAATTCTCTCACAGGTTACTATTTTAATTTCATCTCGTGGAATTCGATCACTTAAAAACACTTTGCCTGAAAAGTTTTTAATTTCTTCATTAGTATTAGGTAACATTTGTTCCACAATTTCACTTTTGTTTCCCTTCTTTTTGTTTTTGCCTCTCTTATTCTTTTCTGGAGCATCCGAAGCACTATCAGGCTTGCTTGCAATTTCTTCCGCAATTACTTTAACATCACTTGCTGGCACTTTTTCTTCAATCTTCACATCTTTCTGATGTTTCTTTTCTATCTGTGTTTGAGCGTCGCATTTTTTATCCACAACCACGTCTGCTTTCTTCTCAACAAGTTTTTCTTGGATTATTTCTTCAGTTTTTAGTCCACCACCCTTTTTATTCTTTCCTTTTTTGCCACCCTGTTCCACCTTCGGGACCACCTCTTCTTTTTTTTCACTAGCTTTAATTTCTTCTTTGAGTTTAACTTCATCCTTTGGTTTCACTTTTTCTTCAATAACTTTGTCTGGTGAAATATCCTCTTTACCCTCATCGCCTTCTTCTTGCGCGTTTCCATCTGCATGCTTCTTTTTATTCCTATTTCCCCTATTTCTTTTTGGCTTCACAGGAGTCTGCAAAACGACTGGAGTTTCTGGATTAGCAGCAGCTGAAGTTTTTTCGACCTTTTCGATATTTTCAACAACGTGTTTCAGTTCACTTATCACCGCGGTTGCGGCTGCAAGTTCTATAATCTTCGGTGATTCGGGAACTCTAGTATCTGGTGCTTCAGTCGGATTTAATTCTGGCGTTTCTTTAGGTGGAGAGTTTTGGGGAGGATTTTTTGGTCCCTTTGGCTTGTGGTGCTTTGACTTCTTGCTCATCTTGAACCCAACTTAACTTTCACTTAGTTGATTTCACTAACTGAACCGCTCGATCGGGATGTACACTTCGGAGCCACCCTTAGTGCACTGAGATAGCTAAACGGTTTTTTGGCAGCCTCCTACTTGACTAGCGGATTAAAGTTTATTGTCGAACCATTGACAGTGTGATGAAATTACTAACGGAGGACGTGTTATTTTGGAAAATAGAAAAACCATGGGCATTCGAAAAAATCAGTTGTTATCTCAAATTTAATCATAAACCTTTCTACCACGAGAAATACTTTAGCTCTTTAGAAATTAAGATAATAACTCTCCTAGCTTTAATATAAGAATAAATAAGTTCCACAAAAATACCCATCCGACAAATGCTCTGCTTTCTTCTCTTTATTAATTTCTTGCCAAGAGAGAGGATAAAACGTTACGCGATTCTATTTCAGCGTACCCTCACTGCTTCATTCACATGCGTACACACTCTTATGTTATTCGGACTCTTGTAATAGTGTTTGATTGACTTGACGGTTTTATATCATTCTGGAGCATCCCCGACCTTTTTCACCCACTTATAGGACGTATTTACAAAGGTTTATGATTTTTCATTCATTTAATTTTACATAAACTCCAAGTTGAGATAAAAAAACTACAAGTAGTATTTGTAACCGACGTGATCGTTTGATCGTAATTATCATGATTCTTAGGATTCTAATTTTGCGACATTATGTTGATACAAGCCATAAGTGCGGGAAACACCGATTTATTCTAATCCATAATACGGTACCCGAGGTCTGTTTACCTGAGGGTAATTTACAAACGCCCGGCTTTAAATCCCGGGAATTTCGCAGTCGCCAGAAAAAGGCAGTTACGGGGATTAACAGCGAACTAATTAAAAGCCACCGAGCCACAGTTCGTAGTTTACGAAGGAACCCGAAGAATAGTTCGGATGTGATTAAAAAGGGGGACTTTGGCCGAAGCAAGGTCAGTAGTGGACAGAGACGAGTGAGTAGAGACCGTCCGGCCAGTGGTCGTAGTCGAGACTCCCGTCTCCTACAAAGCAAGCAGGCCACTTGCATCCCCAGCCTGAGACGCTGCGAGAAAACTCGGCAGGAACCGCCGAACCCCAACGCCCACCGTTCGAGTGCAGTCGAGTGCCCTTCGCCTCCTGCCCTCCAACGCCGTGATCCCATCAAGGCACATATCCACCACCGCAGGAGTCACACTCGGACGAGCAATCGTGACTCGTACCCAGTCACATCTTGTAAGAAAGTCTTTCACTTCTCCTGCCTCCCACCTGAAGGATTCCTGAACCTGCCTCAAGGAGAGTCGGCCCCGTACCCCCAGAAGCATAGAAAGTGACTTGACCAGCACCCTACATGTTTACAGTCTTGTAACGACAATGGTCGCTTACAAGTGGTCCTCTCGAGCACGGATCAAGTCACATAGTGATCCCCGGACTACGGATCTAGTACCCAGCCGCTACCCAGGTGATCTAACAAGATGTCACCGGCCGTTACCCAGAAGTGTACGGCCACACAAGGCGCCCCACAACGCTCCACGCTTCACACAAGGCGCCCCACAAGGCGCAGAGTACCGGCTTCCAGCATCCCACGTCGCGATGCACGGCCAAACGACCCCTCTGCAGCCCTGTCAACCGCAGCCCACAAACGCGAACGCGACATTCCCGGGTCAAACTACAACGGATGACTCGGCGCGTCGAACCCAAAATTGGGCGAAGAACAGAGCGGACCCGCTCTCCCAGATTGCTGCATTAATGGTGGAAGCATTCCGCACATTACAAAATGGCGGAACACAGCGGCCGCAGCCGGAAATGTCCGGCCCAGCACGACCCGCAGCGCTCGACACGTCATACGCCGGCGGAGCTACATCGGACCTCGCTTCCCACGGCCACAAGCGAAAGGATGCTAGCCGCCACTACGCTGTAGGGCCCGGTCTTACGCCCCCTGCCCCCGCAGCGCCCGGTGCATTACATGGCAGCCCAGCTGCTTACAACCTCACTCCCCGCGGGCTCGAACGGAATGACTATAGTTACAATTCTGTAGCGCTCGGCGCTACAGTCTCTGGCCCCGCACCCTCGGCCCGGCACCCCTCGGCCCGGCACCCCTCGGCCCGGTTACCGCCGACCCAGCGACACACGTTCCCGAACAAGCAAGTACGGCCGCCTGGGATTCTAGAGCACGAGCTGTTACGGCAGCGGCTCTAGCCACAAATACCGACACGACACGGAGCACAGTAGCCTCTGCGGATTCCAAGAAAGAAATAATCCGTCGGATGCGAGCAGAGTTGCAAGAAATAAGAAAACGAAACAGGCAGATCGAGCAACTGATCGCCGCGTCTGGGCTCCCTTTGCTGTTGAGCACTGACACAAACCCGGAAGTGCGCAGCCTTGCACCGCCCGATCCCGAAGTATCCGGCGCTGCACACGGCCCTGCTATAGGCGGGCCCCGTCACAACAACTGCTGCCCGGAGGTGCGCAGCCTCGCACCGCCCGATCCCGAAGTATTCGGCGCTGCACATGGCCCTGCTATAGGCGGGCCCCATCGACATGACAATGACTGCCGCCCTGAAGAATGCAGCATCGCATTGCCTGACCCCGAAGTGTCTGGCTCTGCTCACGGCCCTGCTATAGGCGAGCCCCATCTACTCGACAACGACGGCTGCCCTGAAGTGTGCAGCTGCGCATTGCCCGACCCCGAAGTGTCTGGCTCTGCTCACGGCCCTGCTATAGGCGGGCCCCATCTACACAACAATGACTGCTTCCCTGAAGTGTGCAGCCTCGCACAGCCCGACCCCGAAGTGTCTGGCTCTGCACACGGCCCTGCTATAGGCGAGCCCCATCCACTCGACAACGACGGCTGCCCTGAAGTGTGCAGCTGCGCATTGCCCGACCCCGAAGTGTCTGGCTCTGCTCACGGCCCTGCTATAGGCGGGCCCCGTCTCCATGACAACAACTGCTGCCCTGAAGTTTGCAGCTGCGCATTGCCTGACCCTGAAGTGTCTGGCTCTGCCCACGGCCCTGCTATAGGCGGGCCCCATCCACTCGACAACGACGGCTGCCCCGAAGTGTGCAGCTGCGCATTGCCTGACCCTGATGTGTCTGGCTCTGCTCACGGCCCTGCTATAGGCGGGCCCCGTCTCCATGACAACAACTGCTGCCCTGAAGTTTGCAGCTGCGCATTGCCTGACCCTGAAGTGTCTGGCTCTGCCCACGGCCCTGCTATAGGCGGGCCCCGTCTCCATGACAACAACTGCTGCCCTGAAGTGCGCAGCCTCGCATTGCCCGACCCCGAAGTGTCTGGCTCTGCTCACGGCCCTGCTATAGGCGAGCCCCATCTACATGACGATGACTGCTGCCCTGAAGTGCGCAGCCTCGCACAGCCCGACCCCGAAGTGTCTGGCCCTGCTCACGGCCCTGCTATAGGCGGGCCCCATCTACCCAATGTTGTCTGCTGCCCTGAAGTGTGCAGCCGCGCATTGCCCGACCCCGAAGTGTCTGGCTCTGCTGACGGCCCTGCTATAGGCGGGCCCCATCTCCACAACAATCACTGCTGCCCTGAAGTCTGCAGCTGCGCATTGCCCGACCCCGACGTGTCTGGCTCTGCTGACGGCCCTGCTATAGGCGGGCCCCATCTCCACAACAATCACTGCTGCCCTGAAGTCTGCAGCTGCGCATTGCCCGACCCCGAAGTGTCTGGCTCTGCTGACGGCCCTGCTATAGGCGGGCCCCATCTACTCGACAACGACTGCCGCCCTGAAGTGTGCAGCTGCGCATTGCCCGACCCCGAAGTGTCTGGCTCTGCTCACGGCCCTGCTATAGGCGGGCCCCGTCACAACAACTGCTGCCCGGAGGTGCGCAGCCTCGCACCGCCCGATCCCGAAGTATCCGGCGTTGCACATGGCCCTGCTATAGGCGAGCCCCACCGAAACAACAATTGCTGCATTGAGATGTGCAGCCTCGCACTACCCGACCCCGAAGTGTCCGGCTCTGCACGCAGCCCTGCTATAGGCGGGCCCCACCGAAGTGATGATAATTGCTGCATTGAGATGTGCAGCCTCGCACTACCCGACTTCAAAGTGTCCGGCTCTACACGCAGCCCTGCTGTAAGCGGGCTCTACCGAGACATCAATAACTGCTGCACTGAGATGTGCAGCCCCGCACTGCCTGACCCCAAAGTGTCCGGCTCTAAACGCAGCCCTGCCATAAGCGGGCCCCACCGAAGAGATAATAGCTGCCGCACTCAGGTGTACAGCCTCGCACCAGCCGACCCCAAAGTGTCCGGCTCTGCACGCAGCCCTGCTATAGGCGGGCCCCGCCGAGGAGACGATAGCTGCCGCACTCAGGTGTACAGCATCACACCATCCTGGCCACAGACCCGATCCCGCAGGATTATACGCGGATCCCAGAAGCCCGCTGTCTTCTCAGGAGACGCGACATCGCCCCGTCTATTATTCCCGATGGGGGGAGCGTTTCCGGCCGCCGTGGACAACGACGAACACGTCTGGATGAAAATTAGTCCAGTTTCACTGCACGGGGGGAGTGTAACCGACGTGATCGTTTGATCGTAATTATCATGATTCTTGGGATTCTAATTTTGCGACATTATGTTGATACAAGCCATAAGTGCGGGAAACACCGATTTATTCTAATCCATAATACGGTACCCGAGGTCTGTTTACCTGAGGGTAATTTACAAACGCCCGGCTTTAAATCCCGGGAATTTCGCAGTCGCCAGAAAAAGGCAGTTACGGGGATTAACAGCGAACTAATTAAAAGCCACCGAGCCACAGTTCGTAGTTCACGAAGGAACCCGAAGAATAGTTCGGATGTGATTAAAAAGGGGGACTTTGGCCGAAGCAAAGTCAGTAGTGAACAGAGACGAGTGAGTAGAGACCGTCCGGCCAGTGGTCGTAGTCGAGACTCCCGTCTCCTACAAAGCAAGCAGGCCACTTGCATCCCCAGCCTGAGACGCTGCGAGAAAACTCGGCAGGAACCGCCGAACCCCAACGCCCACCGTTCGAGTGCAGTCGAGTGCCCTTCGCCTCCTGCCCTCCAACGCCGTGATCCCATCAAGGCACATATCCACCACCGCAGGAGTCACACTCGGACGAGCAATCGTGACTCGTACCCAGTCACATCTTGTAAGAAAGTCTTTCACTTCTCCTGCCTCCCACCTGAAGGATTCCTGAACCTGCCTCAAGGAGAGTCGGCCCCGTACCCCCAGAAGCATAGAAAGTGACTTGACCAGCACCCTACATGTTTACAGTCTTGTAACGACAATGGTCGCTTACAGTATTGCTTTATAATTTTCCTCTCGTAATTTTTTTTTATCGCTCACCTGTTAACTATGGTTATATGCAATATTTAAATATAAAATTCACTAAAAAATCTCACAAAAAGAAATTATAATTCCTATACAAAACCATTTACAATGGGACCTTAGAACGGGGTACCCAAGTAGGGTCAATTTTTTGTCGGATTTTGTAAAAAATTACCTTTGATGAAATAAATGAATAAATTGAAATTGAAGATATTTCCAAGTGCATCGAGGTGCAAGTGTTTGCATTAATGCTTCATCGTCCTCCTGCAACTTCTAGAGTTAAGTCTATAATCACAGCTAGACAGTCGCGGTTTGGAAAAGTGCCAAGTGATACGGTTCCGCGGACCAGTGGTAACGCGTTGATTTATTCCCGATACCCATTTCCACCATCCATAGTTATAATCAATAATGATGTTTGATGATGATTTTTTTTAATAACGCTGAAGAGAATATCGCCGAAGATTCAAAGGCATTCTGGATTTATGTCAAATCAACCAAAAACTATTATCCTCTATCCCGAGTGAATTAAACCTTAACAACGAAATAGCAAATGGTAGCTTGGATAAGTCTGCGACTTATTTGCGGACTCGCTGGGGTCTACCTGCGATGACTCCATAGGTGAGGAGATGATGCGGTGGGATGAATTTGAATTGATGGTGACCTTATATCTAAATATTTACAAAGGCTCGATTCTAACAAGGGAGCTGGGCCAGATGGTATCCCACCCCTTTTCATTACCAAGTGCGCAAATCACTTCCGCTGTCAATATTGTTAAAACTTTTGCTCGAGACTGCTACATTTCCTGATAAATGGAAAAACGCCCACATCAGCGCACTTGAGATGATTTTTCACAAAAACGGCGCTATACAAATCATCCAAGTATTATTATTATTATTATCACAGCGATTCATAAATTGAGAACTAAGAGTGAAGCACATAACTACAGACCCATTTCCAAGCCTTGCATTTTTTCAAAGTTGTTCGAAAACCTTTAGTCTATGATCCTGTAGTAAAGAAATCGATTAACGAATTTCAACATAGATTCTTTGCAGGTCGCTCTGTTGCTACCAATCTCTTAGTATTTGAAAATTTCTTGTTTGATTTCATGTATAATTGGATGCAAGTTGATACAGTTTATATTGATTACAGAAAGGTATTTGACAATATCAGCCACAGCATCCTGCAAAACTTGCTAACCATGGTACTCATGGAGATCTCCTCTCTTGAATGTCTTCATACGTAAGTAAAAGGTCTTAGAATATATCATCCTACAACCTTCCCTGATTGCTGTGTGAGTCTGTAGGCAGATCTTGACCGGTTTTCAGATTACTGTCTCAGAAATAATTATTTTATCGATACATCTAATTGCAAAGTCACTTTCACACGCAATCGTGTGAAAATCAAACATGATTAAACTCTTTCTGGATCGTTTCTAACAAATAAATTATGATCTCTAAACTTATATTTAAGAAACACGTTGACCATATTGTAACCATAGTAACAAAAAATCTAGGTTTTTTTACTGAGAACATACAAATTTCGGTCGAAACCTTGTAGTAACTTTTAGTGAAATTTATATGAAAGCTATTGGGTTCTTTCCATAGAGTTAAGTTTGGTTTGTGTACTCCCGAGGACAATTATTCGAGTGAAAGGAATAAATTAAACCACGAAAAGAGTGTCTAACAATGCGAACTGCCAATCTATTTATACCGGAATATATCAGAACTGATCGGTTCTCTCTGATATTGTAACTTACATTTTATAAAACGATATTCGGTTAAAAAATTTAACTAATTCATATGAAAATATTATTGTACATTTGTATATAATCTAAAAACAATACATTATAGGCTTTTTAACGGACTTTTTTTTAGAAAAAAAAGTTCATTAATAATAATAATATACCTTTATTGTAATTAAGTTTAACTATAAATAAAATATATATAATAAAGTGTAGAGTGGTTTATAAAGCAGATACATAAAATGAAAAATAAAAAAATATATATTAACAGTAGGTAATATGTAAAGAATAGGAATGCATAGTTATAAGGTGAGGTTTCACATAACTCGCCTCACTAGGCTAGCCTGTGTTGAGGCAGTAATTTTACATATTATTTTATAATATCTATCAATATACACAATTGTAATAAAATATGTTCCGTAATTAGTTAAATAAATAACTTTGAAATTGGGAAAGGCCCGATCATTACTTTTAATCCATTTTTTTTAATTGTGTTTGAATTTTTTGTGAATCAGTTTTTTTTATGCTAACCGGAAGAATGTTGAAAATTCTTATTCCAGAGTACTTAAAATTCCGTTGCCCAAAAGTAGTATGAATTACAGGAATTTGGAGTAAATCTTTGTTAGTATTTCTAGTAATGCGAGTTTTTAGTTTTTTTTCGTAGCATTTATATTTGTTTGTATAAAAGACGAGTGAGGATTGTTTTAGCACCAAATACTCTAATTACATTAGATATTGGGTTGGAGTCTGTAATTAGAGACAGCTTAAGGATTATTTTTATAATCGTTTTATGTGCCTTTATGATTGAATCTAGAGGAGATTAAGTACCACCGCAAAATAAATCATTATCAAGTGTTGCAAGTCGAGAAAGTTTCGTAAGGTTCTGATGGTTTTTCTTATTTTATTTGCCATGATTTGGTATTGCGCCAGAGCTGTCCGGTGCAGTGCTACTATGGCATTCCCAATGCGTGATTCGGTATATTGTGAGGCTGAAGGTAGGAGGGGGGAAGGAGGCGAGGAAGAGGAAGGTAGGGAAGTACCTGGCTATTCAGATATGGTCACCAAATACGGCTAAAACCATTTAAAAACTGGAAGATACTCTCAGTATCGCCCTGGTGACAGACCACCATTCAGAATTGAAACGTTGCTTGAAATGGCTTTTAGCCGTGTTTGGTGACCAGATCTGAATAGCCAGGTATTTCCCTATTTCCCTATCTTCCTCTTCCCCTCCTCCTTCTCCTCCCCAATACCTTCTGCCTCACAACATTCCCCAATTGGGAATGCAATAGTCTCACTGGCTCCAGACGGTTGGGAGCAGTTGGGACTCTTATGCGGTATTCATATAAAAAAAAAAAGGGATGCTTGTTTCTCACACACAATAAATGAGAGAATTATGCATTTTTTTAATCAATTTAAGTAATAAATATATTTATTATGAGTTATGGCACTATTAATTACCCGATTTACTAAGATTTGAAAAAAAACGAAAATCGTATTATACTACCTCCGTTGAAGATCATTTTTTTAAAGATGTTGCTTGTGTCGTGATGAACGACTTAGCAAGCCGAGGAGTGGAATTCACGATGCCTGGGTGGGACCCAGACGCGATGCCAATTCAGCCAACGACCGGTCGAACCACCTTACGTAAGGTGGTAAGTTTTCGCTAAGAATAGCTAATCTGCTTGCTTTATCCGATGTTAGAATTACATAGCCACATAAAATATCATTTACGCATATTACGTGCAGATTACTAGATACTCGTATATATAAAATTACCATCTTTTGTTACCCCGCAATTGCATGAGAGAAAACCAACATAATATGATAATTATTTCGTTAGATAGGTTCTACCAATTTTTTTTCACATTATTTATATATTTATGTGAGTAAGGCAGGTAGTCCCTATATGGACGCTACCCCTCTGATCATATGTTTACTAAGATCTAATAACTCGAATTGCTCTTACGCCGTCTTCAAACGTGATCTGTTGATGAAACGAATTTATAACATCTTCCACTGTACTACAGACTTCCGGAGTATAATTGAAGTGGCCATCGTAACAGAAGTGACGTAACCCATAAAAATTCCCAAAATTAAATGAAATCAGTAGGAACTTTAAATTACATGTTTTTGCCAAAACCAAAAAAAAGTATTGATTTCCAACGGAATTATTTCACTTAGAAATTTTTGTGGGTTAAGACACTTCTGCGCAGACCGCTTCAATTTGCGTTAATTTAGTGACATGATATAATGCTTGAAATGGCTTTAGTCGTGTTTGGCGAATAGATCTGAATAGTCAGGTGCTCTCCAACTTTCCTCTTTCCATATATCAAATAATACATAGATATGCCCTAACACGCAAGGGGAAGAAACTAAAATAATAGGAGGGGGTGGGGGAGCTAGGCGTGAAGCCAATTTAAGTAAAAGAGCACATAAGTAAAAAGGTTCGGCTTGTTTTTAAAACCTGAATATATTGTTAGAGTATTTATTTTGAGTCTTTTATAAATGTTTTATAATTTGCATAACGCAGTCAAAATCACGCGAAACTAATGTGGACGGCAGTGAACTAGGCTGGTGCCAAAATATGTGTCACGTGACCTTAGCCTCCAGGCTACAGGCTAATGGTACGTAAAGGCAAGTCTATTCATTCTGACGTCAGTATCTCTTTCTCATTTTATTCAGAGAAGGGCTAATAATATAAAATTCTCGGTAATCAAACCCGTAGCGAAAGCTACGGCTGAATATTTCAAAGCTCCAAAACCGACCACGAAAATTATGTTACGAGTTGAAAATAGTAGACATAGATTTCGTTAAAAAAAGCGTTTTTAGTTTTAACATAAACTAAGTAGAAACACTACAGAGTAGACATGGGCAAAATTGAATGAATTAATCTAATGAATAAATTCAATCTCATGACGATGGCCTACGAGTTTTAATGGATTACGGCGCGGAATACGTAAGACGGAGCCTTGAAATAATTCCCTGTCAAATTGAGAATTAGATGGAGTATCTCATGACATACTCAAAACTCGTAGGCCATCGTTCGTCCGTGGTCCGCATATTTTCCAGCGCGAAAACAGGTCACATGGTCACCCAGTCAGTAATACCGAGTTCATCCGAATTCGCTATGGCCGTCTGTATTCCCCAATTCAAAGAATTGAGAAATGTATTCTGAAGTCAGTTGTGATGTCGTAGTCACTACGTCTTAGGTCCGTCGATATTGAGTCTGTAGTTACTAGGTCCGCAGGGCTCAAGTTAGTCAAGTCACCGCAAGACACTAGTCGCAAGTTCCTAATTCATTTCTCAGTGACCGCGGCGAATCCGTCCGTCTTTAATTCCACCGCGGTCAAGCCGTCAGTTTCAGTAGTCGAGCGAGAATTTCCGAGGTAATCGGTAATCCAGTGCATCGATGTTATAATGGGTTGATGGTAGGAACGATAGGGTGTCATTTTATTTTAAAACGAAACCATTAATTACTATATTGAGGTGTATATACATTTTTCGTGTTAGTTATTATCTAGTGGGTTGTTATTTTAGTGATATTTTTAAATGCTTTTTCCAATCCTAGAGGATTGTGCAATACGATAATATCCTTATTTTTTTGATGAATTAAAGGAATCAATTAATGTATAAATTCACAAGAATAGGGGAACCAGACTGAATTGATTCACTACTGTGAATGTATTTTTTGTTTCTCTCCACACGGGAAGCCCTAAGGAAATAATTTCAATGCCCATGTCATCTTTGGGGATGCTGTGTGGAGGATCTCTTAGATAGGAAGTAGTGAGCCTAAGTCTTGAAGAGACCCATCTTGTAGGGGGGAGGAAACACAGAGGCCGGCAGATCATTCCACAACCGAGGTCATAGAAGCGTCCCGTTATCATGTGACAAATGTCAACCATGTATTATCATGTGACAAATGTCAACCATTTATTATCATGTGACAAATGTCAACTATATATTATGATGTGACAAATGTCAACCATGTATTATCATGTGACAAATGTCAACCATATATTATCATGTGACAAATGTCAAACATGTATTATCATGTGACAAATGTCAACCATGTACAATGTTTCCCCACTGTGAACAGGTGTCGAAGGGATCAATGACGCTAGTCCCTCAGAGCATCTTCCTTTAAAATACCTGTAGAACAAGGACAGCATTTCCACCTGACGTCTGTCCTCCAAAGATGCTATCCGTTTGTGATAGGCGAATCTATTAAACAGACCGCCCGTTTCTGCACAGAGTCAATAGTTTTTTTCAGATATTTTGGGGCTCCCGATCAGAGGTGGCTGCCTAATGCCCACGTTCACTACAGAGCTCATTTACAAAATCTGTAGTTGCTCCACATTTAGATTACTGCTCTGCGATATTATATTTGGCCAATTAAGGAAATTAAACAAGTT
Source organism: Halesus radiatus (assembly GCA_022606495.2). NCBI lineage: Eukaryota > Metazoa > Arthropoda > Insecta > Trichoptera > Limnephilidae > Halesus > Halesus radiatus. The sequence continues at coordinate 283,522 of JAHDVE020007604.1, forward strand.
AGAAATTATTAAATACAGAGCTACGAGATATATACTAAGGAAAGAGAAATATTTTTAAAAAAATGAGAGAATAGCTTGATTGTATTCCACTTTTAAAAAATGAATACTCATATACCACGTGCTAATTCTTAAACATAAAATTCTCAACCAAGTACCAAAATATTTTAATGGATGAAATTGTTTTTAATAAAAATACACATAATTATGAAACCAGAAATGTAAATAGATTTTTTTTATTTCTTTATTTACATTTTACAAAAGAAAAAACACAATGCAAAAAGTCCCGACAAACTACTTTTTGTAGTTTGTCTAACGGAACTTGTTATTCGAAACTCAAAATTTAAGAACAAGGTTACAAAATATGTATATAAAAATATGAAAAAACATATTTCACTATCTTAAAACATAAATATTTCTCAAGAATTTTACTCAAAAAAATTTCTTCAAAAATATATTAAAAAAATAAATAAAAACGTAAACGAAAGCAATAAATCATAAATAAAATAATATTTCCTTATTATCTAATACAAATACCTTCTTTCAGCTAGCGATGTTTTCAATTGTTTAGTTTTAATATAGTTTTTTTTTTTTTTTTTTTTTATTTCAGCGGGTAACATATTTATTCAACTAGGAATCATGTGATTTAAAGTTCTTTGCCCATAATTGTTTTTATGCTTAGGAACCATTAATCCTACATTAAAATTGAGCCGAGTATTTTAATTATGCTCTAGTCTATTTGTATTATATAGTCGTATAGGGTTATTAATGTGCTGAAATATAATTTTGTACCACAGAATTGATCTTACTGAAAGAATTTTGACTCTGATAAAAGTATGGAATATTATGCCTTCGTTCGTATAAACTTTTATAGGCTAATAATTTAATCAATGAATTTTGCACTGATTGAACATGATTGATGTTTGTTTTACAGGAAAGTCCCCAGGCTGGAATTCCATACCTTATAACAGATTCTGCTAATGATAAATAAATTATTCGAAGGGTACAGATTGGAACGAAGAATTTTAATTTAAATAATCTATTAACAATTGATCTTAGTCGTACACAAACCATATTTATTTGTAAATCCCAATTGAAAAAACAATCAATAATGACAGCTAAACAAACATATGCTTTCACAAGTTCAACATTTTCACATGTACACGATGCAGGAATGCCATCGTGTAAACAATCTGAAGTATGTGTTTTTATTTCAGGTATAATATATGCCTTTGCATTGGAGGATTTTATGTGCATCAATTTAGTTTTTTTTTGCATTTATAATTAATCCAGAGTCATGAGACCATTTTAAAAGTTAAATGTAGTCTTTTTATAAAAGGTCCATACATGTTTGCAAATCACTGCTAGAAATTACCAAAGCAGTATCATCCGCATACATAGAGTGCTTTACATGTCTTAATATGTATTTAATAAATGGAACATAAATAATATATAAAATTGAACCCAATATGGAACCTTGAGGAACGCGTGCCATAAACGTTTTTTTTTTACTTAAAATGTTTAATAGTTTCAATTTAATGCATCGGTTGCTTAAGTAATTTTCAAAGAGTTTTAGAAGTTTTCTCTAATTCCTATAATTTTTAGTATTTTAAGTTATTTATAATGTTGTATCAATAGTATCAAAAGCCTTGGAATTAATAAAATAATTTAAAAATACACTTGTATTCACCACTTTATAAATATACATGTTTCGAAAGCGATGCTTTAATCATCAGGAATATATGAATACTAAAAACGAATTTTAAATAAATTATAAAAATTAGAACATAATAATTTAAGAATAGACAAATTATAAAAATAAGAACATAATAATATAAGAATAGACAAATTAAAAACATTAACAAAAATTGATCAAAGTAGGTTAGTAATTAATTAATATTAGAAATTAAAAGAGAAATTATTTTTATTATTAATATTAATATGAAAATAAATTCAACTGACAGCTGTTATTTATTAAAATTAAAGTTATTTATTAAAAAAAAATCACTATTAACGCTTTTTCTGATTTCTAAAATTTCAAATTTGTCTAATTGTAAAACGGTTGTATTCATATTTAAAATTTTTAAACCTTTATTTATTATCAAATGAATGATTGGTTTCTATTGCAAATTCAAAATAACTGTTATTATTAAAACACCTTAGGTGTTCCTTAACTCTAATACTGAAATTTCTATAAGTCTTTTTAAAATTTTATTTTTTTATATGAATACCCCACAAGAGTTCCAACTGCTCCCAACCATCTGAAGCCAGTGAGATTATGGCATCCCCAATTGGGGAATGTTGTGAGGCTGAAGGTATTGGGGAGGAGGAGGAGAAGAGGAAGAGGAAGGTGGAGAAATACGGCTAAAAGCCATTTCAAGCAACGTTTCAATTCTGAATGGTGGTCTTTCACCAGGGAGATACTGAGAGTATCTTCCACTCTCTGGAATGTGCGCAAATATACTACATATTATTTTTTAAATGAATTAATTGCGAAACAGCAAAAATTAATTAAATAAAATTTACTTGCGCACGCAGGGATTTGAACCAGCGACATTCGGATTCGTAGTCGAGAGCCTTACCCCTCGACCAAGGAGGCCATCCTATTGTAATCGTTACAAATTAATTTATATTCCCCGATTTATTTAAAATATTATCTTTATCTTTGTTATTTAAATTTATTATTAGTTTAAAAAGCTGGTTAGATAGTATTTTGGATGTTTTTAATTAATAAATCTAAGGTATTATTATTTAAGAACAATATTGATATAGATGCCTGAAAGTCTGGAGAATGAAAGAAGAATGAATCTGTTTAAAAATAACTGTTATGTATAATGTAAAAATGTTACATAATAAACAATGAAATGTAACCATGTATATGAATTTTTTTTAAATCTGTGCAAATATTATGGCACCAAAGCTTACAGTATCGCGAGATTTCAATTTAGAAATAAACTTCGAATACATTTTCCGTTTCATACTTACTAGATACAAAAATATTTTTATATCATTAGGAGTAGATAGAACAGAGATATGAACCGCACAATGAATGTTAGATTTCTTTTTTATTTATTTACTATTAATTAATTATTTCTACAACATGCCACACATCAACAAGAACAAAATCCATAGGCTAATGGATCCGCTCGATGGTATTGCCTTTCGCCGCCGTCTGGCCCGGGGATATATCACTTGTCACTCGCACCCACCGGCCGACCCCTATTGGGCTTGCTCGCTCGCTCCCTCACTCTCACAGCCCGCTGCCGATCGTACAGAGATGCACCGAAGCATGATTAGATTTCTGTTGAAATACCGGCTTGAGGAGGGTAATAAAGGTTCTTCGGAAAAAAATTAAATGACTTACTGATTTATTAAATAACGTATGTCAATGGCTGAGTTGGCATCGCGTTTGGGTCTCACCCAGGCGTCGAGAGTTCAATTACTCGACTGGCCAAGCCCTCCATCACGATACAAGCAACATCTTCCGCTTACTGTGATGACAGTAGTAGATTTTGAAATATTGTCAGGTTATAAAGTACATAAATAAAAATTAAAAATGTTATTTATTTATTTGATTATACGCCAATCTGAATAGAACCTGCTATGAACAAGTATAAAGCAACGAACAATTTATATAAAACGTTTAAAAATAACATAAAATAGAAAACTAAACCAATACTTATTTATTAATTTATTTATACTGGGTTTCTACAGATGTTCACACTTACGTGAAAACAATCCAGCCATAAAAACTCAGTTAATACTCGTATACACAAATTTCAAAAAATTACAAATAAATAGACAAAGGATACACAATATATAAAACATAAAATTACAAATAATCAGACAAAGTATACACAAGGTATAAAACATAAAATTACAAATAATCAGACAAAGGATACACAAGATATAAAACATAAAATTACAAATAATCAGACAAAGGATACACAAGATATAAAACATAAAATTACAAATAATCAGACAAAGGATACACAAGATATAAAACATAAAATTACAAATAATCAGACAAAGGATACATAAGATATAAAACATAAAATTACAAATAATCAGACAAAGGATACACAAGATATAAAACATAAAATTACAAATAATCAGACAAAGGATACACAAGATATAAAACAGAAAATTACAAATAATCAAACAAAGGATACACAAGGTATAAAACATAAAATTACAAATAATCAGACAAAGGATACTGTACCAGACGTAATCTGGCACACCAGCGAACTGAAGAAGCCGACTGATCCCAATCCACGGAGCGAGGCTTGGAGGGGGAGGTAGCTCTCCTACCGTTCCTTTTGCAAGGAGGAACAGTACTGACGATAACGACTTTTGTTAATCTTGTCCGAGGCAGCTGCTTATTGGGTCCAGTCCGAGGCAGTAGTCCGATGGAGGTAAGCAGTGGTCAGAGTGAAACAAGGCAAGTGGTTCAGAAGTCAGAGCGGGCGGCGGGCAGAGAGGAGTACTTATCAGGCTGGCGGTCAAATGCTAACTTTTGACTTTTGATACAATGGCATACAGAGCTCCGGGCCAAAAAGGCCCCTTTCTCTTTCATCATGATTTTATGTTAGGTTGTTGGAATATAGATTTAGTTTTTGTGAGTGATTTTAATTTTTGCAAGGGTACATGGCTGCAGTTGGGGGATAGTTAGATTTTACGTAGTATTTGTTTAGGTTTTTTATACATGGTTTTTATATTTTCATCGTACTTGGCGAGACAGTTGATAGACTCGTTTTCATGGGTGGGAATGCCCGAATAAAAAGATTCCGCGAGACTTAAGATGTGATCTTTAAGGAGGGGGATTTCCGAATCCTGGTGAAGCTGGGAAACCTTCAACCACTTGGGGGCTCCCAGGGCTGTGCGAATTGCTTTATTTTGAAAAGTTTGTAGTCTTGATAGTTGTGATTTTGAGGCGTGGGCCCAGATTGGGCTTGCGTAGGTTAATTTTGGTCTTATCGTGGATTTGTATATAAGGAGTTTATTTCTAGTAGATAATTTCTTATTTCTTTTACATATCATTGGGTAAAGGGCTGCAAAGGTTTTATTGACTGAATTTAGGGTTTCAGTGATATGTTTTTTCCAGGTTAGTTTACTATCAAGGGTGATACCGAGGTATTTAATGTTTTTTGTCCAAGGGACGTTTTCACCGAATAGGTGGATATTGGGAGGTCTTTTAGGGTTTCTACGGGAGAAAACGCATGCGGCGCTTTTGGAGGGATTTATACTAATTCGCCATTGTTTGAAAAAAGATTCTAATTCTGAGGCGTGGGCTTGGACGCGTCGTGTTGCGGTTATTTCGCTTACTGAAGTCGACATAACTTCAGTGTCGTCAGCAAATTTGCCTATTTTTGTTTTTTTCGTGCGATGGTTATGAATACTAGGGCGGGGGATATCGCTTAGGTAGATGTTGAAGAGGGCTGGCGAGAGAATAGAGCCTTGAGGGACACCGGCTCTCAGCAATCTCATGGTGGAAAAAATTCCATCTAATTTAATTCTAAATTTACGGTTTTTAAGGAAATTGGCTATGAGTTGAATCATTGACAGGGGATACCGAGGAGGTACATTTTATAAATGAGACCTCTGTGCCAGACTTTATCGAATGCTTTGCAGACGTCTAGGGAGAGGACTACTGTATGTTGGCGACAATTGAACCGTCTGTAATTTGTTCGACCACCCGCAGAAGTTGGTGGAGAGTGGAATGGCCCGATCTAAAGCCGTGTTGGAAATCAGGGATGAGTTTAAGTTCGTCGACTATTTTTTTGAGTCTAGAGAGAATAATTTTTTCCAGTATTTTTCCTGCACTGGGAAGGAGGCTGATTGGTCTGTGGTTTTGGGCCTGAAGGGGGTCTTTACCGGGTTTGGGGATGAGAATAACGTCGGCGATTTTGTAGTCTTGTGGGAATAAACGGAGTCTAAGAGACGCGTTGCTGATGGCTGTGAAAGCGCAAATGGCTTTGGTGGGGAGGCATTTTAATATTTTGTTAGAGATTAAGTCGGGACCGGGTGATTTTTTAGTTATTAGTGATTTTATGATTTTAGTTATTTCCTGAGGGGTTGTGAAGGGGATTGGATTTTCGGTCGGGATTTCTGATAAAATTGATGAGACTTTAGATTCTACGGTTAAAACGAATTTAGGGTCGTCGTAGGTCGTGGACGGGGAGAATTGTTCTTCGAGGTTGTCTGCAAACGTCTCGGCTTTGTCTCTGGAGGAGTATACTGTGCCTTTTGGGCCCGTAAGGGGACATATTCTGGTGGGAGGTTTTCTGAGGGATTTCGAGAGTTTCCAGAAGGCTGTTTTATCGTCGTCGAGAGTGGAGATGAAGTCGTGCCACTGCTCGTCTCTGTATTTTTGAAGTTCTAGTCAAATGCTAACTCCCGCAAACTAGCGTTTGCAGGCTATTTATGCGGTCCACCAAGCGCGGACCGCCGGTGCCGTGTAGATGTCTAACAAGTCGGTCTCCCTCTCACCAACCGTACCGCTCCAACACTTTTATTCAGTCATTTCAGTTTGAGCGGTCTGGTGCGAACAAGCTCGCCAGACCGCCCGTTACATATATTAACAAACAAACATAAAATTCTTATACATAAATACGAAGACGAAAAATGGCCGCGTCGGAATAATCTGGGAGAAGGTACGTCCGATACAGATACACAAGATATAAAACATAAAATTACAAATAATCAGACAAAGTATACACAAGGTATAAAACATAAAATTACAAATAATCAGACAAAGGATACACAAGATATAAAACATAAAATTACAAATAATCAGACAAAGGATACACAAGATATAAAACATAAAATTACAGACAAAGGATACACAAGGTATAAAACATAAAATTACAAATAATCAGACAAAGGATACACAAGATATAAAACATAAAATTACAAATAATCAGACAAAGGATACACAAGATATAAAACATAAAATTACAAATAATCAGACAAAGGATACACAAGATATAAAACATAAAATTACAAATAATCAGACAAAGGATACACAAGGTATAAAACATAAAATTACAAATAATCAGACAAAGGATACACAAGATATAAAACATAAAATTACAAATAATCAGACAAAGGATACACAAGATATAAAACAGAAAATTACAAATAATCAAACAAAGGATACACAAGGTATAAAACATAAAATTACAAATAATCAGACAAAGGATACACAAGATATAAAACAGAAAATTACAAATAATCAAACAAAGGATACACAAGATATAAAACAAAAAATTACAAATAATCAGACAAAGGATAAACAAGATATAAAACATAAAATTACAAATAATCAGACAAAGGATACACAAGATATAAAACATAAAATTACAAATAATCGGACAAAGGATACACAAGATATAAAACATGAAATTACAAATAATCGGACAAAGGATACACAAGATATAAAACATAAAATTACAAATAATCAGACAAAGGATACACAAGATATAAAACATAAAATTACAAATAATCAGACAAAGGATACACAAGATATAAAACATAAAATTACAAATAATCAGACAAAGGATACACAAGATATAAAACATAAAATTACAAATAATCAGACAAAAGATACACAAGACATAAAACATTAAATTACAAAAACTTTAACAACACAATAATAATAATATAACACAAATCTTTAACGCTGAGTTATCCAAGCTACAAAAACAATAAATTGTAGGATTCATCAAAGTGCTGGTATAGATGACGCTTTAATTTATAAACGGAGTCACCAAATATATCAACAATTCCTCCAAACTTATTGCAGAATGTGTTTAATTTATTTATTTTTAAGTTCTGCAAATATTTTAGTGTTTTTTATCATTGTGACAGCTATTTCGGAGTTCAAGTGATTTTCAAGCTGTGGTTAGGTTAGGTTAGGCCACTTTGATATGACTTACTAATATGATTTTATTTACCTCCACCCAATATGATTTTTATGGTGTTTGAAATGATTTATTAAAAATTTCACTAAAAACCTAAAAAACTAAAAGAGGTTTAATGAATTAGGTTAGATTAGGTTTGCTTCAGTCAGTCAATAATACGTTGGCTTCCTGCTAAGCAACATAAAACTCCAAATAGGTAGGTAGGTACTAATTTTCGATGGGTAAAATACTCATGTTTTTAATATCACAGAGCAAAGCACTGTACATCTAAAAATATGAACACTACAGGGTATATTGAGTCACGCGACGTATTTAGCAGGTTGATCAGACTCCCTTTGATCTTCAATGCTTAATATCTGTTGGACCTGCCCTACTCGAAGCAACCCTCCCCATACTCTTGTCATCCCTTTCCAATACAATGATTTGCCATTAAGCCGTCCCTTCCATATCCTGCGCTACCATTCCCTGATCATAATTGTAAGGAAAGTCATAGGGGGTGAAATTTTCATCGAAAACAATATTAAGAATATTTTGTACGTTGTTTGGTGCAATTTAGAAATTTAAAGGTATGCAGGCACAATAATATAGCGGTGAAGTAAATATATCACACAGAACGAAAATCTCCAAGCAAATTTAAGCCAAAAAGAAAATAATTTTAAACATGATTTTTAGATTAAGTAAAAAAAATATATTTTTTTTAATATTGACTTAAAAATTTAATAAATAATGTGGCAACTAATCTTGTTTTTCGACAGTTAAATGGATATTTCAAATACTTTGTACAAATTCCAGATAAGTTAACAAATTTGTGCAAATTTCACAAATCGCTCACCCTTTGATAGTTTTTTTAGTAGGATGCACTGTCAGTTTTTTGCTTCATTATAGTTGTATTAATTCTAATTTTCGTCAGAAAATCACCCCAAGAGCGCTTAGATACGTAATAAAATATTTTAAATGATGCCGTAGCAACATATTACCTAATATAATATTTTAGTTCCAAAATTCTGCTTTAAGGGGTGGGGAAGGGATATGGGGGGTGGTTTTTCGAAATCTCATGCAGACACCGACCTCTCTTTGTTTGAAGGTCAAGTGTGCAAAATTTCATCAAGCTCGGAATAAACTATAGAGTTGTATAAGAAAAAAGCCTACCCACCCACTCACAGACACTCATAATAATAATCATAATTGGATGATTTGTTTAGCGCCGTTTTTGTGAAAAATTACCTCAAGGGCGCTGTACAAATATTGGTTTCTAGGGTTTATCTTCTTCTGTACAAACAGATAAAGAAACATACTTGGCAGGAGACTCCAGATTAACACGAAAGTATTTTGAACGCACAGGACACAACATTAGAAACACTACACATTGCATGATATTTCAATTAATATTTTATTCTTATTTGTTATTGATGTTTTATTTATCACTTGGTTAGTGGCTAAAGAAGAATTGGAATCTAAATTAAAATATGATTTAGGACAGGAGAACAGTTTCGAAATACTGCCTCTAATATTCGGTTGATTAGGTTAAATGTGATAAAATTGATTGATCAAGTAAAAACGATTTTTTTAACCAACTGACACCGAATTCTAAGCCAAAAGAATGTAAAAAACTCGTTTTAACTTGAAACTTAAATACCCATGTTGATTGAAAGCCCCATAAATCAATTTTTACTTAAGTAGGTATCTAAAAATTGCAAAAAAAATAAATTTAACGACATCGCAAATTTCCGCTGAAACATCCCTGATGGCATTTATCTATCAGCCCTACCAGACCCGTCCCACCTCTTTCCAGCCCTTTCATCCCTCTCGTGATGCGGGGAGCGGTCAGTGAACCCTGCATCCGGCCACCAGACGTGTCTGCTGTCTGCAAGGGTACGTATCCTATATAGGGGATGATTGGCACAGTCGAACTGATGCTGGGTGCGAGGGCAAACTACAGCTGGAGTACTTTTAATATAAGTGTTGAGATTTGTTTGTAAACAAAAATGAGAACTGATATTTTTTCAATTTGTTTTACTTGTTGCATTACCTATACAAATAGGTTGTTACAATCCCATGAGTTCTATATAATAAAAATAATTGTACTGATTCAGAGATAAACATAATATAATAATTATAATAAAAAAAATTAAAATATTAACAATTACAACTTTTAAAATTTTTTTTATTCACCCAAAAATAATTACTAGCGTTGTAAGAAAAATATAAGACGTAGCCCTAAAAAGCGGTCACAAGACAGCTGTCTGCAGGTTCTACCAAAATCAATTTTTCGTAATAAAAAAATCGTAGTTGTACTTATTTTTATTTTTTTAGTAGGTATATTTTTTTACATAAAAATAGGTACTTACAATTAACGTAATGATTACAGGTATCACATAATTTAATTTAATTATTAAGTATACATAGATAAATATTTAGGTTGGTACGTTTTAATATTCAAAGTCACATGGATTGTTAATTTACTATCCATAACTTTACCACTTTGACAGAAGGTCTCTCACTTTCTTCCAATTAAAAGTTTTGATTAAATTTATTAAAAATCAATTTTCTTTATATGAATACTGCACAAGAGCTCCCTTTCTTTATATGAATTCCGGTTATAGTTTTGTTGCTTATCTTAAATTCATTATTTTACATAACGTGGCGCCCATCTTAATTTAGAGACGTTATTATAGCTCAGCCCTCATTTTGATAATGAACTATTTGCCAATTTATCTTGGAGATTGGTACACCCTTGTAGAAATTCTAATTTAATAATTCGTTACCCAATAATATTGTATGCAATAAAACATTACTTTACTTAATCATTATTTTTATTTTAATCAAAAGATTGTAAAACGCACTGTTATAAAACTTTGGAATATCTATATTAATTTTCTCTACACCCTTGAAATAAATATTAAAAAAAATAAAACGTCAAAATTTTAATCCTGGCTAGATGTAAAGTCTGACATTTTATTGAGAAAAAAATTAGGGCACTGCGATCTCTTTAAATGACAAAACCAAGATAGCTCATAGGGAGATTATTGTAAGTTTAAAAAGCATAATGTTTATTACTTTTACCAAATATCATCCAGAAATTAGTGATAGGTGCTTTACAAAAGAAATGATTCCACATCATATTTTAAGACAGTTTTATGTTGAAACTTTTTTTATTATTATTTAACGTTTGCAAGGAAGACAATTAACAAAAAAAAGGCATTTTGTCTTTCTGAAATGCATCTGTCGAAATAACCATATATTAAATGTAAGATATATAAAATAAAATAAACCTCAATCAACTATCAAAAATATAAATAAAAACGAGTAAATAAACAAAATATTATGTTTTGCATTTTTTCTTTAAAACGAACTGCCTAATTCGAATATGAAAAATTTGAATGTGAGGAATAAAATATCAAAGACATAACAGATTAGTATTGCCATACTAATGAAAAAAAAATGTAATTCCACTTTATTAAATGTCTATATTTTATTGCCAGGCTATATTATGCAGTTTATTTCTTTGCCTTAAAAGAGGATGCATTGTAAACAACCATCGGATGATCGATGTTTTCATACTTAAAAATAGAATTATCCTGCGAAACGTCAATCGTAATTTTTTTCTGCAGGGATGGGCATCTATATTGCATGAGTAAAGTAGATTGGCAGGGAGGTCTGTTGGGTGGTAGGATGGGTGATAATTATGGATAGAGCCAAGGGGTGATTGTAATTTAATGGGCAGTTTGATTGAGTTTTTGGACTTTCCCATACTATTTGACACCTTTCTGTAGAAAAATAGTGTTTTTCGACAAATGTGATTTTTACTAAAAATGTAGAGTATATTAATTGATTTGAGGATTGTCCCCAAAACTTTTAAATAAGGAAGTCCAGTTGAATTTTTTTAAAAAAATATTTTTATCAATAATAACGTTCAAACTTAAATACCAGTATATTTCGTTTTTTTTTCTAGTTTTCCTACATAAAATATTTTAATTTTTCAAGCCCGCCAAAATGCTCCAAATGCATGGCCGGTCGGTTTTGATCAGTTTTGAGGTTAGAATGTCAAATGTCAAAACAAGGGTACATAATTTACCGTACATAATTTCGTATTCTATTCATAGCAAACCATAATTAAACATAAGTAATAAAATTATGTACCTTTTTAGAAACTATAACTCTAAGAATAATAATAGTATTGAGCATTAACATTAATCATGTTATCCGTATTGATAATTGATTTGCTCATGAATAATTTCTTTCATCAATAATAGTTTAATTTTATATTAAACAACTAGAGCTTATTAGAGCTTAAAGTGACCCAAATTAAATTAAAAAAATTCCAAAACTAAAATAATACATATTTAAAATACAAAACAAAATCGAAAAATAAAAATATCTATATTACTCCAAAAACAACGCACACTTGACGTCAGATGTTCCAATTGCAATGGTACCAACATAAGAAGGTTGTTTTAATGAGATAATTTTTTTCTCACTTTTAAATAATGATTTATAAATTCTCCATATAATTATATATAATAAAGGTTATATATTCCGAATCGACATTTGCTGATCTATATGAATACATATTTTTAAAGCTATTGTATTTTTCATTGGAGTTCCTGGTGGTCCCACATTGAGAAAAGGCGAAGCTTTCAGTGAAATCTATAGTGAGCTATTTCGATTAATAGTTACTACGAATCGGTTTACATTATTAGTAGGAGATTTTCAAATATTGTCAGGCTATTCGCAACCAGGTAAAATTTGTCTTTCTTTTTTAACATTTAAAAAAATAAATAAATTGAAAACCAATAAATATGCCGTGGATAAATTGAAGCTTTTCCTATTGTTTCTGTCGATTCGAATTAAAATAAAATTTGTTAATTACGTTACAAAAAATATAAGCGAAAACTACTGAATAATTTTTTTTTTTCATAAGAAAAATTATGAACCACATGTAGAAACAGGTTCTTAAAAATGCTTCTTTATAGCTAATATTAAGTGTTTTTGTTAAGAAAACTTTTTTTCTTTGTTACAAAATAGTGGTGGGCGAATCGGCTCGGTTTAGTGATTCGGATCACTAAATCAGCTCTTTGTAGTGTACCGGTTCGCTGATCCGGCTCGTTTAAACGACGGTTCGCGTCCTCCCGCACCATGCCCTCTCCCTCGCTCCCTTACCCCTCCTAAAGACGTCCTTAAGACGATCTTACACGATACTTTTTTCTTCCAGTTTTCATGTGGATTGTCTTTACAGAGAGCTGATTTAGTGATCCGGCTCACTAAACCGACCCGCTTCGCCCACCACTATTACAAAAGTATTCACAAAACAAATGAAAATCGCCTTTTGGGTTTATATTAAACATTTCTAAACCCTTCTCGCCAAGTGATTTTTATGTCTATTACCTATATTCGTGATGGCATAAGTGGTGAAATATTTTTGACTTGTGTATTCCTCTTAAATAAACTATACAGAATTCTGAAAATGTTCTATAGGTGACAATTTATTCAAACCAACCCAGATTTTCAGTGGGAATATATTACGAATTACTAAAATGCATTCGTAAAAAATCCTCCTAGATACTGATTTCAAAAACCTTTTTTTTGTGAACACCTCACAATAGTCCAAACTACTGGGCCAGTAGGAATTTAGTACTAAAAAAACATTTGTTTAAAAAGATTAGAAGGTAATCAATGCCATAAAAATGTATATGATTTATCACTTTAATAATACAATATACGAGTGGTACTTGGAACATTATTTATGATAATGTAGGTAAGTACTGGGTGCTTAGTTCGCGAAGTCCAACTGCCCCAGTTTAGCATATCGGCGAATGAGTTGGTTTGTCCCGCGCAGTGAATCATATGGTCATGGTGTTATGTTTGGTTCACATTATTTAAAATATTTGTAGGCTGCTGGGGACAATGGGAATGCAGTTTTAAAAAAAAACACAATGTTTTGAAATGTATTGTGCTAAACACGCACGATGTGCACGGTGGTTCAAAAGCATTCAACATAATTTTATTAAAAGAAATGCACGTAAAAAAAAGGTTTTATTCATCGGCTGATAAAAAAATATTGTTACAGTTCCGTTGGAACCATTTCCTATCTACCATGAAAAATATTTTTAGTTTCCCTTTATAAATATCAAAACATAATTTGAAAAAATATGGGACGTGTAGGACCCGCACAAGAAAAAGAGTATAAATATTCAGTCACCGGCACCGGCACACAGGGACGCTCAAATAATGTGATTTGCGAATCCCCTTGGGAAAGGCGTTTGGTAGTTTCCTAGTGGAGATGTTATCGTTCCGAGCGTATTCGACATATAGTACCAGCCAGTATGGTAGGTCGCTGAGGTAGCGGGTGGTGACGTCAGCGGTTGCTAGCTATAGAAGACTGATCTTTTCAGATAGCGGCAGGTCGAGGTATCTAAGGGAGGAGATGTTGTCCGTTCTGCGGTTGAAGTGAAAAAAAGAGCATATTCCGCTGTGCGTATGCTATTTATAGCGCGCGCAGCTTGGCCGAGCAATATGTGCTGGTATTGCACGTTTTGTGCAATCTGAGCTCGGTATTGCAGCTACTTGACCACCTTCCTTCTTCCCCACCTTCCTTCTTCCCCACCTTCCTTCTTCCCCATCTCTTTCCCCTCCTCATCACCTTCAGCCTCACAACATACCAGAATTACGGATGCCATAGTCTCATTGGCTCCAGATGGTTAGGAGCAGTTAAGACTCTTATGTAGTATCAAATAAAAAAAATAAATAAATTATGTCTTACCTAAAAAAGGATTAAATTTTGAATACGAAAACCAAAGCACACATTATAATCTGTTTGTTGTATTGGTAGATTTACAAATTCCATTAAAAGCAAATGGTTAGAGAAATGCAGGAATAAGAAAATAAAAATAAATTTACAATTATTTACTACTAACTATGAAAAGTTAAATCATAGGGGACCATCTCGGTGACATTCGTCAAACTTTTCCAAAATCACGTGTCTTTAAGCATTCCTTCGTTAGCGCTGGGTACAAACTTCAACATGTTTCGACCTAGGTTATTTAATTATCATCCCATATGTGCTGAATCCATTCAGCGCAGAACCTATGAAATATCGCTGTACTCTTCTACAGTAGTATTCGGTCGAGTGAAATTTTAACGCTGAATTTTAACGTCGCGCCGTTTATAATGTGTTTATTTATTTATTTTATTTTTATTTATTTATTCATTAACGCCCCAAAGGGCTTTTACACATTTTAACAATAAAATGATTATATGTACAGAACTTTAAAAAAATAACATGATGTAACATATTTATAATACATATGTATGTATAATTATATTATTAATTTATATTATAGTGCAAGTTGGTCTCATGTTTCACATTTTGAATGGGAGTTCAATGCCGCTTTTTAGAGAAAACCGCTAATGTTTGAAGGTATATACTTTATGTGATGTGTGGGAATGCACCAACCTCCCAACTTTCCGGAATTGTGTGACTGATACAATTGCAGTTCTGCTCTGAGTTGGTCCTGGCTACAGTCTGCAAGGAGCATATTTTCCTGGTAGGAGAGGGCGTCAATAGAAGATTTCAACGTAGGTCACAAACTATGGTAAAAACTAATTAAAGCAGTACGTAAAAATCCAAATGAGAGAGTTCGAAATTCAAAATATTAATCAAAAATGTTTTTTAACCCCCAGTACCGCGCGTGCCCTTTTTATGCTCCCTCCCGTGACGTTTGGACACGCTCCGACCCCCTTCCGAACCCACCCTCCTGTCTCGTGCCTAGTGCTACGCTCAACCGGCCAGCCAACCACGCAACAACCCCTCATCGCTCACTCCGCCAACTAGATCACACTCGCTCAACTCTCAAGCCGCGATCGTGTGTGATAACCCGGTCCTGGGCAGGACACTGGGCTTAGTGAATACATCTGCAGGAATGGTGAATAATTATTGCAAAAATTATTTTATTGCCTTTTTGTTACCAGTTTATTTATGATTTATGACAAACTAGCTTGTGTGCCCGGTTCAAAAGCTTTTACAATAAAAAAATGTCACATTTTTTCAATGTGTACAAAAATAAAGAAATAAATAACGACAACGGTAGCATTTTAATTTTATTTTTATTTTTATGAATAAATTTTCGATAACGATTTAAAACCTGACATTTTTAATATGCCGCCAAAATGTAGGTTTTTTTTCGTGAATATGGCGTTGTTGACGTCACAGCAGTCGTGGCAGCCGTCTTACCAGACAGTAGCTTTATGGACGTTGTAGCCAGTTCGAACCGTTTCTGAATATGTGGTTTTAGATGGTTTTTTAAAGCAATCATTGAAGAATGAAGATAATAAAATTATACATTTTTAGCGTGATTATCAGAATCAGAAACATAAACTTCAAATCTTCCACATATTTTTAATGGTATCCGCAGTTTGTGAAAATACCCTATTATTGTCTTCGCCATGTTAGAAATAACAGAATAACATTAGATAAAGTATGAAATGGAATGAACCAAGAAGTAATCATTGTAGAAAATAATATTAACATAACCTAAATGAAATATGAAAACGGAAAAAAACTACAGAAAATAAAAAGATTTCAGTCGCATCCGGGACCTCTGACTATCCGGGGCAACCGCTTAACCAGCAATGAGACCAATTCAATTTATGTCATCTTCATCAATATCATATCTCAAATTTGAACCAAGAAGTGAATGCCAAGATCGAATTGTTTCGCGGTCCTCTATCTGCCTACTACTGTAGCGAAACAGCGTGATGGTTTGTTAGTTGTATTCGTTATCTGTTAAGGTCATCGACAAAGATATCGATGGTTGAGAGCAGATTATTTTCATAGAATTATATTTTTACTATCATACATAAATCAAAACTATAATATGATGAATGCAACTTGGGTTAAGTATGTTAAACACTTTTTCGAAGATGTATGGGGGACCTATAAATACCCCCATACATCTTCGAAAACTTTATTATTATCTGAGAATATTTTTAAAAGTATTTAATTTGTGATAGAAAAATATACATTTCTCATCAACCTTATGATTTTTTAGAAAGCTTAGAATAATGTAATTGTTGGCGATTTTTTTATTTTTTATTAAAGATAGTTGGTTGACGCTACTAAGCAATTTCATACTTATCGCGACCAGCCCTATGAAAACGTAGCTACTCTCGAATATCAAAGTTATTTTTTTTTAATTTACTTTATGGATTCTTTTATATTATTTCGTGTATATGTACGATTATATTAATATGAACTAACTTGTCAATTTGACTGTCCTAAAACGGGATTTATTCCTAGTTGGGCAGATAAATGTTTTTGTTAAATAACCTATGTTTCAAATAAATAAATAAATAATATTATTATTATTATTGTTAATATTTAAGATGTGCTTCGCCTTATAATCAGCCAGTGATATCCGTGCCTGCTTCCGTTATAATATACTATCCCGAAAAAGGTGTTTGAATGGAATTATTAATTAATCAATACAATTTCAGTTGTGATACGGTACGGAGTACGTTTATTTTAATATTTTTTTCTCTTTTGTTTTTAAAAACAAGTTTATTTTTATTTTTATTAAAAAAATATATAATTATTATATTTTAACCTTTTTTCCTTTACCTTTTAAATTCTTTTTTTTTTTAAATTATTTTTTTAACCTTTTTTCCTTTAATTTTTAAATTCCGTTTTTTTTTTTTTTATTATTCCTTTTTTCCCTTTTATTTTTTACAATGGGTTTATTTTTCGTCACTTTAATTTAATTAAAAATAATCATTAAAAAAATTTATCCTATATGACGCGAATGTGAATGGAAGAAGAGGCCGGGGACGCCCGAGGAAGACATGGCATGATCAAGTGAATCAAATACTCGAGTCGGGCCATGTCATAAGTCGGAACAACAGAAGAGAATGTATGAGGCGTTGTATGAATGTGAATGAAGCAAGAAGTGTATGCCAAGATCGAGTTGTTTGGCGGTCCGTCCTCTCTGCCTACCCCTGCGGGGAAACGGCGTGATGGTTAGTTAGTTAGTATCCTGTGATTTAGCAAGGATCTTCGCTAGACTAAAATAAAATGTGATTTCCTTCATGTTAATTCATGCTAATTTTGTCTCTTTTCATAAAGTGAACTGTTTTCGTATTTTACGTACTCTTATTATTTGTGGGACACCTTCAATTGCCACATGTTCATCATTCATATATTTGTCCTTTACCATCTGAAACTACGCGTAATGATACTGGCAAATATCTATATCGGGTGCACTGAACAGAAACAGCTCGAAACAGTTGTTACAAGGTACAATGTGGTATATTATCATAGTAGGCTGAAAGTAAGTACTGTATTACACGCAGTAGGTACCTACCTATCAAAGGGGTCGTAGCCCTCAGGGATTGAATAAAGTACCTACCTATAAATAATTTAATCCCCGCTGAGAGGGCTTTCCTACAGCCAGTGCGTTTCTCCCCCGCTCAAAGGATCGGTAGGACAAGCCAAAATTGATTTATTTTACCGCATTCAGGCTTTTATCGGAAATTGACAAGGTATTGAAAAGTTGTGCAGCACGTAAAAGCGTACGGTAGAAATTTTTCGATAAAGTTCTTTACAATGTCTATCATTTACTTATTTTTAAATTAACGGAGTATTGTTCAATTACACAAAATACACAACACAAAATGAAATAAACAAGAGCTACAGGAAGAGAACAGCACATACGAGTACACAATACATGAATGAAGCAATGACAAAAATAGGACAAAATACATACATTTTAGAGAACATTTAAGTCAAAGCTTAAACAAGGTGTTCGTCCATCAGTCCATGATGTTAAATAATGATATTCTTAGAAGTTTATTTTCGTAAAGCCTGACAAAAATCATTTACACTGGTACCAAAAACAGTATTTAATATATAATATTCTTGATCACAAACCTTGTTGTATTTGTTACAGTGATTATAATGTTATAATAATTTGGGTAACACAATACTGAAGCGAGGAGAAATAATTTGGGTTACACAATACTGAAGCGAGGAGAAATAATTAGGGTTACACAATACTGAAGCGAGGAGAAATAAGTTATGTTGTAACACGACCGGGACACGATAAAATAATGATTTTCTCAAGTAAATTGTGGTTTATATAAATTCGTTGATTCTGTAATGTTTCTGGAGTTATTGTGTTTTCTGTATATATAATATTTTACTCAGGGGTTGTCAGATAACCGGTAGGTACCTAAAAAAAATCTCTTTATTTTACAAATAATTTGAAATTATAACACAAAAAAAAAACAATAAAACAAACCAACCAACGACACATATGTGACACAATCATAATCAGGCGAACACCTCAGTGCAAGTTATTCTAGTGAGTTTTACACGAAATATATAATTTTCCATAGAAATAATAATAATAAAACACTTTTTTTTAACCGCTGTATTCATATTTCGACATGTTACAGGACCAATGGTTCATATTAAATTAAAACAGTTCCTCAAAAAAGATTTCCAATTTTTGAAGATGTTTTTTATTGTATAATATTAATTAATAATAATATTAATGGAAACTTATACCCGCTAAGCCACTGCAAATGGCTTGTTAGCAGGAGTTTATTCAACAATATTATATAATACAACAATAAATAACAATCATCATACAAATGTAGGGCAAAATTAGGATATAGAGGCGCATGCATGTTGTGATCAATGTAAATAAGTTGGATGTAAAACATTAAAAAGAAAAAAATAATGGTAACAGAATTACAGTTTCGTTATTGAGATACCAGAGTCCAATTTTATAACACTCATCTAAATAATATTGTAAAAATATCAATATCATAAAAAATTTCAACATTATAAAAACATTAATATTACACAAATATAAATATTACAAAAATATCAAAGTATCGGCAAGTATTAAATAAATTGAGAAATAAAAAAAATTGTATAAATAAAACAGCAGTACAGGTTGGTTACAGTGAGGATAGACTTAATGTAATAGTAACACCTACTTTTTTATTGTTTTTAATGATACCCGCAGCTATCAAGTAATATAATAATAATAATAAGAGTTAATTTCTATAGCGCAGTTTTGTGAAGGTTCACCTCAAGTGCGCTATACACTAACTAACCTAACCTAATTGTAAAATAACAGATATACTACATAGTATATCTGTTTTTATAATATATATACAATATGCAAATTAATACTATGACATACAATATTCATGAGCAGGTATTATAAAATAACAATTTAGAAACTAATGGTGTAAATAATCAAATATGTAGTAGGTACAAATAACAAGAGAAAATTATATACATGGTTTTTCTCTGAATACTAATGAAATTAAATAACAAGGAGAGAAAACCGCAACTAAATAAGCTATGGAGGATTGAAAGAAAAAGAAAGTAAAAAATGTCCTGAAATTATGTTTCTACGTACATGAATTAATGTTTTATGTCGGATAGGATTTTTTGAATAATTTTGTTTTCAATACCCGTTTGAACTCTGCTAAATTCTGAATGTTAGCAATATTTGGGGGAAGCTTATTCCAGATGACCAGGCCCGATATACAAAAAGCGCGATCATAGTACACGGGTTTATTTGACCGAGAGGGTTCAACTAATCGGTTAGCAGCATTCAAATCTGCTGACCTCAAAGAAAGCTGTCTATCACCTGGGTTTTGTCGGACACAGAGTTCAGATATATAGGCTGGTGCCTTTCCGTGGAGTGCTTTGAAGGTTGTTAAGCAAATCTTGTAAATATACAATCAAGGAAACCATCATATTTGTTCAATAGGCAATAGAAGAAAGAGAAAAATATCGTAAATACAGCAGATATCGATATTTGTTACCATCAACATAAGGTTACTTTCCAAAAGTTAACACTTTAACATCAGTGAGAATTTCATCATAGAGCAATTATTTTTAAAATCGTATGGCAATTTGTTCAATCAGCTGTAAATGTTTTATGGTCTTACAGGAGTGTCCCCAAGTAGTTATACCATACCTTATAGTCGATTCTGCTACAGACAAATAAATTAGTTTAACACATTTTTGACACATAAAATTTTATCTTATGGATTCTTCCTACAATGGCTCGAAATCGCTTACAGAGGTTGGAAATTTGTATGTTCCATTTCATGTTACAACCACCGTAACACCTAGATACACATACTGGTTGACTAATTCGATACTTGTATACGCACAGGGCTGTTTGGTATGATTGTAAATGCAATTAAATGAATTGGATATGATTACAGGTGCCTCGCTGTACCTTGCATGCGGGGATCTTATATGCATCAATTTCGTTTTTTAGCATTGATTATTATACCAGTCAGGTGACCATTTTAGTAAAAAAATAAAGTCCAGCTGTAACAATTTTAATGCAATATCCAAATTTTCATGTGATATTTTATAAGTGCTGTGTCATCAGCGTATACATAATGTTTAACAAACGAGAATATTTTGTTCATAAGTGATACAAAGATAATATACAGCGTTGGACCTAAAATTGACCCTTGTGGAACTCCTGTTTTGACATTTCTTCTTTTACTAAATTTGTCTGATATTTTCACCTGGATTTGGCGGTTGGTTGGGAAGTTTTTGAATAGTTTGAGAAAGATTCCTTTTACCCCTATTGCCTCCAAAATATTTAACAATTTCATCGGGTCTATAGTATCAAATGCCTTTGAATTGTCTATGAACAGTACCAAAACATGTCTTTTATTTTTCAATTCACTATTTATATAGTTAGAGAAATCCTGAAGTAACATTTTTTATATTTATTGTACAACAATTACAGAGTTTGAAGTAACCCAAATTATGTTTAAATTTCACCAAAGCTAAAAAAATACAAAACAATATCGAAGAATAAAAAATCCGTACTAATCCAAAAACAGAATACACACGTGACATCAGGTATTACAAATGCAATGGTACCAACATAACAAGGTGTTTTGATGAGATGATTATTTACTCACTTTTAAATAACGATTTATAAATTCTATGTATAATTATATGTGATAAAAATTATATATTCAGAATCGGCGTTTGCTGATCTACATGAATGTATATTTTTAAAGTCATAATATTTTTCACTGGAGTTCCTTATTATTTAAGTATGCCATAAAGTACATAGGCGCAATAGCTGCACTATAGTTCAAGCATAAAACATTAAAATATCGACCAGTAGAACAAGACCTGACCCTCCGTAGATTTTAACATACCTCCCAACTTACAGCTGTTTCAAGAACACTGCATGCATTAGCATAATTATTATACGGTTCCGAGTACTGATAGTGAGTACTGTACAGTGTACTGTCATTAGATGGGGTAGCCAAGTCATTTGCATATTGGATATAGCGATATCGCCGCCCCTGTGTTATTTTTAGACGAAAAGAGTTGGGTAATATTAATTAATTTTGTGCCAGATTTTTTTGTGACCAGATAAGTAAAACAGCTGGTGTCCATTGATTGATTATAGCAACTATCCACAATCTACCGGAATATTTCCTTTACTATGTGTCATAAATCTTCTCGTGGAAATTCAGTTAGGTGCTAATTAATTAATTAATTTAAATATTAAATAAATTCATAAAATTATAATGAAACGTTGTTCCTCATAAAAACGATTTTTATTTTGTTTGACAATATTTACTATGCAGCAATTAGGGGTCAGTGGGGTAATGGCGAACTGCGGGTAACTCCGAACGCTCGAGTTACAGAAGGTTCTGATACCTCCACACCCGGTGACCGGATAAATCAACACAAGTATGAAACATTTTTTAAAAGTGTCATAAAATCATTAGAAGTACAAAAAATAAAATTTCGACGAAAAACTGATCAAACCTAGTATAATTAATTGTTTCTTTTTTTTAAAATTAGATTTGGTTAGATAAGGTTTAGGGGCTAGTATTTGGTTTTCGTACTATTAATGACTGTATATCACTTTTAAAATGTGTGATAATTGATACGTGTGTTGAATTATCATGGAACCTCCACAGTTCACATCAATCCCATATCAACCGAGCAATGCAAATGCCTCTTTGCTCGTCGGCACTGAACTGAATTTTGTAGAGGAACGTTGAAGGTAAGAACCGTTATATATTTTCCTTCAAAATTATGTAATATTCAACGATTTACGAAGTATATCTTAATAAAAGTATATATTCATAGGTATTTTAAAACTATAAAATGATTTGCAAAATTACTGCCTCAACACAGGCTAGCCTAGTGAGACGGGTTATGTGAAACTTCAACTATAACTGTTATTATATTATTTTCTATTTTACTTTATAAACCACTATACACTTACATTATTATATTATACATGTCTTTTAGTCATAGTTAAATTTAATTACAATAAAGATATTATTATTATTATTATTGCCATTTTCTTAAATGGTGGTATTTCCATTCTTATTATAGTATAGTAGTGGTGGATGAAGCGGCTCGGTTTAGTGAGCCGGATCACTAAATCAGCTCTCTGTAAAGACAATCCACATGTAAACTGGACGAAAAATTTTTTGTGTAAGAGCGTCTTAAGGACGTCATTAGGAGGGCCAAGGGAGTGAGGGAGAGGGCATGGCGCGGGGGGACGCGAATCGTCGTTCAATCGATCCGGATCACCGAACCGGTCCGGATCCGGCTCACTAAACCGAGCCGCTTTGCCTACCACTATAATATAGTGCTGTTATGTTATACAAAAGTAACTACGACTTACGTAAATATACATATAGTCTTAGAGTAATAAGCATATAGTCTGAAACGAAATCAAAATTTGTGGTATGGATGTCCTTTTTTTAAGAAAACGTTGATGTTCGCCATCACCCCATGTGCTTTGGGTAATTACGAACGGCCGAATTTTTAATACTATTTTGATTTATTTTTATTTTTTTTATTGTATAATATTAATTGCATACAATGGGAACTTGTACACGCTAAGCCACTGCAAGTAGCTTGTCAGCAGGTGTTTAGTTCAACAATATTTTATAATATAACAATAAATAACAATCATCATGCAAATGTAGCTCAAAAGTAGAACAATATAGGTGCATGCATGTTGTGATCAAGAAACACATGTTGGAAAAAATATTTTTAAAAGCATATGAAAACACCATAACAGTTTTGTTATAGAGATACTAGACTCCAATTACATAATATTGATTAAAATTATATTATAAAAATATCGAAATATCAGCAAGTATTAAACAAAATCTTAAATAAAAAATAAGAAAAACAGCAGTACAGTTTTGTTACAGTGAGGATAGACTTAATATGATATGATAGTAACACTTAAATAACTTTAGAGATACCCGCAGCTATCAAGGAGATATACAATAAATAAACAAAATTAAAATGTATTAATTGATAAACTAAAGTTTTTAAGAGAAGATTTTTGTGCATAGCGCAAAGGGTAACAATTATTTTTAAAAACAATAATTATTAGCCTGAAACACTCATCCAAATTGAAAAAACCTTCCGAGAAAAGATAAATGTCGCCGACAGGACTCGAACCTGCACCCTTCTGATTGCCGGTCAGATGCTCTACCGTTGAGCTACGTCGGCTTATCGCAAACCCGCCAAGTTAATCAATATATACTGGTGTTTCATTCAATAATTACTGTTTTTATTATATTTCACCTGTAAACAACCAACTTTATTAGTATGAGAAAGGCTTGTAACGGCTAAATCCCTCAATAGATGGCGTCGAGACAAATTATGTCTACAAATTATCAAACACTAGTAAATATTGATTAACTTGGCGGGTTTGCGATAAGCCGACGTAGCTCAACGATAGAGCATCTGACCGGCAATCAGAAGGGTGCAGGTTCGAGTCCTGTCGGCGACATTTATCTTTTCTGGGGAGGTTTTTTCAATTTGGATGAGTGTTTCAGGCTAATAATTATTGTTTATAAAAATAAAAATTAAAATGAGTTGAAGTCGAATCTCAAAGAGTAGATACGACACGTTTATTTAGAAAAAAAAAATTTGTAATTCTATCGGTTCTTCAGTTTTTTTTCCATTTTCCCTCGGGGTTTGCCATTTCCCCACTCTCCCTAACATTACGGCATTAAAAAATAGTTATATATCAACAAATTGGAAGGACTCGTACCTGTTTACTTTCAAATTCTGTGAAAACTGAAATGAATAAACTAAAAATAAACGAAAACGGCGACAGTTTTGATACTGTTTACACTATACATACTCCGAAGTTAAGATCTCCGTTTCTGACTGATCTACATTTATATAAAAATCAATGTAAGTTTGTTTGTCCTCGATGTTCTCGAAAATCACTGGACCGATTTTGGGAAGGTTTAGAAAATAGTTTGAATGAAATCCAATATGTAAAACTGTTGCTATAACGTTTCAAAAATTGAAAACACGAGTAGGTACCTACTTAAGAACTTTATGATTTAGATATATTTTGAAAAAATAAACGTTTGAAATGAAATAAATTATTCAAATTAATGTTTCTTTATTTGGAGAAATCAATTATGGGACCCTAATGACAAGCAAGAACTTCATAACTTCAAGAACTTTATTCCAAATCCCGAGCAAGGCCGGGTACATATCAGGTAGTTTTAAATAATTATTTTAGATTAGGGAGTACTTATTTGTCTCTGAAATCTCCATAATTTTATTCAGACTATCATAATCTGGCAACAGTCACGAGAGAGTTTTTAATGTATGTTATTAAATTTCTTGCTGAGTAATCTTTTGATTGTACTAATAAAATTCATTGTATTCTCGTAACCTTCAAAGCCGTCTTACAACTCCAATTCTCAGTACTTACACACTGCAAACAGTGCAAACTAACCTCATTGTAAAATTCCTGGATTTTCATATTCGAATATCAGGGTTTACGCGTGGAGTTGTGATTTTACTTGAATTCTCTCTATTTTCAACTATGTATTTATTTTATGTAGTACATGTCATCGCTTTATCCTATATGTACGACCCTTCACATGAACCGACTGGTAATTTCCTTCGACAGGCATGTATACGAAATAATGTTTAACTTTAGGAAAATCAAGTTGGACAATTTTATTAAAATTACTGTTTTTATGTTTATTTGTCAAATCCTGTTCTTTTTTTTCGTAGTAATTATTACTATTGAAGTTTGAAAAATCTTTTTTTTTTTACGAAAAAAAGTTATGCTAGTTAATTATTTTTCAACATGATAACCGTTTCGCCTTCCGATGGCATTATCAATCTGTGAGTTACGACGAGCTAGTCTATAGTGTAATAATATTTATGTATTTATTTTATTTTTATTTTTGTTATTTTAAACCAAATAAAAATAACTAAATGTTAAAAAATATAATAAACATTGAATATCCTAAAATGATTTTCAATGAAGTACACGTGTCCATCATTTCGGATTAGATGGCAATATCAGTGTAGCTACCTGCCTCTACCTGCTGAACTGGCCACTAAGACTTACTATTTCGACAGCCGTCAAATACCTGAAGCACGGCGACAGTAGTGACATCTACATATTACCATATATGGACTCCGAATTTCCCTAATAATCTTTCTTTGTTACGTATTCAATTCATATTATTTGCTATTTCGTGTTCTAATTTACATTGTGCAAATTAAGTTTTTATAACAGTTGTACAAATAAATCATTTCCTGTTAAACATTGGTTCGTCGGTTCATAAATCACAGATCCTAACACACACTCCTTTGATTAATCGGCTATATTGAATATAAATACTTTTAACTTATATGAATCAATTAACACATAATCCCCTAACTATAATTCGTTAAAATAATGACGGATTTCTTGGACGGTGACCACAACACGCAACATGGTGATAAACCACGATTCAGTATCAAAAGACACTTGAAATGGCTATAGCTGTGATTTGAAATATAAATAAATTTGGTAGATCAAAATTTTCTCCCTCTCCAACTTTTCGTCTCCCCATTTGCTACAATCGCAAAAGCCATAATCTAATCCCACTGAAGACCATTCAGTGTATGCTACTGATAGACCGCCCGAAATTATTTTTTGCTTACCCTCATTTCATTTGCATTGATTCCTCTTTTTTGTAGCTCAAAGTACCTTTAAAGCTTCTTATATTCATTTCAAAATGAAAATAAACCATCTATAATAATATCTGCGAGACTCTCCCCTTCATCTCTTTGTAAACTGCAATCAAAATTCAATTACTAAACGCAGCAGTATGTTTTGTCTGTGTCCTTTATCATTCCCATCCGATTCAATAATAGTTAATTTGCCAGAGAGCGTAGTGTACAGCACAGCTTTGTTTGTACCTAGTACATCCTGAACCTTGTACCCATACAGAGTACAGTGAAGCTTTCGGGTGTACCCAGCCTCCGGCGAGCCTGGTTTCCATACCAACGAGACGGCTCGGTGTTCAACAAAGAACCGTTTGCGCGCACTGCGCTGGTAGTGGTGGCTTCATCCTAGACTGGCGTATTACCACTACTAGGATAGTTTGATATAACTGTCATCCCTTAAGGCGCTGATTGCCAACCCTCGGCTGGATTTTTCTAGATGGAACAATCTACATTACAGTACACAATGATCTATGTAATTACATATTCCAAGACAGATGACGGACTCTAAATCATTGTGCCAAAATCACTAAAAACAAATATTTAAACTATCTTCAGAAAAGAGCCATTTTGCATGGCACTAAAAGTATTAAAAAAGATATCACAAAAAATCAAAACCATTACAACAAAGTGAATCCAAATCTGTTCAGCTCACAATGTAGGTCCAATGAAATATACAAGTACATCTCAAAATATGTTATGAAATTCGATGTAAAAAAAATATTATCATTAATATAGTTTGATATGCAACGGATGTTGAATTGGCCGGATACCGGATATCCGGTATATACCTTGATCGGATAGTCAAATATCCGGTCAGTGTGAAGCTTGATTTGTGCGTGCAATAAATTATACGTTCAATGTTCTCTTCCGCATGGTGGTTAGCCAACTTTAACCAGTACCCAATTTTGGGATAGTTTGTTAAGATATATCTATCATCTCATTGTAGCAGCGTGTACAACGCGAACCGCTTTTCAGAAGCCGGCGATGTACATGAAAGTAAACGTAATCGTTTATTACCTCCAACCGCTGAAAAGCTTGTCCTTATTCACCGTGATTTGACATTAGTGGCATTAGCAAACTTTATGTACAAAGTACTTAACCGGGCATGGTTTGCAATAAATGTGAGAAAATACGTCTACCTACTACCTGTTACTATTCGGCGTCTGGCCGGATAGTAATAAAATGGCCGGATATCGGATAGTAACCGAACATCCGTTGCATCTCTAATATAAATGTCAATTTTCAAATTACGACTTTCGTGGCAAAGCGGTTAGCTCCTTGACTCCGGATCTAGAGGCCATGGGTCCGAAACCCAGATAGAACAAATACATTTTCATAAGTGTTCGTTTGGTATTTGTAGTGAAAATATTAGTCCTGCTTACATCATTACAAATGGAAACATTGCGTGAAATGATTTAGTTGTGTCTAATGACATTATCTAAATATTATCCATGTACTTCCCAACCCTCCTCTTCGTATTCCCCCCTCCCCTCACTCCTTCATTTTCTTTAGCCATAATTCCCTTAAAACTGGAACGGCAAGTTAAACAAATATAAATTTATTTTCATTACACGGTTTCGAACGGTCGTTGACATTTGAGACTTCATTAATAATCCCGTAACGAATTTACGCTACCTTCCCAGAAATGAACTTCATAATTAAATATACACACCATTAAATTGGTTTACAAGTATCCTGAAGGTTTTCGACCTCTCCCTTACCCCCAGGATGTGTAGTAGGCCCGCCCCCGACCTACCCGGCCGCCCTAGCCGGCCCCAGTCAGCTCGATCGAGCGGCTCTGAATGGCGGCGCCGCATGCGCAGGACTCCCGCCCATCCCACTTCTGCAGTCGCCCAAATCCGAACCACCCTCAGTACAGAATATATCCTGCGTTACAACTCACCAATACAGACATATTTACGGAGTTATTACCGACCTATACAATTTTACGTCAAAAGGAACGATCATTATTGTATTTTTAGTATCAATTTGGTCTCGGAATAAATATGGTAATAAAATTTGAAATAATAAAATTAAGTATTACAGGTGGAGTTCTTACTCTGATGTGGCAAGGTACGCGAAGTGGAGTGATGAAAGTAGACTGTAGAATGAAGTAGAAATGAGATCAATGAGAAGTATGTGTGAAAAACCACAATTTCGATATTAATAAAGACACGTATCAATGATATATTTTAATAATCAATTTTGTCTATGCATAACTTTGAATCATAAGATGGTATTATTTAAGTTAATAGGGTTAAATCATTTACGTTATTTTCATTGTAATATATAACGAGTTAGATATATTTTTTACAAAATAATTCATTTTAAGGCTGCGCGGCCTGTTTCATGAAAAACTGAATTTTGGATATTGACTTTTTTTTTAAATTAGGTCTTTCCGTTTCTCGTAAATTTGCAATATTCCCGATTTTCTTTAAGTTTTTTCTCTTTACACATGTTTGTAATAGAATTTTGCTTAAGACGGCACTGAAAATAGTTTGAAAAATGTTTTTGTTGAGAAGGTGAATTTTTTTAAAGCATTTCGTTTATGATGATTATTTGTGAAACTTTGGCTGATTTTAAATTGTTTTTGTAATATCCTCCCTTAACAATAAAGCCGTCGATAAGTTCACAAACCTCATTGTAATATTTAATCACTGAAGGTGATTATATTAACAATTTAAATGAAAATACGAAATAGTCGAATAAACAATAAATAAAAAGGTAATGGTCGCGACTGGGATTCGAACCTAGACCTTATAAACCTACTCACATTATCATTAGTAATTCTCAAAGGGAAGTAGGAGATTCAGAAAAATGATCGAATATAAATATGACGGCCTCCATGGTCGAGGGGTAAGGCTCTCGACTACGAATCCGAAGGTCGCGGATTCAAATCCCGGCGTGCGCAAGTAAATTTTATTTAATTAATTTGTGCTGTTTCACAATTAATTAATTTTAAAATAATATATAGTATATTTGCGCATGTTCCAGAATGGAAGATACTCTCAGTATCGCCCTGGTGAAAGACCACCATTCAGAATTGAAACGTTGCTTGAAATGGCTTTTATCCGTGTTGGAGGACCAGATCTGAATAGCCAGGTATTTCTCCCCCTTCCTCTTCCCATTCTCCTTTCCCTCCCCAATACCTTCAGCCTCACAACATTCCCTAATCGGGAATGCCATAGTCTCACTGGCTCCAGACAGTTGGGAGCAGTTGGGACTCTTGTGCGGTATTCACATAAAAAAATAAATAAAATATGTCTCAATAGCTCAATTTATAGAGGCACTTGTCTCAGTAAGACTAGGGATCTGGGTTCGAATCCCAGTCGCGACTGTTACCTTTTTATTTTCTGTTTATTTCATATTTTTATTGAGAATTGTCGACATTACAATCTTCAATGATTAAATATTTTATCATTTTTAACAAATATTATTACCAAATTCAGTCCACAATGGAATTCCGACAAACAACTCGGTGATCTTTGGACATAACCTGATCAGTGCTTCGTGTCTCAAGATCTTCTGACATGCTTTGATCCAACTAACCTTTAAGATTGTTCACATATTATCATGGTGTTTAGGAGTTTTAAAATTCAATGGAGATGTCAGGATTTTAAAAATCGAAAATAAATGCCTTAGTAATTGTTTTTATGAATATAAAATATACAGTTTTCAGGTTATGTCCAATCTCCATCGAACTTTTAGAAATGCACTTATATTGGCAATGATACCATATATGAAACTGACGGACGGAGGAGGACAGTACATGAATTTAGTAAAAATGAGATCCATAAGTCGTATGTGTGGCAAAACCACATTATCAATGACCTATACAATTTACGTCAAATAAGTACTTATTAATGATGTATCAACTGATGTGATAAGCTAATGAATAAATTTATGACGATTTTATTAAATCAATATTAATTATATTATATTAGTCAATTAAATGGTTTCACGTTCATACTGCGAAACTTCAGAACATTCGAGGAAAAAATACTACTTGTCGAACCGTACTTCGACATAAAAATTTTCCAATAAAATGAACAAAGATGTCATAAAAAACACTCAATTTGAATCGCATCCCTTACTGAACACAACCACCCTCTCCAATTTGCCACCACCCATCATAATAATTCGCAGGCCGCCGAGCTACTTCCAACCCCTCACCACCCACTGGGGGTGAGAGCCTCCCACCATCGCCTTCCCCTCCCTGGTGTTATTTCACAGGTAGCAAACGCCCATCGACGGAATAAACAAGTAACACACAACACCCCACACCCCCTGATCACAGGATCAGTGAACAGGCAAAACGTGCGCTGTCTGATGTCGAAATAGTAAGAGTCCTGTTCTGGTTATTTTTAAGGAAATTTCCTTATCCTTTTTCTTAGGCTTAAAGACTTAACTGCGGTTTCAAATCTTTCGGATGACAGCTGACATTCAAAGAGCGACATTCTTTAAAAATCTCGATATGTGCGCAGTTTTAACAAAAGAAAATCTATTTTCATAAGAAGCAATCACTTTGTGGTTTGACATCATATTAAATAAAATAAACACTTAGTTATAAACCACGAATATATTTTATTTTTCGCCAACCGGTTTCACTCAGGTCAAGCTTCGTCAGGGCAAATATAATAACTAAAGAATAATACAGAGTTATCGGTTATATATAGTTACAGAATATAATAGAGTGAGATAGAGAAAAGAGAGAGAAAAGAGTACAAAATATTAGAGGGAGACAACAATAGCAAAGTATTATGTGTAAGAGGGAGACAATATTAACATATATTAATAATAATAGATAGTAAATACAACTGTAATGGGAACATAATTAAGTCATTAAAGAGACATAACCCTGTAACATTTTTTTCAAGAAAGAGCAGTTATAAAATATATTTGTGGTTTATAACAAATTGTTTGTTTTATTTAATAAAGAAAAACGCAATATTAATGTAAGTATTGACTTTAAACATTATTAGTGAGTTATTTGTTGCAATTAAATTAACCGAATTAATGAAATTGTGGTGTTTGTACAGTACCTATGTCAACAGCTTGAAAAGTCCGATAAAAGCAATGACATTTCGAACAAATTTTGGATACAATTGATTTAAATTCTAATAATAAAATAAAAACTACACTTGTAAAGTAAAGAATAATAAACTAAATGTGTGATAAACCCACTATTTCTAATAATACTGTGACAATTCAACCTCAAACTCCTTCAAAAATGTATTATCATTGACATGTAATCGGAATCGCCGTTTAGCAAAATGTCTTTAAGCCGAAGGAAAATGATAAGGAATTTTCCCTAATGGAACCAGAATAGGCTACGGACACATTTAACATTCATTTTATATTTGAATTAGCAAAGAAACTAATCAAGGGTAACTTGAGGAAATAACGTAGATAGAACCATAGATTTTTGTATCCACAAAACTTACCCTAGCGACGCCACCGACCACAAAGTTATCCGTGTCAAGGTTTAATAAGATGCCTAACCACCGCGAAAATATTTGTCTAAATGCCTTACCTTTGTTCATAATCCACAGTGGCGTGCACAGAGTTTTTAATCAGGATACACAGTAGGAAAAACAGCGAATTCATCATTTTTTTAAAAAATAGCTTACCATAGACGTAGTAAGTTTTCGCTAAGAATGCCGATGTTGGTTGGGATTATCTACCACATCAAATATACAAATAACCACTTCATTTATGCATATTACAAGCCAATTACCAAAAAAAAAATTCGATCGCACAATTGTATGAAAGAACACCAACATAATATGATAATTATTTCGATAGCAAAGTTACACTAATTAATAGAGGTACCGACAGATGGCACTGATTGCTACATTTGTGCTTTGTATTGAAATGCACGGCCTTTTTCGACATTAATACAAACGAGTCTTCCCTTGAAAGCGTATTGCGTACAAATGTACATTTTTGTGTAGAATGCATTGAAAATTTTAAATCTAGTTCTTGCTTATGACACGTATTGTGGGGCGGTCGGCGGGGCGTGCGCGGTGTTCCAATTCATAGCTGGAATTTCACGTGGGTAAATTGATATTTTAAAATAATTTAAAATATATATATATATGTGTGTGGGCAAGGTAGGGTAGGCGGTGCTTATATGCATATATGGAATGAACGCCTCTGATAACATAGGCATTTCGTTCGCCGTGATTCTACTGGAGCGTAAACTCTCGAAAACGGTGAACACCAGCGAAATTCTTTTGAACATTTTTTTCTAGGGCAACTTAAGGGACAACTCACTATTTTTTAGTTTGTTGTGTTTTTTCATCATTAGTTATGAGCTTTGAAATGTCAAATGAAATGAATGAAGGTAACGCGCCATGTGTTCGACGTAGAGTCGAAATCTCAGGGAGGCCGATTAGTAAACAAAAGACTTATTTTAGGTGGACAGTGATATTGTCTGTGTTAGCGCAGTTTAGAAGTAGACATTAGATCCGGAAGCGACTGCGTGTTTGCTCACAGATAAGACAGTGAAATTTTAAGAAACCTTTTTTTAAACACGCTCATCCTACTATCTTTTATTTTTGTAAAGTTTAACCGACTAATGCAGGTACCCACTTCAATTCTACCATATTATAGTATGAAATATATTATATCTGTAAAAACCCTAAGGAATAAAATAAATAAATAACTCCTAGATTTCGACAAACCTGATAATGTTTGAAACTTTTTTTTTCAGTTACTTGATACAGGAGGCTCTGAGAGAAATAATTTCCCTCAAGACCTACTTCACCCTTGGGGATGCTGTGTGGGGGATCTTTTTAACGATATGAAGGAGTAAACCTTGAAGATAAGTTGTAGGAGGTAAGAAACACAGAGACCGGCAATTTATTCCACAGCCGACCTGTTAAATACAATAATGAATCGTAGAAGCGACCCGTTTTCATGTAACAAATGTCAATCGAGCACAAATGTTGGGCGCACGTTTGGCGTATTTACCGACTATGCACCGGTGCTAAAGGGTTCAATGACGCTAGTTCCTCAAGGCATCTTCCATTGAAATACCGGTAGAATAAGGATATCATTCTCACCTGACGTTTGCGCTCCAAAGATTGCAAACTGTTTGTTAAGATAGGCGAATCTATCAAACGGACCGCGTGTTTCTGCACAGAGTCAAGGTTTTTAATCAGATATTTTGGGGCTCCCGAACAGAGGTGGCTGCAAAATTCTACAAGTGGAGCGGACTTGCGATTTGTACACGATAACGAGTTGTGTACTATTCAAGTTTTTGCGGGCCCTGTACAATACGTGTATAGCTTCTGAGAGGCTAACTTTACTCTGTCTTTGGTGGAGCCCCCACACCCGAGCAAGCATAACAATGGAAGGCTTTTTGGAAAGATTGGGAAAAATTCCTTCTACTTCCGTCATTTTAAACGTAAAATATTGTTTGTGCAATGATGGAGGACTTAGCTAGCAGATGATTGAAACCGCGACTCCTGCTCAGTTACTAACAGTTAAGTAATACTAGATTGAACCTCATGGTTGGTTCGCAACAGCAAGCCCCTTACAAACGAAACAATCATTACTTTTTCATTTTTACGAAATTTTGTGAAAATATTTTCATTTCATTAAATTACATCAAAATTTTGTTAAAAACAAAACTTCTTGAATACAGCCCAAAGTAACAATGCGAAATTCAAAAAAAATTACTGCCTAACTCGAACAAGGACATTGAACTTCATAATCAACCCAAACAATATCACGTGGAAAGTATCTCCACAAAAAAACAACCCTTCATCAACTTCAACAACAAAATAACAGGTATACACAAATAACAAAAAAAAAAACAATTTGTTAAGAAAGTTGTGAAAATAATTAAAACTTCGTATTTGCTGAGACTTTGACATTGGTTACATTATTACCTGGGGGGTGGGGGTTGCCGTACGTTGGGGTCAATGAAACACAGCAGGGTAGGTTTTGGTAAATTGGGGTGAAGTTGGCTGTGTATTGTGTATAGGTACTGGTATGTACGTGTAGACGAGGTGAGTTGGTACTGTATTCCTGATAATATGAACGTGATGTATGCCTGTATTGAGCTATGCACTTTTGACGACGGGGGTGAGTTTGTACATACATCATTTGTGATCTGGTATAATGTGTTATTGATTTTAGTCGGGATTCTGGCTACTGAACATGATTGAAAGAGCAGTGATGTCGTGATTTGTCTATGTTGAAAATTTTTACCCTGGACCGATAATACGTATGAAAGAGATATATTTAATAAATTCTAACTGGACTTTTATGGATACAAAATATATTTTTGAATTGTTTCTTAATAGGCAACACCACAAATGATTTTTCCATAAAATAAATATGTTAGTACCGCACAAGAGTCCCAACGGCTCCCAACCGCCTGGAGCCAGTGAGACTATGGCATCTCAGAATTAGGGTATGTTGCGAGGCTGAAGGTTAAGAAGAGGGGGGAAGGAGATGGGTGAGAGAAATGTGGGGAATAACCTGGCTATTCAGATCTGGTCACCGAACACGGCTAAAGCCATTTCAAGGAACGTTTCGATTCTGAATGGTAGTCTTTTACCATGGTGATACTGAACGTATCTTCTACCCCGGAACGTGCTGCAAATGTATTAGATATTATTTTAAATTAATAAATTGGGAAATAACACAAATTAAACAAATAAAATGTACTTGCGCACGCCAGGATTTGCCGAGCATCGCAACCACTCAACCACGGAGGCCGTCTGCACCTACTTTTCCCACCTAAACTATACTGGTAGTTAGAAAAATGTGTAAGGTTTCAAAATACAAAAATCCTCAAACTGTAATCATTTACATTCTATGAAATACATTCCAAAATGTCTGAAAACAGGTGCAGTTTGAAATCCAGCAAAATTAATTTTGAATGTGTTATTTAATATCCCAGTAAGCATTTCATATAAAATTTAAGAGATTACAGTTAAGGATTATTACCCCTAGAAACCTTATACATTTTCCTAATTACCCGTATAGAATTTACATAAAAATCATTAGTAGTATTTTTTGAATTAACAACTTGCAAAGCGTGTATTTTGTATTTTTTGAGGAACTTATGATTTTCTGCTATACTTTGTATAAGAGTTTATTTTTTCTAAATTGTTTTAGGGATCCCTACAGGTCTTAGAAATTAGATATGTTTTTTTAATTTATTTTAAGTAGGTAGGCAGAAATTAGGGTAGGGTACCTCACAAATTATTAAACAATTTGAACTAAAACAAAACAAAAAGGTTTTTTTGATAAAATGATTTATTTTGACTCTTTATTAAGTTGTTATTCTGTTCTGAAGAAGCCACCTTTGTATCCGAAACTTGTTGGCTTTAAACTCACAAAAAGTGAAACTTATAAAGATATATTTTTAATAATGGCAATACCCATTTTTCCTGTAACGAAAGTTGGGCCAAGTCCAAATAATCAATAGCTTTAGCTGTTTGCCGAGACAATTTTTCTGTCGGTATTTAGATCGTACAGAGAAAAATAATCATTTTAATAGCTTTAAATATCTACTGTTTATAGACTTACCAACTTTTGGCAGAAGTTTTGTCATGTTTTTAACTTTATAAAATTGGAAAAAATGTTAGTGATTTTTTTTAATAACTGTGCCCTTGCCCGGAATAACGTTATATCCAACAAAAGTCTTGGTTTGAGAAAAATCGAAAATTTTGTATTTAAAATACAATAAACATACAATTTTTAAGCGTTTTAAATATAAAATGATCAAGAAAGGAAAATAAATGCGAAATGATAGTACAAAATTATGCTGAATTAATGGAATAACATAAATGAATAAATGTTATGGATGAAAATTTGACAAGCAACGTTATTCCGCAAAAAAAAATATTCACTCTACTCCACTCAATAGTGCCTTATAGAAGGTAAAATGGTAATCTAATATAAATTTACACACGTCACTAAGGTATTTTACGTAGCAGCAAATAACAGTATGAATAAATCAATTGAATCAATCGATTTACGTTCGAGATATTGACATGCGATTATCTGTCAAAGTCGTATACAACATTATTCCACAAATTCGTTAATTGCTGGCTTCTTAATATTTTGTCTGGAAAAATACTCCTTTCCTGGATTCTTCGGCTTTAGGATAAAACATCACATGACCGTTTTCTTCCCTTAGCTCTGTGATTTTGATAAAAAAAACATGTACAACGTTTTTCCACAAACCTTTAAAATGCTACCGTAAGCCTGATATTTTCTCATTGCCATAGTGTTTACCTCAAAAGATGCATATTCTATCAATAACTCAATAATTATAGTTTTACAATTTCTTCAAAAGATTGGTATTCTCTTTGGGGCGTCATTATTGATAAATGAATTAAAAATTACTTTGTTATCACCACTTTTTTTAATATACTCGTATACATATCAACATGTTTCGAAAGCGAAGTTTTCTCATCAGGATATACAAAATACTGAATTACTGTATTCTGCATGTCTGCAGGAAAGCTTTTCTTTTGAAACATGTTGATATGTATATTACAAAGTAATTTTTAATTAATTTATTAATGATTGTTTTGTTGGATACAACATTATTCCGGACAAGACTTTTTTGGAAATGGTCAACCATGCATTCAGACGTAAAAATCTGTGGCATAGATATCAGTTTTAAAATACAGTCACTAATTATGATTAACAATTTATTTATTTTAAAACCTTTCAGCGTTTCCCAAGCCTTTGGTTAAATTGCCAAGGATCAAAATTAACTTGTTGATTAAACTGTAAAAAAATCACATCACATTTCCCCGAATTTACCAACTGTTTAAAAGAAAGTCGTACTATTTCACTACCCAGTTGTGCGACATTGAGAGGCGGGTTAAAGTAGGTGTTGCTGGTCTCGGGTAAGGCTGGATTAAATGAAGTAAGAAAGCAATGTATTTTTTTAATCATATTATAAGGACGACCTACGTGGTCAAGTGGTTAACAACGATTTCAGGGGTCGCTGGTTCAAATCCCGAAGTGCGCAAATACATTAAATAAAACGTTTTGTGTTATTTTCACATAAATTAATATAAAACAAAACATTGTATGTGTAGGTATATCTGACACGTTCCAGAGTGGTAGATACTCTCAGTATCGCCCTGGAGAAAGACGAAATAAGTTTTTATTATGATTATAAAATCTAAGTAATTTTGAGTAATTTTATTTTATCGTGGTAACAAATATTTTATTTTATTTATCAAGTTTTATATTTTTTAAATTATAATATGTATTATTATTAAATTTTAAAAAAAACGGTTTAAAAAAAACTGGTAGTCATTTATTACTTTAACTATAAACTATCTCTTCCATAATATGTTGTTTTAATCATTTCTAATTTTAATTTAACCGTTAATTTAACATGAAACGTTATTTTAACAAACAATATACTTTTCTAAAAAATTTGTATTTGTGTATTATTGTATATCCTTGTCCGTTGTTTTATGTTCCTTTTTTTAATTCTACTTCAGTTTTGTTTATTTTTTTTATCACTTGCGTAATGCAAATTTCTCTTGTTCCAAAATCAGTTTTATAACACATTGTATTGCTATTGAAGATTAAAAAATTAAATAAATAAAATAAAAGTAAAATTAAAAATATATTGTTAATGCGATCAGCTGTTCGCGTGTATGCGTTACGATACCTCAATATGAACGTGTTTGTACTCCCGAGGGAGAGGGGAAAGGGGAGGTTGGAGTGAGGGTTGGGGAGGTAAGGGGGGTGTTCTTATCAAAACGCTGTGAGTGGATTGGGTGCACCCAGCCTTGCCTGTAGGGGAGGGTGACAAAACAGGGCTGTGCCAGAACCTGAATATAATTGTAATTTAAAATAGTAAATTTCTTCGATAAGCGAATCTTACTAAAGACGAATATTAAGGTGTTGTTTTGGGTATCTGGATAATTCAACACACGTATGAATCGCCACCTTTTTAAAAGTGATTAAAATTACGAAAAAAAGAAAAAAA
Source organism: Halesus radiatus (assembly GCA_022606495.2). NCBI lineage: Eukaryota > Metazoa > Arthropoda > Insecta > Trichoptera > Limnephilidae > Halesus > Halesus radiatus. The sequence continues at coordinate 322,508 of JAHDVE020007604.1, forward strand.
ATGTTTTTGTGTTTAATTCGTAGAGCTCCATTTAATTTATTTTTAATTTAATGTAAACCAAATTTAATAATGTTATTATTAAGTTCTGCAAGTATTTTTAGTTTTTATTATTGTAACAGCTGTTTCGGCGTTTAAGGCTATTTTCAAACTAATCTAATTAAACTTTTTTATTAATAATAATAATAATAATAATAACAGTTATTTATTCCGAAAGGTATGAAGGGGTAGTGCAATGCAATAAGTTCCATAAGTGATTAAAATACAAATAAATAAATAAAAACAGGTACGTAAAATAAGAGGAAGAAAAAATATATGTAGGAACAGATTACTTAGTAAAATATGCAAAAGAAGTTCATTCACTAAGAGAAAAAAAAATTGAAAGTCTATGGTGGATATTTGACATTTTATTTTTAATTTTAAAAAGTTTGATTAGGTTATGTTAGGTTAGATTAGGTTTTCGGGCTAGTTTTTTTTTTCCATACTTTATTTGAATTTATATCACTTTAAAAAGTGTACCGATTCACATGTGTGCTAATTTATCACGGAACATTGTTTTGATCGGTGGATTTTAGATATGTTGGGAAGAACGGCTGTTCTTCCTAACTTTTAGAATGATCAATCTGAGCTACCGATCAGCCAAGTGTTTTGTTGATGTTTGCCTGTTTCCAAGCATCTTTTATCGTTGAACATCATAAATTGTCCACGGAGGTGCCGGCCCACTTTCATAGATAATAAAATAGGTCCCGCTCACGTTTATAGACAATAAAATGACATAAAATACGGCGAAAGTATATTTCGTATTGTACATTTGACATTTGACGTTTCTAGTCCCTAAAAAAAATAAAAAACATAGCTTATAATAAGTAAAAAATGTTGGTTTCCTTCATTTAAGTTTTATTTAAAACCTAGAAAAAACTTGTTAATATTATCTTCAATGATTATTGTTACTTTATTGTATCGTAAATATAAATCTGTTTTCAATTAGACATAATGGACGAAGAATGACGAATTCGTTAGAAATTTGTGAAATTTTTTTAAACTAAGTAAGAATTTTCGTTTTTTATTATTGAGATTTTTTATCTTCCGTTTCGCAGTAAAATATTTTATTTTGCCAGTTATTACATTATTAGCTTACGTTTTCATTTTGACAATATTTAATCTAGTGTATTTGATAAGCTCGTAAAGTACGACCCAAGTGCATCGTTGCACAATCCTCCCCTGCCTCGCGGGGGAGTCTGTCAACAAGTCCTGCCCGGGGCAGCCCTACGTACTGCTGCCCGTACTGCTGGGATGAGATAGGAAAGGGGCGAAGCGAGAGGGCGCAGGCAGCGCAGGGGTAGGCCGGATCAATACCCTGCCAGCAGCTCATAGTGAGGCTAGCGACTGGTCGACTAGGTCGTGTATTTTTGTTTCCTACGTTTTAGTTTCTATTTCCTTTTATTTCGCGTTTCTTTTTATAATTTACGATCGTCCTCTCGTGAGACAGAATCTTCCGCCGGACCGTTGGGCACACGAGCCAACACGTCTCGCATATCGTTCGGTGGATGTCAGGCGCGTGCTCGCGCTACTGACACGGGGCGTTGCCTCCATCCCAACTCCATCCCCGCCAAGAAGCTGCCCCAGCAAATTATGATGTCCAAAGTCATCGACACCGAGCAGCAGAATGGGGGCGTCGAGGAGAGCAAGACCAACCTCATCATCAACTACCTGCCGCAAGCCATGACGCAAGAAGAGATCCGCTCTTTGTTCTCCAGCATCGGTGAGGTTGAGAGCTGCAAACTCATCCGGAATAAGGGTGCTGCCTTCCCTGATGCACTTAACCACGCGCTGCAAGGTGGCCAGAGCTTGGGCTATGCCTTCGTCAATTACCACCGCGCGGAGGATGCGGAGAAGGCCATCACCACACTAAACGGATTGCGGCTGCAAAACAAAACCATCAAAGTGTCATTCGCGAGGCCTTCAAGTGAGGCCATCAAAGGAGCCAACCTCTACGTATCAGGCCTGCCCAAGAACATGGGGCAGTCGGAACTCGAGGGTATGTTCAGTGCCTACGGCCGCATCATTACTTCCCGGATATTGTGCGATAACTCCGCAGTGCGTCCTTTCGGCGGTGCTGAAGTCCCGGGGGTCAGTAAAGGGGTGGGTTTCATTCGTTTCGACCAGAGATCGGAAGCCGAGCGCGCTATCCAGGAGTTGAACGGATCAGTGCCAAAGGGAGCAACAGAACCGATTACGGTGAAGTTCGCAAATAACCCGAGCAGCAGTGGGAAGGCCATGGCTCCGTTGGCGGCATATCTCCCGCATTTGCGCCTACCTGCGCCTCTCCCTCGTTTGTCTAACAACAAGTCGCTGATGGCCATCAACAAAGGTATGCAGCGCTATTCTCCACTTGCCGGGGAACTGCTGGCAGGTGCCGTACTTCCTCTTCCGGGCTCGGAATGGTGCATCTTCGTATACAACCTAGCTCCTGAGACAGAGGAGAACGTCTTGTGGCAACTCTTCGGCCCGTTCGGGGCAGTGCAGAGCGTCAAAGTCATCAGGGACCTGCAGACCAACAAGTGCAAGGGGTACGGATTTATCACAATGACCAACTACGACGAGGCAGTGGTGGCCATCCAGTCGCTGAACGGATACACGCTGGGCAACCGAGTGCTGCAAGTGAGCTTCAAGACTAACAAGATGAAGGGGATGTAGAACGCGGCCCCCGGTTTGGCGGCCCTGCAGCTGTGCCCCCACCAGCGCATGGGTTGAAGAACCACCGCACCGCGCCAGCTCTCCAGGCTTGGTAAATGTGCTTAGCGCGTGGTCGCCTAGAGTCCCGGCCGATATCAATTTAGTTAGAGAATGGATTATCTTCCACCTTATTCATTAAAAAAACAATTATTTAACTTATATTATACGTATCACGTAATTTGTGGATGTTTCCCTCGACATTATGTTCGCTTTATATAGAAGTTAGAATTCAATGTTGTTACCGGGTAATCTCAAGCGCTTCAGGAAATACCTAAATGTTTTATTCTCAATCAACCGAATCGTTCTGATCGATTCCCTCTTGACCTAGTCCCGTTTGATATTAGCCAAATTACAGTTATAATAATTACTTAGCTGTCCATGTTATTGTAATATTACCTTATATTCTCCTATAACTGGGTATCGTATTCCGCTCTTCGTCGTATTTGTATTTGAATTTTCATTATAATATTTATTACTTATTACGATTTCGATTTCGTCATTTAGGCAACATTAGTAGCCCAACGGTCCTTGGCGGGCAACAGGGGGGCCGGCGGGACACTGACACTGACACTGACACTGACACTAACACTGGTACTGACAATGACACTGACACAAGTCTTGCCACGCCCCCGCCACCGCCCCCAGCCCGCGCTTTTTAATATTTACGAATAATGTACACGTATTTACGTACTCTATTAAGTACATAGTATATTTCTGTGTTTTTCCATATTATATTATTATGATATTTTGTGTCAGTAGCAGTTTTCTTTGTTTATGGTTATGAAGAAAAATTCATTGTCCATACTTTGATGTGACGGCCGCCGCCTGCCTACGGTTAGGGCCGGTTACACAAGCCGGAATACTTAGCAGGCTTGCGTGAACAGGCCCTTAGTTAACCCCCTGGCAGCGGCCCTGCGATAGTTCTGCAGATAGACAGCTTTATCGATGTTTTAATGTATTCGAGTTAAGAAATACAGTGATTTAGGTGTCGGCCTAACGGAAGCGTTATAGAAAACGGAGCGACTCACCACACGACTACCGCATGAACTATCTTCCTTTTAGCTTCTAGCTTTTCATAATATTTTCTCCTCCGATATGTGTCTATAAATAAGTGTAACTATTGTTAGTATGTACTACAAGGGAGGTATTTAACGATACATGTGCAATGAATATAAAACCTATCACTCTTAACTTTAAGAAATGCAATATACGTCGTTTAGTCACTCTTACTCTACGGTGGCGATACAACTAACAAGTCGAGGATTGGCTGAATAGCACACAGTTGAAAGTCCAGTTACCGTAATTAATATTTAGATATTCTCATTGTTTGAGGGTTGTGTGTTTGTCAGTTGTCGCTCCGGATGCCCGCGTTAATGTAATATGTATTAATATTATTATAAGTAAATATTATTACTTCTGATGTGGTTAATTCGATGAAAACAATGAATACAAAGCGTGCAATAAATAAATAGCCATAAATTTCGGATAAGATTGGAAAAAAATACATGTTTAAAATATTATTATCTGATATTGCGTTTATTTGTATCGAATATGAGTTCGGTGATGCCTTTTTTATACGATGTCTATCGATTGTTTATTAAAATTTGTCGGTTAATCGAGGAACGATAAAAAATAATTTGCTTTCCTGAAGAGTAAGCGCGCAGAGTAACTGGCATATTTTATAGACAGGAGTTTAATTGGGGCTACCTAAGGCGGATAGCAATATTATTTTGAATAGTAGCTATGTTTTGAAGAATGCTACATAAAGAAGGCAATTCGGTGCTTATAGCAGAGAAAGTCTTCAATTAAATCTGAACAGGACATTATAGGACTCGCCACGATTAGGAGATAGTTCATTATTATTTTGGAAAGATTGTCGAAAGCTCAAGAGGGTGTGATTTCGAATTGAAATGAAAAAGGCAATACTGTGATAGTGTAAATAACAGATATATTCGAATAGGGCTTCAATGTAAAGAACATTGATGAAAGGAAGAATGGGGAATTGTTAAAATTGTGTATTGGAAATAAATAAACGCACTATCGAAAGTGCGAATTCAACAATCGGATTAAACACAAAGGTATTACGGAGAATACAAAATTGTCGTAGGATAAGAAGTGGGCTGTGACTTTAGTAAGGAGGTCGCATATTGAAATCACGTACAAAAGATTATGGCCATAAACCAATAAGTTAAATATTTCAATCAAATATACAAATTCAATGTCCATCGCACTGTATGTGCAACCAAATTATATGATACTCCAAAGCTTTGGCGTAAGCGTGATTTGTGGCAGTCAATTTCGTCTGTAACAAAAGATAACGCGCAAATGCAAAAAATATTAGAATTAACACAGTCGAAATACGGCAAGATTTCCGGTGTTTTTGGTAAAATATTAAGATAAATGCATTGGCAATTTCGTGACAGGTATATCACTCAAAAAAGATCTGTGTCTTATTTCGTTTGGTATCCAAATACAACAAACCTCGTCAAGTTTACTATTTATAATTTGGGAGATCATGTTTGTCGCTATCATATACTCGTATAGATCACTACCACAGATTTTATAATGGGAGAAAAGACGTTTAGAACCCTTTTCCATCATGTACAGTGAATAATGTCTCATTTTGAAACTTGTCTACAACTTTACATGTATTTCAGAGTTGGACTGATTCTTTGAAGTCGCCAAGTGGAATCACGTTGGTTTCCAACTGTATGTAAATACGATTTGTATTGTGATATTTCATCGGTAATCGACTTTTATGATTCCAAACATCTTCATGCTTACGCCCAGAGATAAAGCGTGCTATATTTTACTGATTTTCTGTTTGGAAACAAAGCACATATTTCGTCAACCAATCGTAACGTTGGAGCTTAACAAGAACTTAATCATTTGAAAGTTACTGGAAAGCAAATTGAAAGAAAAAATCTTTTCACGTCGTTCTGCACTTGTACTTACCAGGAAGTTATAAAAGTTAAGTGGGATAAATTCATTTTACTTGTCACTATATTAGAGAAAAAGTATTTAAAAATATACAGGTGCTTCTGTAATTGGACTTCATAGATTTATATATTTATCACTTAAAAAATAAGAGAAAGAAATTTATCGGAATCACTTGAACGAGTGCCCAGTTAGCATTAAAATACTATAAATGATATCATTCGAATCTTCCATAGACAAAATACGTAACTATATCTGCATCCACATTGCTCAAAAAGGCTCAAAGCATTCCCTAAATTTAGGGAAGATTACCCCATAAATCCATGTCTTTGTATTAGAGAACCGATTATCCTATATGTCAAAACCTTTCCCCTATTGCTGTAAATAATGGTGACTGTTTAACACTAGCAATTTTATTCAATCAAAGTAATAAAACTATATGTCGGAAAGAAGAAAATATTTTTTAATGGGAAAAATATCGGTGGTTTTAGGTCAGCATTGTCAGCGAAGGGGTTAAGGCACAATTTTATTTTTTTGACAAAAAATTATTTGTTTCCATGAAAAGTGCACATAAATCGAAAAGCTCTTTCAAGAAATCATTGATGTGAAAACTGAACATTTTTTTAAATGAGAGACGTGTGTTATATTTCACAAATGAAAGTCCTGTTAACCCATTCTCCACATTTATGATTTTAGTTGAGGTGTTCGAAATGTAACTGCGATCGACGATTTTGAACACTTTTGAACTCGTTTTAATGTTAATATGGGAAGTATAACAAATACTTACAATTTTCTTGGAAGACTGTATCTCGAACTATGTGATCAACAGTATTAACGCCATTAAAGTAAAAGAAAAACATAATATTAAAATAAAAAAAGATGTTAAACAGTTTTATAACTGTCACAAAACATTCCAAATGTAAATCCTTACAGTAATATTGTAACTTTTAGATAAAATGCAACCATTGGAAGCTACTACGAAAATTTAAACACACTAACCAGTGACTTATCGAGGGTTATAAACAATTGCTTAAGTATTCCTATAAATTTATGTTATTCAAGATCTGTATTGATTTCTACCAATTAATGAAAGCACAAAAGGTCTCGAGCCATAGTATGTTCAGGCACATATCAAACCAACCATATTGTAAAAAATCCGTAAAATTCCAAATTAAATTGAAAAAGAGGTTTTTAATAATTTTTTCTCCACTTTAGAATGCCAGTCACATACTATACAATAATCTTTATACATGTTTACTGAATTTGTTTTTAGTTTTTAGTTCTGCAATCTGAAATAACTTTGTTTATTGGGCGACAATTAGATTTGCAATAAAAGCCACGCAAACTGCCAAAAAATGTAATAGTACTAAAATAAAACAAATAAAGGTTGAAAGATTCTTTGAAAAACGACGTACTAATAATTTTTTAGTGCACATCTAATGGTCGTCTTAGTTTTTTTGGCAAATGATTGCTATCAAAACCTCCATATTAGAAGAACCAGAAGATTACTGTATTTTATAGATAGTGAATCATTGTGATACTCAAGAAAAGTTACACCCTAAACATAGTTATTGTAATGATGAAATAAGCAATCGTTTTGGGAATCCTATCAGCAGAACACATGATTTACCAGTACCTAACAAATGCAATATTGTAATTTAAGGTAAATATTAAAAATATGAATCTTATCTCAGAATAATGTGTATGGCGATTTGTGTCGGAAATCATACTACGTGATTAACCTAAGGTAAGTACTGTATACATCCATCTCAAGTGATCTTTTAACGTTTTAATCATAGCCTTCGAAATGTGTAAATGTTTACGACACAATTGTAACAATAATTATTGTGTACTTCAAAGATGGCCAAAGATTTTCTCATTCTTCTTTGCGTGGAAGTTTAACGATAATAAATAATATTGAGCTTGTCGGAGCGGATAATTACGATTGAGGAATGTAAAATGTTCTCATATTTAAACTGTTTGGTGACCTGATAATGTAAGTGCCCAAAACCCTGTAGATAGAAGCCGAACCATTCCTAAGTGTGGTTTTTATAAGTTAAATAATTATGGAAGTCGCGATAGCAACACAAGTCCAATGTCTCAAATAACAAAGCACATTGTAAAATAATGCCTCTGTCTTGCACAGTTTAGAGTTCTTTACGGGTTACTGGAAAGTTTTCTAGTATAAAAAAAACACCTTCCAAAAAGTGTTTTTAAAAAATGGGACAATCCTTTGCGAGTGACAGGTAAACATTCCTACCAATTTTATTCAAGTATCCGTTGCAAAACGCAATTATATTGAGTGACTTACTTAAGGGTTAACCCTTCCAATGCCACTGTGAACATTTGTGTAATTTTACCATTTGGACCGGTAACCTGTTAAGGAATAGGATTGTACGACATGTGAGATAAGTTCAGTCGAAAAGAGAGATGGGTAGATAATGAAACACCAACATTTTATAAAAACTCGTTCTTCCTTCATTATGAATGTGAATTTTGTACCTAGATTTTTCACGAAGTTGAATTCCCACCATGCGTAAAGGAGTTTCCCTAGAGATATTGAAATGTTTCCAGTGACAATTATTATCTAATATTGTTGTTTTGGTGAAATAATAACGTAAAGGAAGTGGCCGTTTTCTTTTATAAATTGTCACAATTCATTTTAAACAATAGTTTATAAATACTTAATCGATATTAAATATCCTCAATGGTTGTCATTATACATTTTCTTGTTCTAAATATATATTTAAAAAATAAGGCTTAATAATACATTGTTTTTATTTTGTTTGATTTCTGCTTCTCTTCGTTCTTTTTCCTTTTGATCCCTTATTTCATATTTACATATTGTTTCATTTTATTTTCAACATCAATTTAACAAACATTGGCTGTGTAGCTATGATCATATTTTTTCTGTTGTTTTTTTTTTTTTTTTTTAATAATGTAAATGTTTTCTTAATACCGATTAATTATAATATGTAAATATGACAAATTGTCCCTTCCCATTTTTCCCTTAATTGTATTGTATTTTACAGCTTCTTACATAATTTTGTAAATGTTTATTATTTGCAAAATCATCGAATACTTCCGCATTGGAAATAAATACTACAACATAAGACTGTTGTTGAATAATTTTACATATTCAATCTTGATAAATATAATGAACTTAATGATTGGAATTACTTGAAATTTTTATTTACAACCTAAATCATCTAAATGGTACGTAGAACGCATTAATTTCCAAATCATTCAAGAAGATGTCCGTAGAAGACCTCCGACTTATTACTATCTACTTAAATGTGTGTTATTTACGTAACCGGTCAGTGGCTGAGTTAGCATCGCGTCTGGGTCTCACTCAGGCGTCGTGGGTTCAATTCCTCAGCTGGATTTTAAAAAAATGTTTGTGATACCACACAAGAGTCCCAGCTGCTCCCAACCGTCTGGAGTCAGTGAGACTATGGCATCCCCAATTGGGTTATGTTGTGAGGTTGAAGGTAATTGAGGCGGGAAGAAGATAGGGAAGAGGAAGGAGGAGAAGTACCTGGCTCTTCAGATCTGGTCACCAAACATGGCTATAGCCATTTCAAGCAACGTTTCGATTTTGAATGGCGGTCTTTCACCAGGTCGATACTGAGAGTATCTACCACTCTGGAACGTGGCGCAAATATACTACATATGAAATACAATAAAATAAAATTTACTTGCGTCCGGATTTGTAACCAAGGATCATAATCACTCAACCACGGAGACCGTCAAAGTCGGGAGTCTCCCACCACGACACAAGCAACATATCCCGCTTATCGTGATGGCAGAATGAGATTTTCAAATATTGTCAGGTTATTCTTAACCGGGGAATGCTTGTCTTTCTTTTAAAAAGAAAAAAAACATTACAAATATGACGCAGCGCAGAAGGTATGATGATTTTCATTATTACTCTTATAAATACGATGCTTTGAGAGGGCACAAGCAAATGTTAGTCTTCCATGGGGTGGACAAAACATCAATACTTTTTATAATTTTAAGAGTAGTGAAAGATGATCATTCAGAATCGATAATAATAATTGTAATGTCTAAGCTGTGTAAATTAGTAAATAGACAATATTAAATTGCCAGCCGTTCTATACATATTCAAACTTTCTGTTTCCCCTAGTCTTATGACATTCCTAAAATTGGAGATACTACGGTTCTACGTTTCACCGTCTTCAATAGTTACGCATTATAAAGATATAAAAAAATTAATGTATGATTTCACCCACCAATTTTCAGGAATAAAATAATTTTATCGTCTAATAGTTTTATTACTTTTACCTTTGGATGCGGACACAAACACATAAAGCGGTAATTTTTACTATTATGAGGTTTTAATAAAAATAATAAAAACGATTTTATTCCTCATTTTTGTACGAGGTGTGCAATACACAACAAGTAAATAAAGGTCATTTCCAAAAATAGACACCACAAAGTTAGTTCCACATAACAAAAAGGAATTTATACGAAATTGCATTTGCCAAACGGCATGCTAAAGGTAAAATTAGTATTGTTATTCTGTTCTGCAGACATTGCGGCATCAGTGAAAACAAGTAGTAACCTCTGTTATTTTTTTTACATTAACTCCACACCGGAGGCCCTCAGGAAAATAATTTCACTTAGGACCTATGTCATCTTTGAGGAGGCTGTGTGGAGTGTTTTTTACGGTGAGGAAATTCTGGAAAGGAAAAAGGTATGAAGGGAGGGTGGGAATCTGGGGGTCAGTGTGTCCAGGAGTGACCGACGTATGAATCCATCCCTCCATCTGTAGTGCAAGGCGATGGGTCGAGAGAGTCCGACTGGAGAGGTTAAAGGGTCTCCCTCAACCGGTCTCTCACGATCCGGCCCCCCCAAGCAGTTGGTAGGTGGATGCACGCGCCGCCAAGACTGAACGAATCTCACCCATGAACCCGGGCACCCCTGCTAAATCAGCAAACGTAGCGATCCACTTGGGGTGATCTATGGTAGAGGTGTAACACTGTTGGTTATCCAATTAACGGTTCCCGAGGCGGTGGTGTCCACACTTGCCTCTCAAATTGCTGCCTTCATAGGTAAGTTTGTCAATATGTAAGTAGCGCTGACAACTTTAGGAAAATAAGTTATAATACTTCAGATATTTAGGTCTTGCTGTTGCTACTATGTTGCTGCTTTTCCTAAAAAAATACACTATTACTGGAACTGTTATTTATTAGCACAATAAAGTCAAATTCTAAAAAAAATATTGTTTAGTTCTCTTTAGAATACCGTTTAAGTTGGTAAAAAAAACTGTACTAAATAGAGAAATTATACAGAAAATATTTGGACTCATCCCCGCCAATCTACTCGCTAATGACGGGCAGAAATATCCTTTTCCTCATTAAATCCTTGTCTGGATTTTTTTTTTCAAAACAACTACCAAAAATAAGAGTACTCGAAATACGTCAAATAAACCACGTTTTTATATAAGTAAGTAAATACCACTGAAAGGAAGATTTTTTAAAGTACGGCTTTGCGTTTAATTCTAGATATTAATTATTTTAGCAGTATAAAAAGTCATTGCTATGGCAATACCAAGCTACTGATTTTTCCTTTGAAATGTGTTCTCAAAATTAAATTGTCTTCACATATTTGCGTTTAACAATTCCATAAAGAAAGAAGACAAATCATCATAATTTTTTTTGTTTTTAATTTCATCTGGGGGACTGACTTTTTTTATAATTTGATCTAACATCTAATAAGTGGTCATTTCGATACATACAATTTTAGAAAAAAAAATCGCCTTCCAATTATTCATCTACCTTGCAAGCGTTAATAAAAAAATTCTCCTTTCGGAAGTACTTACCACTAATTTCTGAATATCATTTGGTTAAAGTTAAACATATAATGCATTTGGACCATTGTTGTTCTTTAAGCTTACTATGATTTTCCTATAAGCCGTCTTCGTGTTGTTATTAAATTCTTGACGATCGCAGCGCCTCCAATTTTTTGTCTACTTTTATGCAGACCGAAAAATAGTTGTAATCATTGTTTGATAACAACCGAATGGCGACATTTTAGGTAGTTAGCGTTGAAAACACGGTTGCCATAAAAAAGAAGACGAAGATGAAGAATATTGTGACAGCCGCTTGTGGCGGTGTTTGTAAACTGTCACGGTGCTTTATATCGTTTAATTTAAAATAGTTTTTTTTTATCATTTAACTAAGTAATTGATCTAAAACAACACATAAGAATAGTTACAATGTTTTGACATTAATTTGTTGGCAAACAAAACGCCATAACGCCAAACTCACCGGCTTGGTTTTAGGTTATACGAATACTCTTTAGCGCTGCGTTTCTTCTGTTATTTTTTGATAAAAATAAGTGAAAATGTTCTCAATTTGTCGCCAAAATCATCCCGCCACGGGAATAGAGCATTCTGTGAGCTGTTGCTTTTTCAATTCGGATGAAAAATGCGTCGTAACCGCCGGAGCGAACATTTTGAAAGTGTTCAGATTAATCCCGGATACCGACAGCAAAGAAAAATTAGAGGGTAAGTCAGCTTTTATTTGCCATTTTGTACTTGTCTTAGACATTGAAAGTATATAAAGCAAAGTTTTTCATTAGTATAGCATTCTTAATACGCATTTTACATTTTTCCTATTTTTAAATAACCCAAACTAAGAATCTATTTTGTAGGTTCTTAGGTTCATAGTGTGGATAACTTTTAACATGGTGTGTGATTCTCTCAATTTTTACGTGTATATTTTTTGCGAAATTGAAATTAAAAATACATTATTTGTTGTCTCCACCAACTGAAATGATTGTTGCTTATTGTGATTAAGTTCAATCTAAGGATTATTTAAAAAAAAGAACGCATTAAGAATGCTATACTAATGTAAAAGATAACTGAAATTTACCCTGAATATAATGCCTGTTATAATTCAGTTCATTCTCTGAAACAAATATTGAGGTTATGTTAAATTGATTGTTTACTTTTGTGATAATTTGCATAAAATTGCACCATGAAAGTAAAACGGGCGTGCTTTCTTTTAATTAAAATTCTTTATAGCAAATGCGGTATTTGTTACATTACACTGTGACATAAATATAATCATTTGATTAAGCCTTATTAGAATATCAACCGAACGTTAATGGTAATTCTCTTGCTACCTGGCCCCTGATTTTTGACGTTTTCCACATGAACATTTAAAAAGTAAAAACCTAACGTGTATTGACTATAACATTCTCATAAGGTAGTTTTCTTATTGGAATTTTATGAAAATAGTATAATTTAGGGGGTTTGTGGAATGGGGGAACATAGAGTTGATTTTAAGTCATTTTGAATTACATGTCCTCATGTCATTAATAATTTATTTAGGGGCGAATTCACTATATCTCAATAAACTCTTCGTTAACTTTTCGTTGAATATCTTTAATCATCAAACCATTATCCCGTCTGTTTCATCGCTTGTCTATTGTTTCTATGGAATCACAAACGTCAACATGCTCCCGCAAAAATATGCATGGTTAGTGGTGTGACCCATATCCGCCTACCAAATTGAAAGATGAATATGATGCGAGCAAGTACAAATATTCCATGATATATTTTGAGGGTGCATATTAAAAGTACGTTAAATATGCAGAGGATGCATATTTGAACAAATTTTGTCTTCAATTTTAGACGTGGATTATATTCATGGCATTCTTCGCAAGTCGAAATCACAATCTGAAGTCAAGAACGTCCATTACCTCCAAAAAATTTAAACGAGCTCTTAGAACTCATGTTCTTCGCATTGCCGTCCTATCGTGTGCTTGTGCAACTTCAATTATGGAAAATTTCTCAATAATATCCACAATGAACTCAATAATCGGCTCACTTCACCAGCAGCTGTCAGAATGTTTTGATGTTTTGACGGCATCTTTAAATCTGATAAATAGCTGCTATTTGTCAGTTTGAGCCCGAGTTAAGTTATGTCGGATTAAGTATGAAACTCAAACATATTTCTGTTTTTCAAATAGCGCTTATTGAAAACTTAAATAAGATGCGGTGAAATACCCTCCTATTCTACTAGTTTAAGACGTTTATACACTCAATGTGCATGCATTTTTATACTAATTTTTGTTCATAGCTCATCTCGTGAGAATTTGTTTGAGAGTCAATGTTTAAAAGAATGTACTCAACATATTATTTTATTCACCTTTTAGATGGAAACCCACCCAAGATGAAGCTGGAATGCCTGGCCAACTACACCCTGTGGGGCTCCATCATGTGTCTGCAGTCCGTTAAGGTGCAGGGCACGGGCCGGGACCTGCTGCTCGTATCCTTCAAGGATGCCAAGCTTGCCGTTCTTCAATATGACCCCGCCTCGCACAGCCTGGCAACACTGAGCTTGCACTACTTCGAGGAGGATGATATGAAGGTGATTTGTCGAGTTATTTGATGAACTTTTGCAGTGCCTATATACGCTCATCAAACAGTGAAGAACGAAAGTAAAAAGCTAACCCCTTTTGCCTCTATTTTGTGAAGCAACAAATGCACTGCAAGTTACTTACCTAGTCATTTGTCTCATTAGAAGTAAGTTTTTCAATTCATCAATTAAAAGCAGTCTTAGTTTTTGGCCCTGTGGAACTTCATAACATGTTGTGTGTGTAAAAGGAAGGAGATGGTCCAAAATAACTCTTCATAAATAGAGTGTACTTATTATGTATCTAAATATTTAAAAACATTGTTTCACAATTTATTTATTTTTTATTAAAATTGTACAAATATTTATAACATTACAGATTATTAATCTAATTAATTATAATTGTACCGTTTATGCAGTGTATATGCAATGCCAAAAACCCTGTAAATACATTATACGACGTAGGACTCTTATGGACTTTCCCTGTTTCACGGTACTTTCTTAGTCATTGTATTGGTGACTGGATAAATCAACACACATATGAATCTGCACACTTTTTAAAAGTGATGGTCATTAGTACGAAAAAAAAAACTTCAATTTTTTTTCATAAGAAGCAATCGCTTTGTGCTTTGACATCATGTTAACACTTTGTTATAAATCACAAATTTATTGTACTTTTACGCCTACCGGGTTCGCTTAGATCAGGCTTCGTCAGGGCAAATATAATAACTATTATTATTAAGTGTTTGTTTTATTTAATAACAAAAGATTAATTTGGTTAGGTGAGAGTAGGTTTACGAGCTAGTTTTTAAAATGTGTGTGATTCATATGTGTATTGATGTATCACGGAATTCACTGTATTTTATATCAACATTCTTCCACCATTTTATATCTGTGGAACAATTAAAATAGGAGAAATATTTCACAGACCGGCTAACAACTAAGAGAGATATAAAAATTGATGCAAATCGAACCATGTAGCGGCTACAAGATTCTGGTCAAATTTTTTGCGATCATGAAATGACCACCGGTTGAAGAATACTGTTTTATATGATACATCAAAGTTTGCTCCGACACAACAGCAATGTAAGTTATTGAACCCAACCTAGGTAATATGCCGGCATTCTGAGGCTAATAGGGTTAATATTATTATTTGTTTTTCCAGGGAGGTTGGACCAGTCACAACCACATCCCCTGGATCCGAGTAGACCCGGAGAACCGGTGCTTCGTCATGCTGCTGTATGGAAGGCGGCTGGCCGTGGTCCCCTTGAGGAGAGAGGCCAACACGGAGGATGGAGATCCGCTGGAATTCAAGCCACTGGACACTAAAACTGTAAGAATTTTTGAGTGTCTGTCGATCTCATTTTTAATATGTAATTATAAAATGCTGCCTCAAAAATTAATTCCAATTATGTACATAATACATATAATATTATTATTGAAGTGAAGATGGTCTGCATAGCTTCCGTTAGCACTTCAACCATAGGCCCATCTCTCATATTTCATCTTATTCCTTAGACTAGTCTAATCCCGTAAATAAAGTCAACCAGGTTTGTCATTCACCGGTATCTGAAACTTTTTCCCTTCTACAGGGAGGCTTCGGCGTTTTTTTATCCTCTTCACATTTCCTACATCTTTTGGTGCTTTCCACTACGCTGTATGTATTTCCAACAATTTTGAGAATCGAACAAGTCACAAGAACAATCATTCATTATGACAGAAAATGCTTACCTCATGCACAATTTCCATGGTAAAGAAAGCCAGAAATGAGAAGGCACCAGAAGAAGAAGAATAGTCAAGTGCAGTGGTGGCTTTTCTCTGAAGTGCATTTTTGCAGTGAGCTTCTATAAAAAAAGATAATATAATAAGACAAACTTGTATTACAATTTTACCACACTTTAAACTGCGTGCTAATTAAATTCCATTCTAAAAAATCCACCTGTCCCCGTATTAATACTGCCCGAGAATGAGTATCCCATCCCATACGTGTTCAGCACCTATGGGACTTTCTGTTCTAAGAAATAGTTCATGCAAAAAATACCCATTATGCTCCAGTGGCAAACTGTAGAAGCGTGCAAACCTTAGGAATCTGTTAGCTGATCTGGTGCGCAGCTACTATAGGATTTGTTAACACCAACATTTGTACTGAATACAAAGTATTGTGCAATATCAGCAGATTTTCTTCTGTGGTTATTGTGTTTTAAGTCATTATTATAATAAGTTAATTACTGGAGATGTTACTTTTTTTATATAAAAAAGATCAGATTCTTGTTTCTTAAATTGTGATTTGTGTATTTAAAACAATTTTTTATAACCTAGGATATTATATTCATTATCCATAGAGGCTTTAATGAATTGCCAAATTATATCTTGTTGCTAGGTCGCTAATCTCTGATGCAGTAATATGATGAAATTCTTTTACATTTAGGGAAAAAATATATGTAATATCGAAAGACCAACGTAAAACAAAATTCTTTACACACATAAAAGAAAAATAATCAGTATGTACAGTAAAACCCCTATTTTACGTTTTTAAAGGGACTGAAAAAAAAAACTTAAATGGAGGGAAAATGTAAATCGGGAGAAATGAAAAAAACAACTTTTTTTTTAAAAATAATCTTTGTTAATTTTTTTGGTTGAAAAAACAATACATATTTTATTTTTATAAAAAAAAATCATGTAGGTAGATTAGTTGAGTATTGAAAAAAAACATTTAATTTTTTTTTATTAAAAAATCATATTTGTTGAATTTTTTTGTATTGAAAAAATATTTCATATATTATAAAAAAAATCATGTAGATTAGTTTGTTTAATTTTTTTTTTCTCTAATTCTTTTTCAATTGTATATATACATTTAAAAGTTTCGTTTTGAACGCCACCAATGCTCGAAAAATAAGACCCTCAATGTACTTGGTTGCTTCTTCTTTTGTTGGGATCACTATCTCTTCTTCATCAGATGACACTTCTTCAGCTAAAATTGAAAGCTGTCGGCCAATCACGGCAGATAAAAATGTGACAACTGCACCGGCGCATTGTCATGTGCGCGTCCAATCACGGCACAGATAGCTAAAATTGAAAGTGGGCGGCCAATCACGGCGTTTCGCGCCGTACGGCCGACCAATCACGGCACGACAGATAAACATGTGTCTTCTGTGCCGACTCATTGTCAAGCGCGCGTAAATCACACATTTTGAATATTTTCGATGTAAATTGCTGGAAAAAAACGTAAAAATCGGGTAATAAATGTACTAAAATACATCGGGACTGAAATAATAAAACGTAATTGGCGGGAAAACGTTAAATCCGGGGACGTAAAATACGGGTTTCACTGTATGTATGTAACTTCTTCATTTTTTGTTACATTTTGCCTTCCGAAGCCAATCAATATCCTCCAGATAACTTAAACAATGATATTTCCAGCCCCAGCCAGTGTCTTCCAAGGCTCCCGTGATGGCCTCCTACGTGATAGTGCTGAAGGACTTGGACGAGAAGATTGACAACATAGTGGACCTGCAGTTCCTGCACGGCTACTATGAGCCCACTCTGCTGCTGCTGTATGAGCCTGTCAAGACCTTCCCTGGGTGAGACACTATTCAATATGTTGTGTAATTGTTAATCATAAAATAACATATCTTTATATTATTATGTAATTCCTAATTAACTCTGTCTACAAAACATCGAACCAGTGCAAAACAATTATGTACATGTTTGCATTTCGACCCCTTGGAAGAACAAGGTTTCATCTGACACGGCAATTTTATGTGATGATAAACTTTAAAGTTACTTTCCGTTGAACCCATTATCGCATCATATTGCTGTGTTAGCTATACATACATACATCTTTTTCCCCTTGTCCTACTCGGGGTGGGGACCCTTCACATTGACAAGGCGTCTCCAGCCATCCCTGTCCTATGTCAACGGCATCCGTCCATAGTAGGTCCAGCTTCTCCTCGCACAGCCTCTGGAGTTGCTTCTCCCACCTGTGTCTGGGGCAGCTCACTTGACATCTTCCCTCTGGAATAGCACAATTTTCTGCTGAATTTGACCTTCTAGCATTCTTATTACGTGCCCAAGCCACCTCGGTTGGGACTTTTCCATAAATTTTTATGAGCAGTGGTTCGATGTTTAGATCCTCCCTGATCATCGAGCTTCTTATCAGCTTTCCTTATCATTGAGCTGTAAAGAGGACGCAGCACACAGCTTGCCGCAGATGCTTGTGTCAGATGGAACCTTGTGGTCGATTTGCAGATACATAGTAGAAATATGTCTTTTTCTTTTTGGCGATTCCAATGACTAATGACTGAATGGGATTACAATATGCATGTAAGATTCCATTACAGGAAGTTTTCACTCTTGCAATGTTTTTTGATTCCTTGAATTTGAAATTTATTAAATGGCCTAAATTGGAATCCACATGTAAGGTTTTCCCACATTTGAAGTAGTTTTTTAGCATCATATACTGCAGTTATAAAGAAAATCAGTTACATAACTGTATAATTTCACTTTTATGTGAATTACAATCAAACTGCCTTTCCTTCGATTTTTGTACTTCTTCACCATCGTAAAAATGGTTGTGCTCTTAAATGAACTAACTCCTGATGTCAACATGTTCTAAGCGAATATTATTCAATGTCACGAGCATTGGCTAACAGTGCAATATACATTTATTATTGGAATAAACTTCTGTAAATGTAAAATAAAATAAATAAATCTCCTCTCATCATAGTGTTTTGTCTCCAGGCGTACAGCTGTGCGATTAGACACCTGCGCCATGCTCGGCGTCAGTTTGAACCTGCAGGCACGAGTTCACCCGGCCATTTGGTCTGTCACCGGATTACCCTTCGATTGTGTGAGCGCCGTGGCTATCCAGAGACCACTAGGTAAAATTTATTACATTTATTCCGTGTGTTTTACCTTTGCAATTAAGGCCTTTGATAATGATGTCCGTATTTGGTTGGTGATTGATAAAAATTCCCAAATTGCTCTATCTGTTACATTTTACCTCGCTGTCTATTGTTAACGGTTCCATGACAAATAGAACATTGAAGAAAAGTGAAGAAAAAGAGCAAACAAATCTAACCTCTTTTATAATTTTTGTTTTGTCACTGTTCTCTTTTATCTGATTACTGCTGCTAACATGGTTTTGTGGTTTAGAATGTTTTGGTGGTGCATCTGTCAACTGGGGCTGCTGATAGTGCCAACATACAAGAAATTTTAATATGTACATAATTACGGATTTTCTTCAATATTTCTGACTTGATAACTATGTATGTATAATTTTATTTTTTTTCCAGGTGGCTGCTTGATATTGGCTGTAAATTCTATTATATACTTGAACCAGTCCATCCCTCCATACGGAGTTTCTCTCAACTCTATGGCCAACCATTCCACTAATTTTCCACTTAGTAAGTACATACATACATACACATGATTATCATTCAACTGGTTTTCAATATACTCGTAAAAGTTCGTTTTTATGTTTTTCAAGGGAACAATAAAAAAATATATAAAACCGAGGATATGAAAAATGAATGACAAAATTGAATTAATAAGTAACTACTCAATTTTCGAGCCATTTAATATGAATAACCTGTAGAACTTTCTTACTTTGAAAAAAAACCATGAAACCTCATTTTTTGTCATTATTTTGATCGTGATCTGCAAAATCTACAAATGTCTATTCTTCTCCATATATTCCTGGATTTCAATATTTTCCATAGTAAAAATAATATTCAATTTTACGCACATGTCTTAAATTTATCTTATTTTAACACTCCCAAATGAATTTGGTGGCAAAATTACTTACTACTAAAAACTTACTAGTTTCGTAACTTTAAATGGATAAAACTTTTTTGACAGTCAAATTTCCTACAAAACATTATTTTGATAAGAGATTTACGAAAAAATTTTCATATTCCTGAGGAAAACGCAATTTATTACAAAAATAGGAAAATTGTGATTTATTTTTCAAATATGACATTTAAATATTCCTACGTAAATTATTGAGATGTCGATTGTCACCGATACGTCTGTCAAATTCCAATTTACAAAGTAAATTTTCAAAAGAATAATATATTTTCCGCGATATCAATATAATAATGGATTTTTTTCACTAGACATTGCTTGAATCACATTCCGAAAAACAAACCAGCAAGGGCCGCGACCTGTCAAACTCGACATATTGTGAGATAGGTACGGAGTTTAAAACCTAAATAAATGGTAATTGGGAGTTAATAATGTTAAAAACAACACAATTTCACAGGAAAAACAGAACAAGTAACCATTTAAATACTATTAAAAATGTAAATAAAAGGGTTAGCGATTTATAAAAACGTTAATAATAACATTTGAACATCGACCAAATTCGAACAAAATGTATTTATTATGACATTTTTGTTAAAAACACGCATTTTGAGAAATTGTTCTAGTAAAATTAATGTTTTCGAAAAGGTGAATAACTAGGAGTTGATTTCAAATTTACGTAAAGGTGGTGGTTTAATCCCTCTGGTGAGTACTCTCTAACTTACTTAATAACTTGACAGCAGGAGGTGCCCACACTCTCGCCCTCTCTTTCTCACATATTATCGTTCTATATAAACTGAGTGAGCAAGAGATTAACTTCCCTGTTTCCGACTTACTATTGTAATGCGGCCGCGGGGAGGCGACCGGCGGGGTGGCCGCCACTCTCGAAGCGGCAAATTTTTACGTGGTATGGAAAGCCTTGAAACTTAAAATAACCTTAACGCCCCCTGGTGGCTACAGTCATTTGTAGTAGGAATTTCGAGATAAATCCACCTTCAAAATCTTTCACGATAATTTGCAAGATGTCAGTATACTCGGGATATATATTCGAAAATTAAAAATACCTAATTGTTATTTTTAGTTATGAATGGTAAATTTGTCGCTCTCCACATGAGACCTGGTAGTGTAATGGTCAGAAGAGTTGCTTTCTAATCTGACTATCAAGGTTCGATTCCTTTCCGTTCTAATGTTTTTCTTTTAAAATAATTTTTTTTTAACCTAATGAACGATCTGTTTGCGAAAAACCAATATCGGGTAAAATACAAGATTTTCTGGTTTACTGTGAGCAACTTAGTTCTATTTAATAAACATTTTATTTCCGTTTTAAAACAAGAAGTTTCATTTGCAAAGTTACGGATAGATAAAAATGTAAATTTTATTTGGAAAACAAACTATGAATCTCAATGCAAATGGAGAATAGTTCAAATAACCACTGTGGCCCTGCGTTCGCTCGATTAAAGACGGAAATTTACGAACGTCTCGCTTATTCACCGAAGGGAACACGAATGAATGATTCAAATAACCATCATGGCGCTGCATTCGCTAGATTAAAGACCGAAATTTACGAACGTCTCGCTTATTCACCAACGGGAACACGAATGAATGATTCAAATAACCACCGTGGCACTGCATCGCTCGACTAATGACGAAACTTTTGACTTGACAAAAAATAATAATGCCATTTTTATAGAAATCTCTAGTCAGGCTGGCAGTACGTGAACAACCGAAAAATGCTTGACCGTAAACATCTGGACATGTTTCCATGTGAAACATTGTAAAATATCCATTTTTTCTGTCAATACAATCCAAATGAACCCAACCCCTTGCGGGTGTTCGTTCTGTTCCAATTATTATTTCATTTTAAAGTTTATTCCAAATAGGTATAATAATAATTGGATGATTTGCCATTTTTTGTGAAAAAGTACCTCAAGTGTATATCCATGTTAATTTTTCTTTTTACTGTGGCCGTTTTTTTCGCCTTTTTTATGTTACGCACTTATTGTGTTTCGTAAAACTTCATTTAATTTAATTTTAAATTATTAAAATGTTATTATTAAAATCTGCAGGTGTTTTAGTTTTTATTATTGTGATAGCTGTTTCAGCATTCAAAACTATTTTCAAACGGTTTTGAACGTCGAAACAGCTGTCACAAAAAATAAAACGTAGTTCTACGAAACACAATAAGTACGTAACATAAAAATGGTGATAAAAAAACGGCCATAGTAAAAAGAAAAAATAATGCAAATATACGTATTTTCAATAAACTTAATTGAATTAAAGCTGAAAAAATACATATCCGTAAGAGGGAACGAACTCGCGATCTCTAGATATTGATGGACGAGTGTTATTTCTAAAATATAAGTGCTGATCAAACGTTGGTTTTAGTCAGTAGGTGACTTTGAATGTTTTTGTATTTTACCCTTTATTAAAAATTTGTATTTTATTAACACACTTCAGTCGGATTTTTTTTTTTTTTTTGTGCCGGCAGACTATTGGCAACGGGCGAAAATAAAAGTCCCGTGCAAATTTGTTTAATTTGTTTTAAATCGCTATATCTTCGAAAACAATACCTTACCTTTCACGCACGAAAACAGTTTTTTGCAAACACCCACAGTTCCTATAAATCCATCCTACGTCAAATAAGTTTTAATAAAAAAATAATAATAATATGCATGGGGATTGAACTCTGACCCACCGCTTGGAAAGCCACTTTCCTAACCACTAGACCACCAACTGATGTGGAAGTTGTGACAAATTTTGTCTTTATAAGTGAAAATAAATAATTTTTACACCCAAATTTGAAAATGAATTACTGACACGAATTTAAAAAGAGTTTGAGCTCTGACCGCATAGATAACATTAGCAGCACCTGACGGCCAAATAATTAATTGATATATAAACCAGCCTTTCTGAATTAAATGGTGGTTTAAAAATCTCAAAATACTTTTAAAAACTCGAGAAAAATATTTGCCATCATCACCGGTTGAGTTTTTTTTTTAATAAACTTTACAAAACTTTTTTAATCAAAACATGAAGGTTAGTGTTCATAAAAAACTTAAACTGCACCCAACATTTGTTTTTTATTTGAATTTTTATGACGGCACGTTGAAGAAAAACATTCAAAGGATTTTTTGAGGATATTCAATATTTAAAAATATTTTGTAAAACATACTTAGAACGGTCAGAAAAAGATTAGATTTCTAATTTGATTTTGATGAATGCTAAACCTGTGAAAATTTTAAAAATATATAACTCTTATTTTTCTCTTTATAACTTCATGTTTATCGTATTGCGTAATAATATTATCATTATTTCGGAATAAAAAATTATTCCACTCAACCTTAAGAGGAACGGCTGCGTGGGCTGTTTCATACAAAACTTACTCATTGATTAGAGGCCAAATACCCACCCAAACTTAATGAGATATTTTTTTATCAAAAGGTATAGTAAATATCTAGTAAGGATTAGTAGTATTTTTTTATTTTTGTTTTAATTTAGAAAATATAAGCCACGAAAGATGACAAATTATTCATATTTTTAGCTGCAACTTTGGAAAATATTTGTGACTAAATGGATACTATTTTTGAAAAAAATATTCGTCATACTACCTCAGGAATATGATGAAGTATACAATCAAATTTTAATGACTGCTGAAAATAGTTTAATTTGCGTCAAAATTTACTATTTAGTTAGCGACAAATTCAAGTTTAATTTCACCTATTTTTTTGTTTGCGTCGCTCTCGCACTTTTTTGTTAGCGGGGGGAAAGGGGAATCGGAATCAGGTACGGGGGACGAGGATCGTATCGCTATAGCTGCTCGCCAACCAATACACTCGTACGTAAATCATCATACTACATCACACACAGTAGGTGGGTATTTAGCTGTGATAAATTCAGCTCGCGCGGATGATTTCTCTAGCAGACTAATTTATTACGGACTAGCTGATGTGTACCCGGCCTTGCTCGGGATTTTTTAAAGGCGGTCGTAGTTACATATTACGACCTTTTTGGATTTTCGTTGAGTATTCAGAGTATTCATGGAGTTGTCAATTTACAATATTCTATTAATATATTTTTGTACGCATATAAAATGTACTGTGCAATTTTGATAAATAAAAATTAAATTCAATTTCGTCATGCGTACATACACGAAAACAATCAAACTGTTGGTAAAAATTCATTCAGTTAAAGAGTTTATTTGAAAATTGAATTTTGTTTTAGAAAAAACATCAAATTTGGTTCCAAACATAGGTACCTATTTAAAGTACCTATAATTCTTTCATTCTTGATTTTATTCAAAGTATTCGATCTAGGTAAGTACTTCAATTAAATTCATTGTTAACAATTAATTCGAAAATTGAATTTTAATTAAAGGCGTAGAGTTCTAGTCAAATAATTAATAATAATAATCAGATGATTTGTATAGCGCCGTTTTTACCAGTTCCAGTCTGAAGATGGCTTTATTTTATTGAAGAAATTCACCTGTAAATTGCTTAGCTAGGCTAGCCGGTTAGTACTTACCTAAAGTCATTAAATAAATAAAATAAAAAAATCCACGCATCGGTGCGCAAATGCGTCCACAGCTCGCAACACTGTAAATAACCAAAGTGTACATAAAAAATTAAAAGTTAATATTTATTAAAAGCTTCTTACGCTTTTTAAGGTAATTTTATAGATATTTTGAGTTATTTTATGAATACTTTCCAGTCCTAAAAATTATAAGTATCTCAATAAATACCAACTCTTCTTGTGCCACCAATCTTCTAATAAATGTAACATCAATAGAAAACAAATAACCATGTAAAACTATCATCTCTATAAATAAATTTTCTAATATAACTGTGTTCATCTGAAGCGACCTGCCAGGTAAGTATGTTTTTCTGTATCTGTTTGTACATAATTAGTTAAGAAATATTTGTACAGCGCCCTTGAGGTGATTTTTCACAAAAAACGGCGCTATATCATCCAATTATTATTATTATTATTAACAAGCTAAAACCGGTTATGGTAAAATAAAATAAAAGTGGAATTAAGTTTTATGCGTGTTTTATTATATTATTATAATGGAATTCCACCATGTATTGTCAGTTTCAAAAATAGAAATATTGTTCTATGTTCGTGTAAGTTGAACGACCCATATTTGGCATATTTAATACCAAAAATTTTATACCATTGTGAATTTCCATTTCCTGTACATATTACTCCTTCGACGACATCAGTATTTACAGACACTTTCAGTTTCGGGTCTTCGGAGTGTACATATTCTATTTTCTTGCACATTTTGCACTAAACATAATGGCTTAGAAAATCATTTTGTCGTTCCTTTACAAATTTTAAATCGAAAATGTGCAGTTTTCGTGTTCGTAGTTCGGCTCGCATGTCTACCATATACGCAGCCTTAGATGTAGAACAACATTTATTATAGGTTGTTAGATGTTCGCAAATGTATCGAGATGATTTGTATACCGCCGTTTTTGTGAAAAATCAAAGTCGGTAAAATCACCCCAAGGGCGCATATGTCGGTATGTCGGTAACCTACATGCGAGGTCTGTTCAAAAGCAAAGGTGAATTTTGAATTTTCGCGGGCTGTGTACATTCGATTATCTATTTTTTTTGTTATGTTGGTACACATATGTTTATCGTATGTTAGCATTATCAACCATTTTGGATTAGTGGTTTGTTTTTGACAATTGGAAAGGTTAGTCACGTTTATGTGTTCTTCGATTTTTTACTTTTGAAAAATATAGTATTCCATTGGGATCATTGGGCCTTGGTTTCGACGTCATAACCATATACCCACGTTTCATCACCAGTTATGACCCTTTTGAGAAAATTTGGATCGTCGTTGACGTCATTCAACAACTCCTCAGCGATACTAATGCGACGTTGGTTTTGCTCAAAATTTAGCAATTTCGGAACAAACTTAAACAAATATAATGAAATATAAAATTAATTTTATATTTAAAATATGAAAATAAGCATTATGGTGGACTTTAAATTAAATTAAAAACGACCAATTTACGATGGAACACAAATATGCCATACAGAATTTAAAATATCGACCCGAAAAATACTTTTTTTTTTTAATGTTTAATTTTTATTTATGTAATCATACTTACATAGCAAATGAGATATATCTTTTAAAAGGTATGATAAACCCACAAATAATTTTCTAAGCCGTTTGTAAAATTGTTTTTTTTTCATGGCACATACTTAAAAAATTAAAACAAAAATAAATAAAATACTTCTCATCCGTACTAGATATTTACTAAACCTTTAATTAAAAACATAGATCATTCCGTTTGGATGGGTATTTTGGCCTCCAATCCAAAATTCAGTTTTGTATGAAACAGGCACCGCAGCCGTTCCCCTTCAATCTTAGCACTCTAGCTCACTCAAAAGTCACGAGCCGCCACTGCCTGATAGTAACCCCGTAGCGAAGGCTAAGCGGGTACAAATCCCAATTAAATGAAGAAAAAAAATCTTTTTCCAAATGCAGTGTTCGTTTATTGGATTTGGATTGGTTAGTAATTCGAATATTTTGTAATGGTGAAAGTTGTTGAATAAGTCAAATACTTTTAGAATAAACTAGTATTCAACTTATAATCTAATATAATATAAGCTTAGCTAATTTAAACAATATGAATAATAAATGCTCTTTGGAATCGAGGCTATAGTCTATAGACACACGTCTGTATATGCAAATATATAGACGCGTGAAACGTTTTTCTGTTTCATGCGTCTATCATCAAACGTCCACTCGTAATGCGGACATGCCGACAACTAACACCTCGCTAGTCGCTATGACAGTATGGGTGGAGTCTCCCCCCCGCCTCACGCTCCCTTGATAGATGATAGAAAGAGACACACGACTGCCAATGAAATTCTGAAATCGCAGGAACACGAGCGAATGCGTTCGTCTTAAGCAGATTATACCGTAATTTATAGTGGTATAATAAAATAATGTTGACTTTGTAAAAAAGGTTCGATCCAGGTATTCTAAATTTGGGTTTAGGCGATATTTTCAAGTAGAGTCGACATGAAACTGACATAAAACCGGGGCAGGAAAATTTTGAAAATATTCATATGGCAATGCATAGAAAAAAACGGGACCACTGGTTTTTGACGTAAAAAGTGGGAAAACGTGAAATAGGGGTGACTTTTACAACATATGTTCTTTCAAAAGCCAGGTTCACTCCTTCCTTTCCTCAAAATGTTTCTCCACACAGCATCCCCCTTCTGTGGAGTTAATATGTACATACATACACATGCATGTAAAATAAAAATGAAAGTTTGAATTCTGTCTGGAAGACTTGATTTTCTTTACAATGACACAGTGCCATCAATCACAGCCTAAAGCCAACCATTCATTATTGTTTTTTTTTTGTTCAGAAATACAAGAAGGCGTTTGCCTATCGCTGGAAGGGGTCTGTGTCAGCACCCTGGCTTCGCAGAAGCTGGTGCTGTCCCTCCGCAGCGGCCAGCTCTACCTGCTGACACTCTTGGCCGATTCTGTGAGGAGCATCAGGGCCTTCCACCTAGACAAGGCGGCTGCCAGTGTGCTGACTACATGCGTAAGTCTGGATATATACATCATCAACTTATGAGCATCTTCTTGGGTGTCGAAAAGAGAATCCTTTTTCGGTCATTTCATAACTTAGGAAAACTCTGAAGAAAACAAGAATCAGATGCCACATTGCTGGGGTATGTATGAACAATATCAGCTATGCAGATGACATGGTCATATTAGCCCCATCGGTAAGAGCAATGAGAAAACTTCTAGCCATATGCGAATCGTACATTGTTAGTCACGGGCTGATGTACAATGCTAAAAAATCATCATTGCTGATTTTTAAAGCAAATACGGGTCCTGCTGTCATTCCGCCCATACGTCTCGGCGGAGCCAATCTTGAAATCTGCAGTGAAATCAAATACTTGGGGCATACTGATGACCTAACCGATAAAAATGACATAGAACGCCAAAGAAGAGCACTGGGCGTACGTGTCAACATGCTCGCCAGGAGATTTAACAGGTGCAGTCCTCCGGTAAAGAAGCAACTATTCCAGACATACTGCATGAGCTTTTACACTAGCGAACTATGGATAAGATATACACAAGGCGTCATGGACACACTTCGAGTACAATATACATCGAGTACATCATGTAATTTTTTATTATTTTTTAAATGTATTCTTTTTATATGGCAGACACCGCTTTGTTCTGTTGAAATAAAGACATCATTATTATTATTATAGCTCCTTTTCTCCCTGTATATAGTTTGACGATAAAATTGAGATATTTAAACTGCAACTATAAAATATGATAACACCGAGTGTCACCGATTTAGGAATAAATTAAAGTACATTAAAATGCAAGGTTATTCTGGAATCCCAAATTCGATAAGAAAAATTTGCTTTTTGTCTACGATTCTTCTACGTACATGCATAGTTTTATTTTGTTTTAACATCTAATAAATGACCTCTTTGACACATACGGGGTATGATCAAAAAATACGGTGAATAATTTTATTACGAACAAAGTAATAAGCTTACATTAAATTTGAATTAATCTTCTTTAAAGTACTCTCCTTGGCTAGCGATGCACTTATCCCAACGTTGATTCCATGATTGGAAGCATTTCTGGAAAGCTTCTTTCGGAAGGGCCTTTAGCTGCTCCGTCGTGGCTCTCTCAATGTCGGGAATGGTGTCAGAATGTTTTCCTTTTAGCACGGTTTTTATTTTTGGGAAATGCAGAAGTCGCATGGTGCTGAATCCATAAAGTAAGGCGGATGTGAACAGACAGGAACCTTTTTATCGGCCAAAAACTGGCGGATCGGAAGGAAGGTGTGGCACAGCGCATTGTAGTGATGAAGGAGGAAGCCATTGGCCCTTTTTTCTGGTCTCTTTCTCCGTATATCGTCTCACAAACGTTGCAGTAAGACCTTCTAATATTCTGAGCTTATAGTTGTTCCCCTTGGAATGAACTCTAATTGCACTATGCCCTCATTATAAAAAAAAAAAAAGAGCATGACCTTGAGATTCGACTTTGACTGATGTGCCTTCTTAGGGCGAGAAGAGCCGCTCGTTTTCCATTAGGAACTCTGAATTTTCATCTCAAGTTCATATCCATACACCCAACTTTCATCTCCAGTTATAATTTTGGCCATGAAGCCCGGATCTGCATTAAAACGATCCTTCAATTCCGTGCAAACTGATATACGATTTTCTTTTTGTTTGAACGAACCATTTTTGCCACTTTTCACACGTTTTCGTCTGTTTTTGAGGTCGAAGGACGTCCCGACTGTTTGCTCGTCTCCAACAGACTCATTTCCGCTTTTAAATCGTTCATACCACTTTTAAACAGTCTTCAATTACCACATTTTCACCATACACTGATTTTAACATTTCGTGAGCTTCTTGGCACTTTATTGCAACTTGATGTTAACGCGTTGTTTGAAATCCATGATACGCGACCGAAACAGTAAACACAACCCCACTCTTCCGGCTCTGGAAGCCGACTGACAAGTCACGACTTGTTCAATCTTGACACTGACTATCTCAAAGGATCAGGCTATCGGACTTAGTACTTGAAATGGATCTAGCGCCATCAGTTGCTTCTATAAAAATTCATTCACCGCATTTTTTTATCACACCTCCATACATTTAAAAATAAAAATAAATTTCATGCAATTATTTCGCTTACAAGGTGTAGGTGTAAGTAGTGCTACTGCAGAAATAACATGTTCCTATATTGAATTACCTTAGAATATAATCATTTCCTTTCGAAAACTACCACTAATTTCTGAACATGTCAAAATATGCACTTGGACCAAAGTGCTTTTCAATTCACATCCCTTTAAATAATAATAATAACAAAGCATTTATATAGGGAGTTTTCTGTTGTTTCATTTCAAGTGCGCTTTACTGTAAATAAACATAAAATGATTAAATAACTCCATTCAGTGGTATCCTACAGTGCTACTTTTACATTCTATTTATACATTCTTAACATATTACATACATTCCTGCTTATTCTTAATACTACTCCTACAGTATTCCTTAGGTTCATATTCATAAAAAAATTACAAAATATTATACAGTATACATATGGCTATACAAAAATAACACATTCACAATATTACTACAAAAATAGTAACATTTTAAGACAGGAGTCGGGTTATGTTCAGCAATAACGGACTTCACATAAAAAAATAAAAAATATATATATACAGAGGAAACCGAAACCAAACAACTACCAGAGGCTTGAGGAAATGACTTTTTTATAATAAATTGAAGAGAAATTAAAATTTATCGACAGTAGGATTTTTTAAATAAGTTTGTTTTTAAAGCCCATTTAAATTCAGTCAATTTCTGGATATTAGTAAGAGCTGGGGGAAGTTTATTCTAAATGAGAGGGCCTTTGAATCATCTTTGTATTGCCATTTTAAGAGATTTACACAGTTTCAGTGCTACCATTTTTTTCAGGTTGCACTTTCTCACACCTTTTCCTTTTTTTGGCAGAAATTTCACAGTGTTTGTAATATTATGGTCCATTTCCAGATGTGCATCTGCGAAGACAGCTTCATGTTCCTTGGATCTCGGTTGGGTAACTCCCTGCTGCTGAGGTTTACCGAGAAGGAGAGACACACTCTACTGCAGGTTGAGAGACCCACCACCACTATTGACCTCACTATCGAAGGTAAAATCTAAATTTTTATGTCAGTTTTTATATCATCATCATCACATTAAGAAAATGACAACCAAAGTGTTATCAAAGGCATATCATCACTAAAGGTGTCATTAATTGAATGCATCTTTATGTGATACTTAGCCACTGGTATAGCGACATTTAAATGCATAAAACATGGTAATAGTTTGTGAAAAATATTAAAAATTTCTGTATGTGGTGCAAATATCTTTCCAGGTTTCTACCCACCCTTCATTCCTTTTTCCTTCCCAGAACTTCCTCTCATTCCTTTTTTTAAAAATACCCTGCACACAGCATCCCCAAAGATAACATAGGGCCTCCTGTGTGTAGATTTAAAAAATATATGTATATATGCATTTCCCGTTTGGGGATGTCATATTCCCACTGGTTCTGGACAGTTGTGAGTAGTTGGAACTCTTGTGCGGTATTCACATAAGAAAAAAACATACATAGTGTGAAATACCGGTCAGTGGCTGAGTTTGCATCGTGTCTGGGTCCCACCCAGGCGTTATAAGTTCAATTCCTCAGCTGGCTAAGTCCTCCATCACAACACAAGCAACATCTTCCGCTTAGTGTGATGGTAGTAGAAGATTTTCAAATATTGTCTGGCTATTCATAACCCGGGAATGTTTGTCTTTCTTTTTTTTTTTAGAAGAATACAAACGTAATATAATTTTTAAAATTATTATTGAACGTATCTAGTTGTTGTTTTCGACGGTAAATTCAAAGGATCATATCTCGGGGTGGAAATGAATTTTTAAGCTGACAATATTTGTTAATACATAGGTACCTCGATACTTGTTCAGTTCTTCTTTCTGTAAATTAAAAAAATGGTGTCAAATTAAATTTGAAGAAGTTGTTCTTAATAGTTTTTTTTACCATTTATGTAATAATTTCAGATTCAGCGACCAATGCTAAGAAGCGCCGCCTAGAATCCCTCAGCGACTGTATGGCTTCAGATGTGCAGGAAATCAGAGATAAAGACGAGCTGGAAGTATACGGTTCAGATAGAAGGACATCCACAGAACTGACTACTTACATGTTTGAGGTAAGAAATATATCGCATCATTTCTATGCAACAGTAATAAATTTCCCAATAAAGTTTCCAAATGTTCCATTTTAATTTAAACAGAAGAACTAATTAACTAACTATCACGCCATTTTTCCCGCAGTGGTATGCAGAGAGAATGGGAGCCACACAACTAGAAATGCAAATAATATTATGGTTAAAAAAATGTTTGTAAAAACCTGAACATCATCTCATACACACTCTTCTGTCATGTCAACTTTTGGTCCTGAGTACGTTTTTAATACACTCGATTGCTCTGTGTCTTCCTTGGGTGCTCCCAGAATTGGCAGAATTTAAGATTTTTTTCTTTCAACGAACTTTTAAACCAAAATGGCTTCACCGAGATACGATTTACACAATATGTATGTGTATACAATGAGATCACCCGTTCCCTTAATCACTATAAACACTCAGCAACATATTAACTGAATTAATAAACTCCCAATGAATTCCAGGTATGCGACAGTCTCCTAAATATTGGCCCCATCGGCGACGTGTCTATGGGTGAACCCGCCTTCCAGGAGTCGGGAACCGGAGGGGGGGTGGAGCTGGTCACCACCTCCGGTTTCGGGAAGAACGGGGCTCTCTGCGTCCTAAGGCGGAGTGTGAGACCTCAAATTGTTACCACCTTTCATTTGCCTGGTAAGTTTCTGCAAAGTATTCAGCAAATTTGTCCTAATTATAAAAAAATATTTAGTTTCTGAAACTAGTGGTATTACACCCGAAACTATCCAACAGAATTGTGCAGCTTCAAATTTTTTTATTTTTTTATATGAATACCGCACAAGAGTCCCAACTGCTCCCAACCGTCTGGAGCCAGTGAGACTATGGCATTCCCAATTGGGGAATGTTGTGAGGCTGAAGGTATTAGGGAGGGGAAGGAGAAGGGGAAGAGGAAGGTGGGGAAATACCTGGCTATTCAGATCTGGTCACCAAACACGGCTAAAAGCCATTTCAAGCAACGTTTCAATTCTGAATGGTGGTCTTTCATCAGGGCGATGCACCTTTAATTGAACTGTAAATCACCAACAACAAAATATTTATTAATGGACTTGGGTGATTGTAATATTTAGGCTAGATGAAGGTTATAAAGGAATAAGGATTAACTGAGCACTTACCAAATGATTTCCATACGAACGAACAACCTGCTCCCACTATAATAGTTTTGTTTCCAGTCAAACGAGAACACTTAAAGTTGACTGTCACATTACAGTGTTGCCATTCAAAAAAACACTAGTGTTGGTTAGGGAAAGTAGGGACTGGATAAAAAAATAAAATAAAAAGTTAAAAAGTAAAAAAATAAATAAACAGCATTTAAGGTAGGAACAAACTACACTATCATTTCAGAACCTAATAAATGGTATTCTTATTCTTCTTTATGATCCCTCTAGAGATCTAAAGATAGATACTAGGCCACCTAGCATGGGAACTTTGATAAAGGTTTAATCGATATTGTTGGTAACTTGTCATTGTTCCCGAGCACGACTGCAGATCCACTAGACAATATTGATAAAACCTTTGTTCTTGTGCTTAGGTCTATCTTTAGTCCATAGGCCTGTTGGCTATCTCGTATAAATATTAAATTTTTTTCCTTTGATGGTAACCCACTCCCTTTAATGAAGTACATCAATGTCACCATTGGGTATTTGGTCATGTCTCCTAGTTCTACCACTTGGCTCTCCAGGTATCTGCAATTTGCATTCAAGTATCGTCATAAATCTTATAATTATTTTCTGCTTAGGCTGCATCGACATGTGGACTGTGATCGGAGAACTACCGGGCCAAGCAGAGACACCCAAAGATCCGGCCAACCCTACCGCTGATGAGGGGACTCACTCGTACATGCTACTATCACAAGAAGACTCTACTATGGTAAGTTATCAATTAATTTTACTCCAGTTATAGAGTTTACAAGTCCCTGCAGAACTAGTGGGTAATAGTGTTTTTTCTTTTTGATTTCCCTTTTTTTTTTCTAACGAACTTAATTATGTGTATACATATTTTAGACTTAAAAAGGCGACTATAACATAAAACTATAAGGGTATTTAGAGCTTTTTTTGTGATACTTGTGTATTATTGTCCGATTTAATGGAAGTTATTGGAATTCTCTAAAATTTTGCTGGAGCGCCATGTAATCGAGTCACAAAACAATGCTTTAAATCACATAACAATATCAAAAGCTTCTCCTCTAAAATATGCTTGACTTTCACTCCATCTAATGTAATTTAATACAGGTGACTTAACTTCCTATGAATATGTTTGTTGCGTTCAATACCATTGTTTTGTTCTAGGTACTGCAAACTGGTCAAGAAATCAATGAAGTGGACAATTCGGGTTTCTTGACTCAGGCACCAACAATATTTGCTGGCAATTTGGGGAACAATAAATATATTGTGCAAGTTACTACTATGGCCATTCGGCTCATCAGAGGTAAGTTTTGTAATGTGTTAATGTGAAATAATTTAAAAGTGGTCTTAGTTTTGAGCCCTGTGGAACTCTGTAATGTATTGATTAAAAATAATTCTGGGTGGGAAAAGAAGAGAATGAGTACTCATTGCTACTAGTGTGGTGAGACATGGAATGGATGGAACTGGCAGGGGATGGATGAAAGTAGATTGATTGCAGTAGAAATTAGATCCCTGAAGCATGCCGAAACCATGTATTGCCAAATTTTGAATCAGAAGATTTGAATGGAATGTTAGGCTGATGTAAGCATAATTAAATTGTGAAAAGACTTAGATAGTTCGATCACAGAGTGGATACACTGAGAAAAGAGTGTTAGGATATTATGGGAGGAGATGGAACAAAATATTAGGGATGATCCAGAAACACATGGCTCTTACAAGAGAACCTATCTTACAAGTCTATTTTGATAAGAGATTTAAATTTTTTTTTTTTACATATTCCTACGGAAATCGTAACTTATTACAAAAACATGAAATTGTCATTTATTTTTTTAAATATAACGTTATTTAAATGTTCCCGCATAAATTATTGAGAGCGCGATTGTCCACCTATACACGTCTGTCAAATTCCGATTTACAAAGTAAATTTTCAAAAGAATACGATATTTTCGGCGATTTCAATATAATAATAAATTTTTTTCACTAGACATTGCTTGAATCGTGTTCCGAAAAACAAAGCGGCAAGGGCCGCGACCTGTCAAACTCGACCTATTGTGAGATAGGTACGCAGTTAAAAACGTAAATAAATGGTAATTGCGATTTAATAATGTTAAAAACAACACAATTTCACAGGAAAAACAGAACAGTAACCATTTAAATGCTATTAAAAATATAAATAAAAGGGATGGCGATTTATGAAAACTTTAATAATTACATTTCAACATTGACCAGATTCGAACAAAACGTATTTGTTATGATGTTTTTGTTCAAAAGTACTCATTTTGAGAAACTGTAAAATTAACGTTTTTGAATAACTAGGAGTTGATTTCAAATTTAGGTAAAAGCGGTGGTTTAACCCCGCTGGTGAGTACTCGCTAACTTACTTAATAACTTGACAGCGGGAGGTGCCAACGCTCTCATCGTCTCTTTCTCACATATTATTGTTCTATATAAACTGAGTGTGTGAGAGAGGGACTTTCTTGTTTCCGACTTACTATAATGCGGCCACAGGGTGGCGACCGGCGGGGTGGGCGCCACTTTTGCGGCGGCTAATTTTAAGCAGATTATATCATAATTTATGGTGGTATAATAAAATAATGATGACTTTGTAGAAAAAGGTTCGATCCAGGTATTCTAATTTTTGGGTTTAGGTGATATTTTCAAGTACAGTCGGCATGAAACTGACATAAAACCTCAGGCAGGAATTTTTTGAAATCGTAAATTGGGGAAAATGTTTATATGATAATGTATGGAAACCGGACTGGGGGTTTTTGACGTAAAAAGTGGGAAAACTGGAAATAGGGGTGACGTAAAACTGAAGTTTTACTGTATGTACCTTTCAACATTTTTGTCATTATTTTCCATAAACCCAGGTTCCCAACAGATCCAGCACATCCCCCTGGAGAGCTCGGCCGTGGAGGCGTCTTGTGCGGACCCCTACGTTTGCGTGGCCTGCCTTGGCGGGCGCGTGCTGGTGCTGGCTCTGCGCGAAGGGGCCCGCGCAGGTTCGGGCCGCCTGGCCGCTCTGAGGCACCACCCACCCACGCAGCCACACGCACACTGCACCACACTGTATAGGGACCTCAGCGGGCTGTTTTCTTCACAGCCTGTGCAGGAGGATCAGTCTCATGTGAGTTTTATACAGGACCTAATGTGTAAGATAATGGGAAATAGATTTTATTTTATTTCAGGTTAGTATGAAAGGAACAATCTAGTATTCATTTTATTTTTAAATGATTTAATTCCTTTTGTATTATACAAAAGGAATTTTTAATTCATTTATTAATAATGACGCCACAAAGTGAATACCAATCTTTTTTTAAATTTATTTTTCGTAGACTTTGTAAAACAGTTGTTCACTAATATATTACAGAAATTAATATATATTACAATAAATAAAAGTATTGGAAATAACAAATAGTACAAGTAATTAAACGTTTGTATGTTAATGATTTTAACGAATACTGAAGATGATAATCTCCATCAAACATGCAAGAAATGAAAGGTTGATAGTAAAGTATAAAAAGTCAAGGGGGCAGATTTTATACCTGTGACTTGCGTCAAAAGATGGTCTCAAAATAATCTGTGAGTGACATTGAAAATGTCAACGGTCAATGCAGCATTGTTGAGGAGTTGAGTCACTCTGCTGATTGGCGTTTTCTGGTAAATAGAAGTTTTCGCTTTCGGAGCATAAAATAGTTCATGAAATATGAAAGTATTGGAAATAACAAATAGTACAAGTAATTAAACGTTTGTATGTTAATGATTTTAACAAATACTGAAGATGATAATCTCCATCAAACATGCAAGAAATGAAAGGTTGATAGTAAAGTATAAAAAGTCAAGGGGGCAGATTTTATACCTGTGACTTGCGTCAAAAGATGGTCTCAAAATTATCTGTAAGTGACATTGAAAATGTCAACGGTCAATGCAGCATTATTGAGGAGTTGAGTCGCTCTGCTGATTGGCGTTTTCTGGTAAATAGAAGTTTTCGCTTTCGGAGCATAAAATAGTGCATGAAATATGAAATATAATAGTATGAAACAGACGGTATGATTTATATACGTATATAAGCGAATGAATGTGTAACCTCGCCTGCTAATGCTCGACTCTATCTCAAGATTCGTGGTTGAGTCTGATGGATGAAGCACGGGGAAGTGGGATGTATATCATGATACTAGAAATAAAACCCTATTTAAAGGAAAAACATAATATTTATTGGCTCTATAACCAGATTGTAATGTTAGAGGAAAAAGAAGAGTAGAGAGGAGGATTAATTTTAAAACGAAACCATTTCAAGAATAAAGGGATGGCTCTTGTGGACGGATTCTTATTCTCAGCATCAGGTAAGGCCGCTACAGTCCTGATGTTCGCCATTCCCACGATCACCATCCGCGAGGTCTATGACGACTCTCGGCAGCGCCATCCGCCACAGCATCTTCCGTGCGGTGCAGACAATAATAGGGGAGGATGCTACCTTTTTGTCCTGTATGGTCGTCGATATAGCCCGTTCATCCTCAGCATGGATTCTTTTTCCAACGCACCTGGCATGCGCGGTTGGATTTGATCACTTTACGGAATTGGCCATCCATAATTAAAAAAACATACCCACTTCGGGTAAATAGGGTAGACGCTTCCTGGCGTCAAACAAAACAGGGTCACTAATACATAAAACTCCACTTCTATCACGTCGAGCTCCGTGGCCCGCGTCAGCTTATGTCTGTCGCCATCTTGACCCCCGCTTCCCTCTCTGATGTCGGATGTGTCGTCCATAGACACATCATGAAATCTTGTCATAGACAATCGCAGTGCTGCATTTATAACGGGGTTAATAATTACGTTACAAAATGGTTGCCTCATTCTTCTTCATTCCTCAGCTTCATAATTGTAACGTACGAGTTAGATTCATCACTACACAGATCCAGATAATTTTTGAATACGACATGCCACAGTACCATGGCATAGTTATCACAGTTAGTGGTTGAATTGACAAATGCGTCTGGTTCCCACCCAGGTGTCGTGCATTAAATTTCTCTGGTAGCTAAGTCTTCTATCATTGCACAAGCAACATCTTCCGCTTTTTTCGGTAGTAGGAATTTTTCAAATATTTTCAGGCTATTTGTATGTTTATTTTTCTTTTTAAAGTTTTATTTATTTATTTAATATCAACGGTATAAATATACCATAAACAATAATTACATGTCACAGTTAACTACAAGCATAACAATATAGCACAAATTGGTTGCGCTGGTTCATTGAATTCCATTATCACAACTTAAATTATTACCAATTGATTTGCTCAAAAATATGCAGGGGTAAAATAGGGAAAGGTAATGATGGAATCCAAACGACTTACCCTTTATCCTTGTTTCGTCACAAGACTCTTTGTGGTGGCACTTGAGCACATAAGTAAATGTTCAACATAAATTACAGACATTAAATGTCTGCAGCGGATCATACTAATGAATACCACGGCGGTGTAGTAAAACAATAGATTAATAGCATAAAACACAAGACGAATAGCGTTGCGGGTGCGGATGGTGCGTGCTTGACGAGATCACAGGTGACAATGTGTTGCGAGTAGAGTCGATGGACTAGGTATGGATTACAATTGGGTAGGTTTATTAGGATGTATATTATTGTGCAAATCAACTATTAGGCTGTCCAAATTGAACCGTAACCGGCGCAACCACAAATAATTTAAAAAGTTAACTATTAAATGTGGCATTCGGTCATACAATGAGTATAGGTCATACATCAGAGAGTATATAAATAAAAGTTCATGAAGGATATAAATAGATATAGTAAACTTAAGTTATATTAATATTAATTGGAAAGATATGATAGTTCATGTAATCTAGATACAAGCGAGTGTTTGTAATGCTCAGTCCTAGTGTTGTTACATTTAAAAAGGAGCGAGTTGCTCTTATTGGTATATGAAATTGAATGAGGTTAATTAAATCATGGCTGTTTTACAAAAGTATGAAAATCACCCACTGTTTATTCCTACACTATTACTGGGTAGTGTATGCACGGCTGTGGGTAAAACTAAACTCTTTTGATGTGAAAAATTATTTTTTGGGTTTTTGTTTATTGACAGTCTAGTTACTAGAATCTAGTATATCTAGTCTCAATTAAATCTGTGTTCGCTGTACTGCTAGTAGTTCCCCTATCTTCCTAGGGCACAGTTAATTCATTATTTGGGGTTGCTGTAATATCACACGATGTTTCAATTTCTGTCTCTACATTTTTTAAACATTTCTTTGCTTTCTAGATAAAAGGCGAGAATCCAGTCAAGAAGGGAATGAAGGGCGGAAATGTGAAGAGGGAAGGAGCCATGGATCCAAATGTCATACATGATGTTGACGAAGATGATCTTCTCTATGGTGGAGATCAAACCCCCGCATCTATGGTTTCAGTAAGTTGAATTTTTTTTTTAAGATCTCTTCTTATTGATTTTATTGGATGTGAAAAATCAACACCGTGTTGTGAACGCAGCTACTAAACTCTTAGGGTTCTCTCCCTCGGAATATGTGGGCCTCACTACCGTATCCGGTGCCGTCACAGTCGCCGTGCGTATGTGATGCTCAAATGGGGCTTAAAGAACTATCTATTATTTGAATGTGGACACATACAATCCACAGAACACAATATATAATAACTTTACCTCCACCAGTTTCCCGGAGGCACTTCTGCGTTGAATCAAGTGACTACCAATTTAGTCCACTGGTCAACTCTCCACCATATGAAGAAGAATTGGAGTTTTAGGGACTTGTGGTTTTAGGAGAAGGTGGTTTATTATAGGTGTACGGAAAAAAAAAAAACAATTTCTTATTTGGGAAAACTTTATATGTGGGATAAATTGGGCCATTTTTCAAATTCAGTCTTCAAGGGTCTGAAAAATCCAAACTTCTAAAACATGAAAACTTCTTAAGGGGGAACTTCTTAAGCGAGTTTCACTGTATATTTATTACATTTAAAAATAATTGATCAAGATAGATTTATAATTTCGATATTGAATGCATGATACATAAGTAAAAAAACAAGCTGAAGAGATGCAGCCCGTTCAATTCTGGAGTTGCAAATGCCAATGTTTTTTAATAGCAGCTTCTGTGACGTTTCCCGCTAGTGGTGCTAGTGTATCGTAAGTTGTTTAATGTTTTTGTCTTTGGTCAGGGGTGGCTGCAGTGTTGTCATATTCATGTCCTATTATAATTGAATTATTTTTTCAATTACAGTTGATGCAGAGCGAGCGCGGTCAGAGGGAGACGGTGACGGGACACGTGCGCCGCGATTGGTGGCGACGCCATTACATCGAGCACAAGCCGTCCTACTGGCTCTTCATCGTCAGGGTCAACGGCAACATGGAGATATACAGCTTGCCAGATATGAAGCTCAGCTTCTTGGTGAGGGACATCACATCAGGACAGAAAGTAAGTTGGGTATTGGAAATGGTAACAATAGATCCGCCAATTGGTGGCGACGCCAAGACATTGAGTGCAAGCCGTTTATAGAATTTCATCATTAAATCAAATTTAAGTTGATTTCATCAACCAAACTTCACGAATTGAATGACTTAAATAAATCAGTTAATTATATATCTGACCAACATGACGAAGTACATACATCAAGTCTCTGAGTTTAAGAATGAAGACTTAGTCGCTATTTTTGGTAAAATAGGCAGAACTGTCTCTCATCCTGTAGAAGATTCATAAGTGCTGACCTGCCACAGAGTCGCCCGCACTGCCACTGCTAGATCACGTCGACCGAGGAACGTTATTATCACCCTTGCCAGTTCCCGCATCGGGGACTCGCTGGTTTCTGCTTGCAAATCATGTAACAAAAATAACACCCAGAGATTGTGCTGTAACACCCTTGGAATACAGGGTTAAAATTAAACTACATTTAAAATAGCTGAAGAAGTTCTTGTTTAAGATATTATCCCGCCTAAGAAGTCCTGTTTTTTCGGTCCCGAAAAATTCTTATTCAAATTACTCTTTTTTTCCCGTCGTTTAATATGTTTCTCGCATGAGAAGATTTCCCGCCTAAGAAGTTCGAAAATATGGTCCCCCACTAATTTATTACCCTTTTAATAAGTTTTACAGCACATGCCAAATACAAATACCGTTATTTTGTGTACCATCCATGCCGGCTCCTCTGTTGTCATTGTGGCTCTAAATAGGTACAATAAAACCCTTTCGCAAAATGACTGCAAATACTGTAGAAATATAATACCTCCTGACATTTACCATATAATGAGATGGCAACATGCTACACTAGTGCCCTCTAGCGGCCCGAGTTGTACAAATTCGTTTTTTCCATGCATTTTAATAGATTTTCTCTGAAATATATTCTTAATAAATTATAGAAATCGAAAATTCAAAAAGTAAATATTAAGCGACCTACATAAAATTTTTCTTCCTTTTTGCTCATGTATATATATATATTTTTAAAGGAGGCTATTAGGATTCTATTAATGTTTAAAGCCTCGCTGCTCGCGCACTGTCTAAATTGTTTACAAAGAAAATAAAATATTTATTATAACAGAAATACAGTCTGGAAGACAATGGTCTGGGCTGAAAGAGGCGGTAATGTAGCATGTTGCCAGTGTTTTGGCTTCTATGATATTTGATTACACGCATAGCTTAAAATACTGGCAATACATTGAATTACATAAGAATTAATTCATTTGAAATTTGTTTTGTAGTGGAAAACACGTGTTATTCTAGTACGGGCAAATTGGACCCAAATTGCATGAAATAAATGACAAAATTGCTGCATTCATGAAAATTTTATCATGCATTCATATTGGTAGTAGAAATGAAGATCTGCAGAATCCGCCCAAATTAAAGTGGTGAAACACTCCTCTATGGGGAGGGGGGATTTTTTTTGAAAAAGAAGTTTCACAACCAGGTCTCGAGTGAGGTATCATTTACTATGGTTTCACCTGTGCTGAATCAAATGACATCACTCCCAAGTTGATATAATCAATATTCGGTGAGACGACAGGTGTTTAGTGAAGAAAAAGTAAAGAGGCCGTCAATAATCTTGAAGTGTCAAAATATTATTACTGACAAGTTAATAGGGATAGAAATATTACTGACATTTATCTTCTATCGTTGAGCACAGAAAAATTGTTGATGAAATGTATAAATATTACATACCTACGGACAAATTGATCTAACCATCTTCGAGTGTGTAAATATTGCTGATCAAAAGATTTATATTATGTATCTTGAAGTATAGAAATACTACTTCCAAATTTACATTAAAAAGTAAAAATATAATTTACAAAACCTTTTGAATGGTAACCATTTCATAACATTTAAAAAAGTTCTTTATTAACTATGTATGTATAATGAATTGTATAACATCGCTGTTTGTTTATTTGTCAGGTGCTAACTGACAGTCTGGAGTCAGTGCCGTTCCTCACGGGGCTCGGGGCCCCGGAAGATCTGCTGTCTGAAATACCCGACGGCGCCTCCGCTGAGAACCTCAAGGAGCTGCTGGTGGTGGGGCTGGGGAACAAGGGCTCCAGACCATTGCTGTTCCTCAGGATGAATAATGAGTTGATGATCTATATGGTGGGGTATTTGTTAATTGATCTTGCTATCATGATTTTAGGTGTCTTCCATATAGTCCAATTTTTTTTAAACCGTGTTTTTTTCTACACATCAAACATTTTATTTAGTTTCGCATTCATGCGCTAGTCTCGTACATATTCTTCTGTTATTCTGACTTTTCACATGACCTAACTCAAGTACATATTTGATTCATTTCGTTGCACCATACCTTCCCGGGTCATTCCCTAATTTCTTTTTCTATCCACTTGCGCATCATATATTCTCTTGACACTTATTTTTCTGTCCATTTGCTCCAATGTCCAACCCATTTAAGCATCCCTTTCTTTTCATTCTAGTTCATTATGCTTACATCGGTTTTCATTTCTTTTCAGATCAGTGCTGATATCATAATAGAGTTACATATCAA
Source organism: Halesus radiatus (assembly GCA_022606495.2). Lineage (NCBI taxonomy): Eukaryota > Metazoa > Arthropoda > Insecta > Trichoptera > Limnephilidae > Halesus > Halesus radiatus. The sequence goes on from JAHDVE020007604.1 coordinate 365,258, forward strand.
ATCACATCTTTGATTTTTTTTCCTGCTTTGTTGACTTAGGAAGGTTAAAAACTGAAAATTGTATTTTATTTTCAAAAATAAAACTCACTTAGTTAAAACTAAATAGCCGTTTAAGAAAATTGATGATTAATGTAAAAATTATTTTAATATGCAATACGTTCACAGGTATTCCAATATGCGAAAGGCAACTTAAAAATGCGGTTCAAGAAGATGTCCCTCGGGCTGTCCCGGACCCCGGAGCCAGATGTTATCTACCAGCACCAGGATGAGCCAGTCAAACTCGCCGTCAAGAAGTTGAGATACTTCAGTAAGTAGTATATTTATACCTTTGGACATGAAATGCAAATTTGCATCGGAAATGGTCATTTAAATCCTTAGATCCCTGCAATATTACCCCGAATAAAAGTGGTTCCTTTTTTAATTTTTTGTTTTTTTATGCGACAACTCACAAGAGCGCCCCTGTCTGTGCTCCGTACAGACAGGGAAACTATATTGTCACCCGGTTGGGCAATGCTGTGAGGCGGGTCAAGGAGGGGGCTCTAGGAAGGGATTTGTATGCTACGATTAAATGTAGGAGGAAAGACAGATGCCGGTAGCTCGTTCCACATATGCACGTAAAAACCAGTCGGTGAAAAGATTCGTTCTCATGAAGCCAACATAAACTGTGGACCGGTGTTCCATTCGTGTATGTCGAGTTTCATGCATGTGCACCGACGCTGGGGAATCAATGCTGCTAGCTCTTTCGAGCAGTTTCCATTGAAATATCTATAGAACAGAGTCAGCATACTTACGTTGCATCTGCGCATTAGAGGTGGCAATCAGTATGTTAATAATAGATTGTCAATCAGACGAACCTCCCTCCTTTGCGCAGAATCAAACAGGTTTATCAAGTATTTGGGAGCTCCTTCAAATTCACCTGTTGGACGTAATTTAGATTTGTATAGGGTTAGCAGTTGGTCGCTATTGAAGAATCTGCTAGTCCTATTCAAGATGCCCAGTTTCTTGGAAGCCAGATTTATTCGGGCTTCTATGGAGCCCCGATACTATAATATGTAGTAATTCTGCCATAATACGAACACTACCATAATGATATTGACCATAACAGTGGCACTAATCTCTCGGTTCTTCTTATGGTGTAATTAGGTACATTTTTAGATAATTTTCCTAAGTGTTTACTATGGGATTAAAGGAGTTCATTTTGACAAGTTTAATGGAAAGGCAATTCAGTTTGGGAGGAATAACAGTTGGAATCTCCTTTGTGCTAGAGTGGAAAGCTTCTTGGCTTTAAACCCAAAGACTGCTGGTACAAAACCCTGCATTTGCTGCCAATCAACTTTTAATGAATATCAAAGACAGCCACGTGGTCCACTTGTCCTGTGTTGTCTTTCCCTTACTAATAATGTGAAATGTGTTCCAACAGGCAACATAGCGGGCTACAACGGTGTGTTTGTGTGTGGGTCCCCCGGCTTGTGGGTGCTCCTGCCCCCACGGGGAGAGCTGCGCTGTCATCCGCACACCAATACCCTCCCCGACTCCAGCAGCCATGTGGCCCTTTTTGCCCCCTTCAACAATATTAACTGCGCACAGGGATTTCTCTACTTCAATATTCAGGTAATTGACATTCTGTAAGCTCGACGTTTGTCTGACTAAAATCAATGTAATGGTCTGCATAGTTCCTGGAAACCCTCAGGCTATAGGCCTATTGTATATCTTCCACGTTCCACCTTATTCCATTGACAGAAGCTCAGCCTTTTCAATGATGTCCACCGGGGTTATCATTAGATATTTAGCAATGTCTCTTGGTTTTACATTGTGGCTTCCCAGGGCTTGGCTTGATTCCGGTTCTTTTTAAGGAAATGACATTGTCCCTTTTGCTTAACTGCGGTTCTGGTTCTCTCAGATAACAGCTGTCATTCAGCTAATGATGTTCTTTAAAAACATCGATATTTACATAGTTTTAGGAAAAGAGTATCTCAATATTATCATAATTATTGACTTTAAATAGTACTTAATAGTACTTTAAACAGAAGTAACTTTATTAATGAGTTATTTGCCACATAATAATGCTATTAAAAGAATCGAATTAAGAAAATTGCGATGTTTGCAAAGTAAAGTACCTATTGCAAAAGCCCGAAATGTCATGAAGGTGATTTAATTTCTCAAAATTATAATAAATTACATGTGTAATTTGATTTACATTAAATTAAATAAATATATTATCATTGACATGGAGTTCTAACCGCAGTTAACCAAAATGTCTTTAACCCTAACCATAAGGACAATGTCTTATTCTTAAAAAAACTGGAATCTGGAACGAGCTGGATTGCTTTTTGCTAGAGTGATTTCTCGTAAATATCAAGTGACATAACTAGACACTTTGCTCCCAGTCAATTTTTACATCAAATTCGAGTATGCAGTCCATTTGAATTATTTGAAAAACTATAAAAATATGTAAACCTTTTCAGTCTGAATTGAAAATCTGCATCCTCCCAACCCATTTGTCGTATGACGCGCCCTGGCCCGTGCGTAAAGTACCCCTCAGAAGCAGCCCGCACTTTGTCACGTATCACCTGGAGTCTCGGACGTACTGTATCGTTACCTCCATAGCCGCGCCTTCGCAGTCCTACTACAAGTTTAATGGAGAGGATAAAGAGCTGTCGACGGAGGCCAATAAAGGAGACAGGTGGGTTATTCTGATTGTCTCTAACTTATAAATGTTATTGTATGTTTTACACCTGTTTGACAATGATCTGACAACGGTGTAAGTCAATCAGAATGTATGTAAAATGAATATATGTAATGAATGTATGTATTGTTTTTATTTTACATTAGCACACAACTACCGACCCTCTGTAAGTCACCTCTGAAGTCGAGCCCCTCGATACCTGAAAAAAAAATGTTAACTCTGTGTAAAACGGGCAACCCGTTTTCCGTTAATGGAGAACGGATGTCAGCTGGCAATGCTGCGGCTGTTGTACTGGTTTTTCAATGGAAAATGCTTCGAAGAGCTTGGATCACGCTAAAAGTGTGTTCAATATTTGTACAAAGTCGACATTTTCTGCATGAGAATGGGCTATCTTTACGCCTCATTCTTGTGCTCAACAACTTCTATGTGGAACCACTAGCTGACTTTTGTCTTTTTTTTGTTCCTTCAAGATTTGTATAATAACCCTTTACTTGTGCATTTTTTATAGAGTTTTTTTTGGCAGTTAATATTGTTTCAATATCATTGTTTTAGCTTTTTTGTCTTATTTGCTTTCAGATTTCCCTTCCCCCTCCAGGACAGATTCTCCGTGATGCTGTTTTCGCCAGTTTCCTGGGAGATCATCCCCAACACCAAGATAGAGCTGGAGGAGTGGGAGCACGTCACCTGTCTGAAAAACGTGAATCTCGCTCACGAGGGTACAAGGTTGATACACATTTGGTTTTATTATTCTTAAAATACTTTTTCATACATTTTCTTCTTTTGTGTGACATGTCCCAAAGGTAAATGTGTTTTTTTCTTTCTTGCAGGACTGGACTTAGAGGATACATTGTCTTAGGAACAAATTACAACTACAGTGAAGATATCACCTCTAGAGGAAGGGTAAATACTTTTGATAATGTTTATTGAGATTCCGTTTGGAATTGGTTGACTGTTATGATTTTTAAGGTTTTGCTAATGTGTAATTTATTCAGATCTGTGTTTTCAAAAAAAAAAATGGAATTGAAAAATTCTTATTACTTAATCAATTGGTAGAATAATTAGCTGTACAAAAAAAAATTTGAAAAGCAAAATTTGTCATCGTTATTTTTTTTTAGATGGTAAAAATGATAAATGAAATATTGTCGTATGTAATTCCTTTTTTAGGTAACTAACTATATGCCAACATCAATGTTCCCAACATGCCTTCTATTGCTGCGCTTGGTGTAACTTTAAGTAACCAGCTCAGGCACAGGTGCTCCATCTAAGCCAGAGTTAAGTTAGTCTCTCAGAAGCTGGGCATTCTTACAGGGCCCGCAGATACTTTAGTAGTATACAACTGTTGACCCTGTACAAATCGCAAGTGCTCTCCACTGTTGAATTTGGCAGCCACCTCTGGTCTGGAGCCCCAAAATATCTGAAAAAACCCTTGACTGCAGAAATGGGCGATCCGTTTGATATATTCTCGTATCTTAACAAATGGATTGCAATCTTTAGAGCACAGCTGTCAGCTGGGAATTTGAATGGAAGATGCTCTGAGGAACTGGCGTCATTGATCCCTTTGGCACCGGTGCATAGTCGGGAAACATGCCAAACGTGTGCCCAACATTTGTCATATGAGAATGACTCATTCTTGAGTTCAAGCGCACAGCTGTGGAATGATTTGCTGGCCTCTGTGTTTCCTCTCTCCTACAAAACAAGTCTTCCACTTGTGGAGAAACATCACTTAATCACTCCTGCATTAACATACCCGTATTATCTGTGTACATGCATACAGACATACTTTCAGTACTGTTATGTTAATGTGGGTACCCCCTGCCTTTTTTTATCAGTATCGTTTTGCATAGTTCTTTCAAATATATGTAACTCACTGAAGAGATAAACCGATAGAAGTGTGTTGTGGGCGTGTCCGTGTGCCCGAAGTAAGCTCAATCTTATCCTACTTCGAGTGAAATTGATCAAACATTTTCAAATATTGTAATTATTTCTTCAACAAATAATCAATTCTTAGCCTCCACAAATAATCAAAAGGCCAATACCTGTCTGGGGCCCGGGGGTCTTAGGCGAATTGGTTTCATCAGTTTTCTTCCAAATCGAAATAGATCACACTTCTATTGATTTTCTCTTCGGTGATATAACTACTCAATATGTATTTGAATTGATTTAATAATCGAACACCCAAATTAAATAAAGCATTAAGTGCCAAAAAATCAAAATTTAAAGTAAATACGTACTAATGGTCCTTGTGTCATCGCCGATACCCTAAATAAAGACTTAAGTGCCACAAAAATTGTTTGTGGCTATACATGGTGTAGCAAAACGAACAAGTCACATGTATCGTGTGTGTTTTCCCATAAAAATCACTAAGTACCACTCGACATTAGTCGTGTTTAGTAATAAAATGACTAAAGTACCAATGTCTGAATGATCGAGTCGGCTACACATAGTCCTTTTTAGTAACTTCTCACGAGGCATTTAGATCCTTTTTTTTGTGATGTAAGTCTTGTCACTTAATGTCTTCTATAAATTCGAAACTGAATTAGCGATATCTTTAAAGTGATGGAATATATATTGAAAAATAAATTTAAAGTATCTTATAAAATTTATGTAAAAAAATGATAAAAATATGTTTCTTAATAATTTGTGTTTTTATTCAATAAAAACCCTATATCTGAGTGCAACATTTTTGGCACTTAGTGCTTTATTCAGGTATTTAATTTATTTTCTATATTGATGTCCATGTTACAGATTCTGATCTATGACGTGATAGAAGTAGTGCCGGAGCCCGGACAGCCTCTGACAAAGAATCGCTTCAAGGAAATCTACGCCAAGGAACAGAAAGGGCCTGTGTCCGCCCTGGCACAAGTTGCGGGTTTCTTGGTGTCGGCTGTAGGTCAAAAGGTACTAATCTAATACTTTCATTTTTGGATGGTTATCCCTCATCACATTACTGTCATTTTTATAATTTAGACATTTTTTTAAAGCCCTGTCCCCGCTAACTTCCGATTCTCGGCCCTTCAGCGTTTGGTCAAATTTTTATTGGTTGTTTTTCCAAACATATCGGCCATTAAAATGTGACCAAATGCTGACAGATGGAGAAATGGTGGTTAACGAGGACCGTTATTTAAAGTTGTAATATCGACAAAAGTTGATGGTCGGTTTGATGTCAATCTCAAATGTTATGGGGTTTCAAACAACTAGGCCTTACTTCATTCTGATTGTCATGATAATGAGATTTTTTACACAGGAATAAAACCTTTTCCAAAAATCAAGTAAATTAATCAAGTGATTTTTCTTGTCAATTTTTATCGGAAGAACTTATTGAAGCTTATTAACCTCATTGTAATATTTTTTAATCATTGAAGATGATATTAATAAATGTCAAATGAAATTATGAAACAGAAAAGACACAGAAAATAAAATGGTGACGGTTGCATCTGGAATTTCAATGAAAAAGTCAATAGTCCCATATAGTGATGGGCGAAGCGGCTCGATGATCCGGATCACTCACTACAGGTTCGCTGATCCAGCTCGATTGAACGACGGGTCGCGTCTCCCCGCACCATGCCCTCTCCCTCGCTTCCTTGGCCCTCCTAATGACGTCCTTAAGACGCTCTTACACGATACTTTTTTCGTCCAGTTTTCATGTGGATTGTCTTTACAGAGAGCTGATTTAATGATCCGGCTCACTAAACTGAGCCGCTTCGCCCACCGCTAGTCCCATATAAATACAATTCGGATAGGTATATCTGAGACACTGTCATTGCAAATTAAATCAGGTAGAATCATGTAGTCAATGCAGAAAGATAGCCGCCAATTGTATATGGGAATTAATAATTGAAGATGACTTTAACAGTTCTTAAATTGAAGTATAATATCAATAAAAATGACGGTGAGCAATGAGATGGCATTAGCTCAAGTGGTTAGAGCGCAGGTCCCGGATAGACCGAGAGGTTCTGAGTTCGAGTCCCAGATGCGACTATTACCTTTTTATTTTATGCGTCTTCTCTGTTTTATATTTCATTTGAGATTTGTTTATTATCTTCAATGATTAAAAAAATTGTTCTTTTATCATTTTAATTTTTAGATCTACATCTGGCAACTGAAAGACAACGACCTAGTAGGTGTGGCCTTTATAGACACCCAGGTGTACGTACACAGAATCCTGGCGGTGAAGAGCATGTTGCTGGCTGCGGACGTGTACAGATCTGTGGCTCTCATGAGGTTCCAGGAGAATCACAGGACCCTGTCACTTGCCGCCAGGGACATGAGGACTGTTCAGGTTAGAAGACAATTACATATTGATTTATTTTTGACACTTGTCTGAAAAAAGATGTTTTTTAGCCAGTGTAGAGTCATTGCTTAATAATATGCAATTATTGTTATCACTTCTTCTTGAGTTGCTTCCTCTTTGCTGAGGATTGTGACCCCCGCTCCAATCTCCCTCGTATACAAGGCCTCACACACCTCACGATTCTGTGCTGCATGGAGAGCCGTTCGACACTAACGTTCCGGATGCCTTCGAAATTTGGTCACTTCAACGGTTCGGTGACTTCCTCTGCTCCTCCTTCCTTACATTTTGCCAGTGATGATAAGCTTCTCCAGGTTGGAGTTCTCGGTTTGGCGTGCAACATGTCCAAAGAATCTGAGGATACGCTGTAGGCAAACAGTTGATAGCCTTTCAAAATATTTCAGCGGAGAGCGAAATGCCATTTATATTTTTTTACTCCAAATAAGCTCAGGAATCAGTGGTTAAAGTTTGTCAGGTACATGTTGATACACCACTGTATAGTGGCGTGCATTTCATAACGGCTGAAAAGCTGTACTTACCCTAAGAAAAATAAACCATAAGAATTTATGAAAATTTTAAAAGGCGACATTTTTCTAATCAAAATGTTTTTTTTTTTTGAATTTTGCAAGAAGCTTGTACGCTCATTTATTCATTTAGCCATAACAATCAGCGGAAGATGATAAAATAATAGTCATTTTCAAATATTCATTGCACAATTCAATATGAACTTGAAAAACTACACACAGCCTACCTCTAGTCATAGGGCAATGCACGCCACTGCCTGTATATTTAGTCAGAAGATAGAAGTATGTAGGTACATTATATTGTGTCGATTTACAGATATTCGACATGGAGTTCTTAGTGGACAATACGAACTTGGGATTCCTAGTGTCAGAATCGGAGGGCAACTTTGTGATGTTCACCTATCAACCAGAAGCCAGGGAGAGTATGGGAGGTAATATACATCAATATTAATACTTTTCTGATTTCAATTTGCTGTTGAAAAACTACTTAACAATAGTTTAACGGGATAATGTATGTTAAAGTTTAACGTTTCTAATTTTCTTTTTTTTTTACGTTGGATTTCTTATACCATTTTGCAATTAGATTTTTTTTGCATTTTATGACACTATATGTTTCTATTTACTAACTTTTGTATGTGTCAATCATACAAATTGTCACTTTTCTTGTCTTACGTACAATTTATTCCTCAGGTCAACGACTGATCAGAAAAGCGGACTACCACCTCGGTCAGAAGGTCAACTGCATGTTCCGGATTGCGTGTCGACCCGAAGAATGTGAAACTGCCAATACCTCTACTCCTGCTACCAATAATAACGGCACTACAACTACGGTGGCTCAGTACAGCAAGGAAAAGAGGCACTGCACCATGTTTGGTGAGCTGGAAGATTTATATATTAAAAAAAATATATATATTTTAGCTTATCTTTTTTTTTGTTTAAAGAAAATAAATGTAATAATGTTATTAATTATTAAGTTGTGCAAGTATTTTAGTTTTTATTATTGTGACAGCTGGTTCGATGTTCAAAGCCATTTTCAAACTGGTTAGGCCACATTGCGACGACTTACTTATGTGATTTTATTTCCCCCTCCCAATTTTTTTTGTTATGGCACTTGAAATGATTTATTAATATTTTTGGTGAACACCGATTTGCTCAGAAATAATTGTGATAATTCAATTTTTTTTTTTTCTATAAAGTGCTTACATTTGAAATCTGTTTTCCCCACTTTTACAATAATTATAATAACATTATTACATTTACTTTTTTTAAATAAATTATTAAAAAATGCAGTTCTACAAAGCAAGCTAATTGCTCAAAATTTCTGAACAAATAAATCAGAAGTCAAATAAAAATTTCTTTTATCTTTCTGAACTTTATGTTGTTGTTGACATAATTATTTAAATGTTTCACAACTTGATTTATTTAAATGACGAAGGTACTCTCTCATGGATTTTATTTATTACACAATGTTACCTATGTCATTGTCTTTTACATACATATGTATTTGATACATGAATGTTTGCACCGACAGATCAACGCTGTGAGAGCCGATTTACGTCAAAACTTCCCGTGGAAAGGGAACATTATGTATATATTATGTTAAAATGGATAATCTGTAATGAATTTGGTTGTGTTCCAGCAACATTGGATGGAGGACTGGGCTACGTGCTGCCCATATCAGAGAAGGTTTACCGAAGACTTCTCATGTTGCAGAATGTCATGAATAACTACTGCTGTCATTTGGCAGGACTGAATCCTAAAGCTCATAGGTAAACATCAGACATTTTATTTGTACTAATTTGATATGTGTAGTGTACGTCTATGAAGGTAGGGTAGAACCCTGTTAATTCGATATCCTTGGGGACCTCGAAAACGAAATTTTTAATTAACAAATTCTCACATAATTCGAAATAAAAAATAAATCTCCGAAAAGTTAAGTTCTGTGGTCGCCCCTTCAAATTCGGTAGGTATTCGAAGTAAATTCATAATAATATAATTTATTTCCATGTACATCCAATTTTCGCGCCCGATTACCATCGCAACTGGCCCCTCAAATTCAGATACTCGATGCAAATTCATAAAAATATGACATTTACGTGTAAATCGATATTTCCCAGCCGATTATTTCCTTTAAATTCAGATATTTGAAGATAAAAATAAGAAATATTTCTATCTAAATCCATTCGCTGTTGCCGATTACCATTGTGGCCTGCCCTTCAAATTCAGATATTCAAAGTAAATTCTTAAAAATAGTCATATTCACGTGTTAATAAAAAAAAATCGAGGCTGATTACCGGCGCGGGGAGCATGTCAGATTCAGATTAAGACGATGTAAAGCTTCGTAAATCGAAAATTTTATGCGTTTTATCTCCACGGCCACGTCTGCCGTTATACAAATAATTTCTATTAAATTACACGGACACATATTCGTGCATGGGCCAACATAAATTTCAAATTTCGAATTAAAGAATTTCGACAAAAATATATATATTTTTTTTAAAATTTTTCTTTATGGACTTTTTTTGACAAATATTACACTTTTTTTAAAATTAACTGGGTTGTAGTGTCTTCCAATACAACAACCCCAACCCAATTATTATTGTATTACCCCCGAAAGGCACGCATGTTTTCATAATACCAATTCTACATCCGGGACAAGATTGAATGATGAATTTTAAATGACATGATTTTTCTTTTCAGAACATACAAATCTTCCAAAAAGCTGCCCGGAGGTCCCGCCAGAGGGATATTAGATGGAGATCTGGTCAGTCAGTTCCTGTACCTCCCGCAAAATGAAAAAATCGAAGTAAGCAATTTTTCCTTATTATGTACATATGTACCATCAGTTTTGATTTACCTTTCTTGATTCTACAAATAATTTTTTTATCACTATTCCTTCTTAGACTAGAACTTCTCTAAACAAATTTCAACATGACAACTGAAGCCAAAAATGTCCATGTTTTATTGTAGTACAAGTCATTTTATTGGTGCAACATTCCAGAAGTTATATGTATTGTATTCTGATGAATTGAGTTGAATAAAGCATGTCTGTCTATTTTTATTCAAAATGATTTAATTTTTTTACAATGAATACATACATCATTATTGTCTGTCGTCACTGTCATAACTGTCATCATTGTCTGTATTTTTGCTATGCAAAAACAAAAATATCGCTTTTTAGAGGTTTTCATAGAATTACACCGGCCGCTATTCCTTTTAGACCTCACTTAGACGACTTAATGAGCTTGTGAAAAATGTTTATAACAATGTATAGTAAAATTCTGATGTAATTCTAGTTCATCCTCATTGTCACTTCACTTTAGTCGGGCCATTTTAAAAGTAAAAATATCAAAAGAGTAGCTTTCTCTAAGACGATGTTTGAGTGTGTGCCAAGAAAGAGTTGTGTTGCGGTCCATACTCTCCACTTACCCCTGTTGGGAAACGGCGTAATGGCTAGTTATCTTTATTATGATTTTTAGGGTATTAAGCTGTGTTGTGCTTCCTCTTCCTGTCACTATCGTTTAACCGCCCGTCCTTTGGGTTATTTTTCAAAAAGTAGTTAAAAAAACATCGGGTGTTTTTCATTATATTTCGCAATAACAATACTTGTGACTAGTGACGTAACTTGTATGGGAGAGATGAAAATACCCGAGATGACGCTGAAACAAATTTGGCGTATACGAATGTTTTGTGGGTTTTGGGTATAGCTTTTTTGTACCTGAAAGTACGGGATATAACTTGTTGCGTTCGGGCGATAATATAGCGGCCGTATCACGTACATTCGTATGGGTAGTGCGGTTAATATAACTTTGCAGTGTCCGTCATCAGTACAGATTCATCTTCATGGAATTGCTTTCATAAAATTATTACTCAATGAGAATGACAATTTTTCCACCACTAATTCATAATTTTCTAAGAACTGTACACGAAAATGCTTAGAACTACATTATCATATTTGATGTTTTAACCTTCACATATAGTATAGTATATTTACCCCTGTTTTAACTACTAAGAAAATATCTGACAGTATTGCTGCTCTTTGTAAACATTTTTATTTTTTTTTACAGATTGCAAAGAAGATTGGTACAAAAGAAGATGAAATATTGGCGGACCTGGTTGAGATTGACAGATTGACTGCCCACTTCTAGAATATTTATTGCCAAATTTTTATATATAAATTTATTGATCAATAAATAGTTTTATCGAAAACAAATGAATCTTCCATCATTATCCATATTCGTTGAAGAGGTAAACCGATAGAAGTGTGTCGTGGGTAGTGAAGGGTAAATTCCCGGGAATTTACTCTTGGGGAATATTCCCCATCATATTGTAATATTGCGGGAAATTTCATTTAAATGGTGATAAATACATGATAATTAAAAAAAATAATAATTCTAGTATACATTACCAATCGATGTTCATTTTAAATCCAGTTCACAAAATAAAATAATGACACTTTCATTAATAAGGTGACAATAACTGTACCAGAGTGGAAGATACTCTCAGTATCACCCTGGTGAAAGACCACCATTCAGAATTGAAACGTTGCTTGAAATGGCTTTTAGCCGTGTTTGGTGACCAGATCTGAATAGTCAGGTATTTTCCCCACCTTCCTCTTTCCCTTCTCCTTCCCCTCCTCAATACCTTCAGCCTCACAACATTCCCCAATTGGGGTTGCCATAGTCTCACTAGCTCCACAGTTAGTTAGCTAGACAGTTGGGATCAGTTGGGACTCTTGTGCGGTATTCATAAAAAAAAAGCCAATTATTTTGTCAGTACATTATAATAAATTGTACATCAAGGCTGTCATAGTATACGCTTATGCACTATTACAAATTATCATTAGATTACATTTAGAGTGGAAGATACTGTTTAGTATCGCCGTGGTGAAAGACCACCATTCAGAATCGAAACCTTGAAATGGCTTTAGCTGTGTTTTGTGACTAGATCTGAATAACCAGGTGCTTCCCCACCTTCCTCTTCCCCAACTCCTTTCTCTTCTCCCTACCTTCAGCCTCACAATATACCCCGATTGGGGATGCTATAGTCTCATTGGCTCCAGATGGTTGGGAGCAGCTGGGACTCTCGTGTGGAACTCGCATAAAAAAAGAGCATGCTGAGGATAGAACTTTTAGAATTTTTGGAAAATACCTAATAGTATCAGGGATATACTGCCGTGGTAAGTAAAAACACAGTAATTACTAAAATTTGCAAAAATGAGTTGAATATGGGAAGTTATTAAGTATTGAATTTCTAATGTTTTACATACGACGTAATTTAATATTACTAATTTTTGCTATTAAAAAAAGATAATATTATTTTTGACGTTATTGCAATTTCATCGCTGTTGGTAAGTAAAAATGCAGTATCTCCTTTTCTGTAAGTAAAAACACAGTTCCTGCGTTGAAGTTACTGGGTTTATACTTACATTTGCGAACATGCTGTGTTTTTATCTACCATCTTGAAATACATTCTCTCGCAAAACTGTCTTTCACTCTATGGTGGCGTACCTCAACCTAGATTTTTGTTATTTGAGTGGTGTTTGTCTCGCATTTTTCGTATTTCTATTGTTTCAAAACCTGTTTTATGTTATGTAAAATAAAGATGTAAAGAAGTAAACACCTTTCTTTTTTTAAAAAAAATTTTATAATTTAATCATTGTAGAAAATAATATTAACATAACCTAAATGAAACATGAAAACGGATAAACGGAAAAAAAAATGTGGGAAAACCTCATATGTGTGATAAATTAGGCTATTTTTCAAATTCAGTCTTCAAGGGATCGAAAAAACCAAACTTCTTAAGCATGAAAACTTCTTAAGTGGGAACTTCTTATGCGAGTTCCACTGTATTTTAGTTTTTTATTATTGTGACAGCTGTTTCGGTGTTAAATGCCATTTTCACACTGCCTTGAACACCGAAACAGCTGTTACAATGATAAAAAACCTAAAATACTTTGCAGAATTAATAACAATTTTAATATTTTTATTTATTTATTTTAAAAAATGGTTATGCAATATAAAAGTTCTGCTAGGTAATTATGATGTATTATTAAATTATATATGCTTATTATTAAATATGCATAGTTATTATTAATTATAATATACCAACTTAGTTATTATTAATTATAAAGGCGGACCTCGGCTTTCGCACATTCGACTTTCGCACATTCGACTTTCGCACATTCGACTTTCGCACATTCGACTTTCGCACATTCGACTTTCGCACAATTCGCTATTTCACACATTTTAGAAAAATCGTTTTTTTTTTAAATTTTTTTGCCGATAATGCAAAAATGTTTTGTTTCCGTGCAATTGTTTCCCTGTCGCACTATGAAATGCATATGAATCAGGTCCGTACTGTGAAAAGTGTTACGTTTTGTTCGCACATATGCATTAACATACGAGCGCGAGCGAGTCCGAACGCATGCGTTTGTATGTACTAATTTATACACCCGTCTGATCTCGAAAAGTTTTAGTCTTGCGTCAGCGCAAGTACTGTTCACATTTTTCTGTGAGTTTTGTTTCAAATATTTCGTACCCGTTTTAACATGAGTGAGAAACGAAGAAACTGCGAAGTAGATATGGCTAAAAAAAAATCAAGAGCCCATAAACTTCACACAATCGAAACGAAGATGGATATAATAAAACGCTCTGAAAATGGAGAGTATTATGCTTTAATCGGCCGTTCGTATGATATAAACAGGTTTACGATATGTTCGATATTAAGGAATAACGATAAAATTAAAGAATATGTAAAAAAATTTGGAAATATATCATCAAAAATTGTTTCCAAAAGGCACTGCATAGTGATGGATGAAATGGAGAAATCTTTGTGTTATTGGATAAGTAATCAAAATCTATTTTGGAGCCTAATCGTACATTCTTATCAATGGACGAATCAGTTGCCCCTGGTCACAAACCTAAAAACCGATTGACATTGCTTCTTGGTGGAAATTTAGCTGGTGATTTAAAATTGAAGCCAATGTTAGCTTATCAAGCAGAAAATCCTAGAGCATTGAAAGGGAAAGATGTTAATGAGATGATTGATTCTCATTCTGAACCCTCGACTAATGAATTTCTAATGGACCGACAAGAGAACGAAAATAGTATACAAATTGAAAGTGAGGAAGAAGAACCAGAAGAAATCATCAAGACCATAACAATAAAAAACATGAACGAAGCTTTTACGCATCTCGAGACATTTTTGAATATTATGGAAGAATGTGATCCCAGTGGAGAACGCATATCTCAAGTGCGTAGGGCGATCCATAATAGTACTTACTGCATGTTACAGAACTCTCTATGAAGAAAAGAAAAAAAGTAGTAAAATACAACTAACCCTTGACAAGTTTATTAAGAGAATATAATTTTTATTTAATATGTACTCAGTTAGTAATTTTTGATAAATAAAAATTTTAAAGTACAATTCTTGGTGTATTTTTTTTCTTACATCCCTCTACTTTCGAACATTTAACTTTTGTACACATTTTCAGGAACCAATCATGTGCGAAAGTTGAGGTCCGCCTGTATATATGTGGTTATTATTAATTATATAATTTTCTCTTACTACGCATAAAATTGATCAAACATTGAAGTCTGAAGTCCTTGAACAGGCTTGTCTGGAGCTAGGAGTTGAAAGGCCTCATGCGAATCGGTGACACCAGTGTTCTTATATATCAGTACCTGTAGATCACATTTTGAGGGAATTTCTGTTCAGTGTTTCTAGCCCTTTCCTGTCGCTAGACAACTACATAATTGCTAATATTCACATACATATTATAAATTTATTTTTTTTACATGAATACCGCACAAGAGTCCCAACTGCTCCCGACCGTTTGGAGCCAGTGAGGCTGGAATCCCCAATTGGGGAATGTTGTGAGGCTGAAGGTATTGGGGAGGGGAAGGAGAAGGGGAAGAGGAAGGTGAAGAAATACCTGGCTATGCAGATCTGGTCACCAAACACGGCTAGAAGCCATTTCAAGCAATGTTTCAATTCTGGATAGTGTTCTTTTACCAGGGCGATACTGAGAGTGTCTTCCACTCTGGAACGTGTGCAAATATATTATATATTATTTTTAAATAAATTAATTGTGAAACAGCACAAATTCATTAAATAAAATTTACTTGCGCACGGTGGGATTTGAATCTGCGACCTTCGGATTCGTAGTCGAGAGCCTTACTCTTCTTCCATGGAAGCTGTCATTAGAATATTCATTCAGGATTTGTAATAAGAGACAAATATGTGCGAATGTGAATGAAGCGAGGAGTGTATGAAGGTACCTGTTTATTCAAATTTGGTCACTAAACATAGCTATAGCCATTTCAACCTATGTTTTTAAACTGAATGATAGTCTCTCATACAGAAAATATTACTATTATTTACATATATTTTTTTAAAGATTAGTTTGTTACTTATACAATTTTGTGCAATATGTATTCTTTCCTAATGGAAGCTGTTGCTTGTACTTAGGAAAAGGGTGCTCGTTAATACAAAAAAAAACTGTATAGTGAAAATATATACATGTATAAAAGAAAAATATAAAATATTTCAACTAAGGAAAGTTAAGTATACGGAAACATGAGTTTTACAGATATGGTGAATCTGTACGGTTAAAACAAATATGAAGAAGATAAATAGAAAAATAAAAAAATGTCCCATGCTTATAAAAATAAAAGCAGTTTGTTAATTTTTTTAAATCATTTAATTTGAAACATTTGATAACATCCAAAATTGTTTACAATATTATCATAAAAATTGTTACAACATTGATCCGATTATTTATGGGACCGGACCGGTTTCACCATGTTACGGGCATCTTCAGAGCGGTACATTTTAAACTTATACTAAGATATTTATAATTTCCGCTGTACACATTTAATGCAAGTGATTATTTTATACAAACTTTAAAAAAATACTTGAAAAGATATGAAATAATTAATTAAAAAAGATACACACCATTTTAGTTTACCTAAATGATTTTTAAGTCTTTATTCAATGCGTAACAAATCCAACTTTAAAAAAAAAATAAAAATTTCGTATAAAAGTCTTTGTTTTTAATTGTGATATGGTTCATAACAGGAATGCGCAGTTATCAAAGCAAATTCAGATTTAGAAGAAGTGTCCGGAGAACATCTTCGAAGTCAACCATTTTTAGAAATTGGATGAAATAGATGTGATATGTGGGATATGTCTTGAGATGGTTGATAGCCTAGTGTGTACTCTTCTAGCAGTCGGACGGATCGAGTTTGATAGTTGGGTTCTGACTTACTCCCTTTTCAACCCGAGTTCTGTTATGTTTATTGAAATGGTCTTTACTAAAAATCTCGAGGTTTGTACTGTCTCTTCTAATTAAAAAAAAATTCGTCACATCGACCACTTGGAATAACAAGATTCCATCTGACACAGCAATTTTTTGCGATAATGAGTCTTAAAGTTACCTTCTATAGAGCATATTATCGCATGACATTGCTGTGCCAGATGGAACCTTGTTATTTATTCCAAGGGGTCGACATGTAATATTTTCGAATTTACTTATTCCCTTTTGTCCATATAACATTTCATAATGAAAATTCAAACAGCCAAAGAAAAATTAAGAATTAGAATATTAGATTCCAAAAATATGATAAAAAATAATTTTAAAAAACCAAAATGAGTGTAAATTACGTTGATATACCATTATTATTTAAACAGATAAAATTACCGAAAAACTTTTTGAAACCAATCTATGACATCTATTGCGCAGAGATGTGTCAAGTTCAATTTTGTGTAAATACAATTACACATTTGTAACGCATCTCCCATGAAGTTTCATTTTGTAAATTAATGTTTCATGTGAATTTTAAGTTACTTATTTCATCTGAACATCGATGTTAATATTAATTATGTCGCTTTAATCCGTAAATCAAACTTGTAATTATCTTTTAAGTTGAATTTTCGTATTAATAATAATTTTTATTTTTCCTGTATCGATGGTTTAATGTCGAGATATTGTATCTCCTTAAACCGTTATTTTAAAAGTTGGAAATTTAATCTGAACACATTGAAATATGTAAATATATTTGAAATGGTACCTACGATATTTTTACACACAAAATTTGGCTTCTCCTCAGTAGAGAGTTCATAACTCATATTTGTCAAAAAGTGGAGATACAATGATTCGGCTTTGGTACGTATGTCATCCATTCCTGATGTTATTTATATTTTGTATACAGCGCTTCTAATGATCCTGACTGACTTCCTATCATTCATATAGTTGGCTAACAATTGTTCGCTCATGGGCTCCCCTAACTGGGGGCACTTTGCAATCCAACCCCTTCGCACCTCGCCGTTGGTGGCAACACACTCGTCGAAGCATGAGCTCAGCAGGTCTTCATCCTGGAAAATACAAAGTTTTTGGAGTATAGACAATTAAAAAAAAAAATACAGTAGAACCCCGTTAATTCGAACCCCGATAGTGCATTAAAAGCGTAATTTAAAAAAAATTACCGAAAAGAGTCCGCGGAGAAAATTTTTTCAGTTGTTAATTTGTAATTTAAAATTTGTACGAAATGCTATTTTTTATTTACTTCGAATACCTACCCGAATTTAAAGAGGCGGCCGCGAAACTTGACTTTTTGACAGCAATTTTTAAAATTATTATTCTTTTAATTTCAATTTTCGTGGGAATTCCTTAAGAGGAACGGCTGCGCGGCCTGTTTCATACAAAATTTAATTTTCGATTTTAGGCCAAAATACTAACCTAAACGTAATGATTTTTTTTTTCATCAAAAAGTGTAGTAAATATATAGTACGGCTTAGAAGTAATTTATTTCGGACATGTATAGCGAATGAACCAAAAAGGAGTGTAAGAAGAATGTATGACGCGAATGTGAATAGAAGAAGAAGCCGGGGACGCCCGAGGAATTCATGGCACGATCAAGTGAATCAAATACTTGAGTCGGGCCATGTCAGAAGAGAATGTATGAGGCGTGAATGGGAATGAAGCAGGAAGTGTATGCCAAGATCGAGTTGTTTGGCGGTCCGTCCTCTCTGCCTACCCCTTCGGGGAAACGGCGTGATGGTTAGTTAGTTAAATAGTTTGTTACATAATGAAATATAGGCCATTCGAGGAATTGATTTTTTGCGATTTTAGAGGCACCTTTAACAATTATTTGGAGGCTAACGGCGATTAAAAAAAATTATCCCGTCTGCTTTGGAAATACAATGCAATATAAAATAAAATCAATTATAATGAGAATACGTTGGAACACAAATTTGCAGTACATAATTTAAAATATCGACACGATTTTTTTTTTTAAATGTTTTGTTTTTATGTTTTTGTTTACGTAATCATATTTACATAACAAATATGATAATTTAAAAAAAAAATACAGTAAACCCGCAAATAATTTTCTATGTTGCCTCTAAAATTAAGATTTTTTTTTTCACATTTCATATACTTCATAATTTTAAAAAAAAATCTCATCTGTGCTAGATATTTACTAAACCTTTAATTAAAAAAAATATCATTCAGTTTGGATGGATATTTTAACCTAAAATCCAAAATTAAGTTTTGAATGAAACAGGGCACGCAGACCTTCCTCTTTCACAATTTGTCAAAGAGTCGTTTACCTACACTGGGAACTCGGAACTTCTCACAGAACAGTTAATCGCATAATGCTAAAGATTTAAGAGTTGCTTACAAATATCAATGATTTGCTGACGGCTATTGGCACAACATGAAACAATAGTTTTTTTCCCTCAACTTAACCTTCCAACGCTGGCCCCTTTAATGCAATCTATCCCATCACGCGGCAAGTTTCGACACAATGCCTGTGTTTTATTGAAACTTAATGGATCGCATGCGACATCCGCGTGCGGGCATAGCTGCGATGGATCAGATATGCGATAGGCGCGTTGATCAATGTTAAATAGTATGTAGGTACTAGGAAAAAGGATACCAAAATATAAAAACAACCCAACGTCGCCACCAATACTCATTTTCAAAGGAGAGGACCTGAAGAAAATTGCTTGATTACATCTGCCTCCCTTTTCTCATCTTAATAATTTCTTAATTTATTTTCTCATCTTAATAAATTCTTAATTTATTTTCTCATCTTAATAATTTCTTAATTTATTTTCTCATCTTAATAATTTCTTAATTTATTTTCTCATCTTAGTAATTTATTTTCTCATCTTAATAATTTCTTTTCTCATCTTAATGATTTCTTGTCTCATCTTAATAATTTCTTAATTTCTTTTCTCATCTTAATAATTTCTTTTCTCATCTTAATAATTCCTTAATTTATTTTCTCATCTTAATAATTTCTTTTCTCATCTTAATAATTTCGTAATTCCTTTTCTCATCTTAATAATTTCTTTTCTCATCTTAATAATTTCTTTTCTCATCTTAATAATTTCTTTTCTCATCTTAATAATTTCTTTTCTCATCTTAATAATTTCTTAATTTCTTTTATCATCTTAATAATTTCTTTTCTCATCTTAATAATTTCTTTTCTCATCCTAATAATTTCTTAATTTCTTTACTCATCTTAATAATTTATTAATTTCTTTTCTCATCTTAATATTTTCTCGTTCAGTCATGTATCTCCCCACACACTTTTCCCTTCCCATTAGCTACCCCTATTACACCCACCTTACCTCTCCCACTTTACCTATTTCCATAAATTATTTAAATCAACACTTATCAGGAATCATTTGGGAAACTATATTACCT
Organism: Halesus radiatus; assembly: GCA_022606495.2. Taxonomy (NCBI): domain Eukaryota; kingdom Metazoa; phylum Arthropoda; class Insecta; order Trichoptera; family Limnephilidae; genus Halesus; species Halesus radiatus. The sequence goes on from JAHDVE020007604.1 coordinate 385,474, forward strand.
TAGAGTAACAGTTCTCGACAGACGGACGTGATCTCTTTCACACTAATTTGTTTTACAATCGCCACGGTAAGCAAACCACTTACACACAATTTACAAACCGTTTACTTAGATAAGTACGTCCCTATTATTACCAATCGTCGTTGCGTATACTCTTATACGGGTATCTACCTCTCTTTTAATATCTATTTCAAAACAACACTGTCATTAGCCGGGCCTGAGATGCACAATACCTGAATAAACATACGTGATCCAAAATACACCTACATTAAGAAGTCATTTTGTTAAATGCTTTGCTAAAATTACTTTATTACGAGCCGCTGTAGTTGCAGTTACTTTTATGCCACGTTATTTACCATTTACTTTTATATCATTTACTTCGATAAGTACGTCATAATTATTTTCAACCGTTGTTGAATATACTCACATACGAGTATCTAACATTCTTTTAATATCTGATAACTTAAACCACCTTTCCATCTACTCTTGTCTTTTGTACCTTTATCCCGATCCTATGTCCCCCTCCACTTCCCCTCCCCCGACTGGCATAGTTAAGTTAACAGAATTAAAACTGTATATTGTCACACTTTACTTATATTATTTATCATCAGCAGTGGAAAATTTATAATTGACGTAATTTATTGTTTTTATTATTATATGTATGCAAATTGTGGATTAGCTGTTAATTTTCCCAAAAATAAATAAAATATTGTCATGCATTTATTGTATTTATTTATGGCGCGCACGCCGGTCGGGTACGCCAGTCGCGTACAGTAATATGTAGGTGAATGCATGAATAGCTGTAGTGCAACGCTCGTCAGCGTTACGTAGTCGGTCGACCGACGCGCTACTATCTGTATGAGTGCATTTAGTGCTGCGCTGAATGCGTGATCTGATGGGCGGGCGTGTCTACAGTATTATGAAATGAATATTGAAACAGAGCGGGTTATTACTGAGGCGCATCTTTCTGACCTATCTCTCTTATGTATTATCTATATTCTATCGGTATTATCCCTTAGGGTTCTTCATTTTTTTCTACGTAAGTAAATTGCACCTACTATACAGTTCAAAATCGGGTTAATGTTTGTTTACACTTGAATACGATTATACTAGGGCGACATCGGCGTAGCATCGTGGCATCAGCAACAATATTAATAACGTTCAAATATTCACATATTATATGTATAGTAAAAAAACTTTCGGAAAAGAAAAAATACATTAATCTGCTGTCGAGACTCCAACTTGGTACCTTTTTTCTGTGTGGAGGAATGCATCTGATCATCGTGCTACCGTAACCCACCTACCTATTTTTTTTTTCACAATTTTACAATATAAATTATATAAATATGAAAGCTAACTTTTTTATATGTAATATATCAAAGTCCATACCGGGAAGCAGATTTCGCAAAGGTAAACGCATTCATCGAAGGTAATGGGGCCGGTTTTCGGAAGGTCCACCAAAGGCTCGATGTTTTCGTTACAGTAGAGGACACACATGAGGCTCATCAGTGACAACATCACAAATACATAGACAAGTCCAGCTGGAGAAAAAATCATATATATTAAAACATTTTTTTCCAAGATTTTACTGTGCATATTTCCATAAGTGACTTATAAAAAAATGGCCATTACTAAGGTTGCGAAGTTTCAAACTCTTGTCATATTCGACGTCTATCAAATCGTCGTTAAACGCCGATTCTCGGCCCATTTCAGCTTTTGATCAATTGTGATCAGTTTTTCAGAATAACGGTGAGGTATGTTAATATATTATTATGTTCATCACATTTTGATCAAAAGCTGTAGCGCACCGAGAACCGGCGTTTATCGGGGACAATTCAGAATGTCAACATTTCAAATGGCGTTGATCGTCGAATTGCTGTGAGTTAAAAATAATCCAACCTTAGGTTCAGTTCTTCGAATCCCTGTTATATTTAACATTGCCATCAAATTGGAAATAAACAACATTTAGATTTTTTAAAATTTCAATATGTTGGTGATAATGAAAATATAAAATAGCAAAATGACTACACGTGGAAAATTCTGTCAATTATTCATGCTGGACATAATATTATTCTACTTTCAATTTGTCTATTTTTCCTTATCTCTAATTTCTATTTAGTTCGTATAATCGAGTTTCTACAGTATAACGAAATTGGGGTAAGTAGTTTTAAGATATTTGCATGTGTTCAGTTTTGAAAGTGTACAGAATAAAAATACAGATTAACAAGTTCAAGCTCTGCTGGATGGTATTTAAGTCGCTTAACGGAATGGCTCTGGCTTACTTATCAGAACTGTATTCCTGAAAATATCAATTCACGGCAGTCCAATATTAGGTCAGCAGCGTCATCAGCTATCGGGAGGTTGAAGGAACCAAAACGCACACCTTAATACTAAGTTCGGTGATTGTGCTTTCGGAGTGTCGGGACCTAAAGCCAGGAATGAACTGCGGCATGACTTAAGAATGATCAAAGACTCGACAGAATTCAGAACTAAAGTTAAAACACATCTTTTCAGACAATCGTATCCATAAATTGAAGAAATGCACCCGTAAATTGCTTAGCTAGGCTAGCCGGTTAGTACTGACATAAAATCATTAAATAAAAAAAAAATAAAAAATTTACGCATCGGTGCGCAAATGCGTCCACAGCCCATTATACTGTAAATAACTAAAGTGTAAAAATAATTAAAAAAAATGTTAATATCTATTAAAAGCTTCTTACGCTTTTTAATGTGACTTTATAAAAATTTTACAGTCCTAAAATTTATTTTATAAATATTTTCCAGTCCTAAAAATTATAAGTATTTCAATAAAAACCAACTGTTCTTGTGCCACCAATCTTCTTATAAATGTAACATCAATAGAAAAGGAGCAACAAATAGGAACTGAAAAACTATCATCTCTATACTTAAATTTTCTAATAAAACTGTGTTCATCTGAAGCGACATGCCAGGTAAGTATATTTTTCTGTATCTATTTGTACATAATTAGTTAAGAAATATTTGTACAGCGCCCTTGAGGTGATTTTTCACAAAAACGGCGCTATCAAATGATCCAATTATTATTATTATTATTATTACGCAATTGGGGGCGTAGCTACTGTTGATATAAAATATTAGTTATTCTTTTAGCTGCCTGCACAGATAAGTCTATACATTTGTAATATATGTTGGGCAGAGTGATAATTGGAGGGGGAAGGAGTATGCAGTAGGGATAAGTCGAAGACATACCTTAGGTGTTTGACTACACAGTGTGTATAGTAGAAATTTAACCAGCGATTCCTTAGCTAATTTGGAGTAAAACATAAACATGTAATTTTGCTGTCCAATGAAATTACAACAAACAAAATAATAATATGAATTAATAATAATTCTCTCACATGTCGCCACTGGTTACTAACGTCGTAAGCGCTCCGTCTTGCTTGTCTAATGCTGCTGAAACGAGATGTTTGAATACGTAGACAACAGTTTTTTTAAATGTGAATCCCGCACAAGAGTAGTATTAACCAGAGTCAGTGCGACTATGGTATCCCTAATTGGGGTATGTTGTGAGGTTGAAGGGTTAAGGGATGGGTAGGAGATGGGAGAGGTAGGTGGGGAAGTACCTGCCTATTCAGATCTGGTTTCCAAATATGGCTAAAGCCATTTCAAGCGACGTTCCAATTCTGAACGTTGGCCTTTTTCCATGACGATACTGAGAGTATCTACCACTCTGAAAAGTGCCGCAAGTATACCGTATATTGTTTTATATTAATTAAATGTGATACAACATAAAATAATTAAATAAAATTTACTAGCATATGCGGGATTCGAAACCGCGACCTTCGAATTTGTAGCCGAAAATTTTACCCTTTGACCACGTAGAGAATTAAAAATATTTAATACATAAACACTATAAAAGCATATCACTAAATAAATATGAATTAAAGAGGTAAAACTGCATAAATAATAAAATATAATAATAATAATATTTGGAAGATTTTGTGACAAATAACCCCAAGGACTCTGCAATAATACCACTATGAAATATAATATACACCGAATACAGTATTAAAACTCAATTCAAACATAAAAATTAAATTACAGCCTGATATTTAATAAATACCATATAATTATTTTGCACATTTAAATGGCTGTCGATTGCCAAAAATGGCGCTGACTGCACTTTCCGCCCAATCTGAAAACGGCCTTATGGGAAAAAGTGGATATCGTTTGTTAGCAGAGTAAGGGAGATGTGTTGTGAATCGTGTCAAAACAAATCAAAAGGAAAGAAAAAAGTTGAAATAATCTTACTTACCCATTGTTGTTATGCAAACCGCATATTTAATCAATTTAATTAAATACAGTAACATATAAACCAGTTGGGTCTGCATCTTGTTCACTTTGGGTTTTAACAGGTGTGTCGCCTAATTATCGCAGACTACCTTTGGCAGTAAAGAAAATTGCGTGGTACCGTGTACGTTGCACCCGCGCCCCTCTATTGGGAAGGTAAGTTCCTGAGGTCCTGGAGAATTAATGATCCTGTCAGGGGAGATGTACGCATGCGCGGGCATCTGCGTGCTGGAGATGTAGACAGGGGCGCAATATTCCATATGCAAGGCGGGCAGTGCACCCAGGCGACCGAATTTAGGGGAATCTCCATCGGGTTTGCTGTGTAAAAACACTGTATTTTTTTATTAACTTTTAGCAGTAGATTTCGCACCGCGAGGATTTGTGTAGGGCCCATGCCGTCTATGAGGATGACGTAATGATGAACGCATTTTTGATGATACCTTCTGACGTTAGGGATCAATCAGTTTTTTTATCTTTTTAAATTTTTATCTGATACAACACAAGATTCCCAACTGCTTCCAACCGTCTGGAGCCAGTGAAACTATGGCATCCCCGATTGGGGTATGTTGTGAGACTGAAGGTATTGAGGAGGGGAAGGAGATGTTGAAGAGGAAGGTATGGAAGTACCTGGCTATTCAGATCTGGTCACCAAACACGGCAAAAGCCATTTCAAGCAACGTTTCGATTCGGAATAGTAATCTTTCACCAGGGCGATATTGACAGTATCTAGCACTCTGGAACGTACCAGTATGATTATTCTATGATACGAATAGATGATACAATTTTTTAAAGTTATTTGTAACTGCATACCTACAAATAACACGAATCCATTAAATTAACACCTTTTTTTCTGAAAACGTAGAAAAGCATATTCAGCACTTAGTTATTCGTATTATACGGTATATACTCGTATGTAATCGTGGCAGTCCCCGTTCCGTCCATAATATGCTGTATCAAAACCATCTATGCAGACCCGGCTCCCAGTCAATTGGAGCCTGGAGTAGCTTGATTTGGCGCCTTTCGAATATAAAACATCTCTTTTTATCTCAAAGTTTTAGGTGACTTCTGGTG